>JAJTUV010000165.1:600000-1011075 GCA_021653895.1 Mastomys natalensis | reverse complement strand
CCCTCACTGTGGGTGTAGAGGCAGAAAGATCAAGAGTTCAAGGCCATCCTTAGGTCCATAATGAGCCTGAGGGCAGCCTGGGATACTGGGGAATCCTGCCTCAAACAAACAAACAAAGAACTAAAACAACAACAAAACCCAGGTGTGTAATTTATCATTGAATAGTGCTGCAGTTCTGAAGTACAGGACCCCAAACAGCAGAGCTCTGGCAATCTAATCCAAAAAGTAATGTTTTAAATAATTATCTATTTTTCTAATATCAGCCCCCTCTCCTCCCAGTGCCGTTGGTGGGCCACCTCGAGCAGTCCACATATGTCCTAGGATATCTGTGAATGTGATCCAACACAACTGTGAATAACAACATCATGACCCAGTGTCAACAAGGATACACTTCAGTAAGTTGTACTGATAGTTCTCCATAGAGTGACAATAAGCTGGCCACAGTACTACCTGACTATAATTCTAGCGATTTAGAGGAGGAGGCGGCATGATAACTAGTTTGAGCTATCTTAGGCTACATAGTAAGGCCGTCTGAAACAGTAGCAAAAACTACTCAAAGCTACGCTTGAATATGGAGGGAGATGCAAATCAGAATGAAAGGAGGCTGGCAGCCATTATATCGACAGCTTTAACGATACATCAATAAATGAGCAGCAGATGTCCAGGACAGTGTTAACCCTCCCTCCAAGGACTCCTGTCTTTCTCTGCCAAACTCTGAAGAAGAACTTTTCATAAGGCTGATTCTATTTTTCATCTCCCATTCAGTCCTAACCCAGTACTTATTATATTCTGTCCCTCCCCTCCCTGCCTTAATTCTCCCCAGAATCATCAATAGTTCTCTCTTTTTCTGCTGTTGCTGTTGTTATTGTTGCTTCATTGACATTGGGTCCCTCGTAGCCCAGGCTGGCCTTGAGCTCACTGTATAGCTGAGGATGACCTTAAACTGCTGATCCACCTTCTGGGTGATAGGATTACAGACATGTGCCTCTATATTTAGTTTATGTAGTACGGGAGCTCAGACTCATGGTGTGGTGGTTTGAATGAGAATGACCCCCAGAAGCTCATATATTTGAATGCTTGGCGCCCCTAGTCGGTGGAACTGTTTGGGAGGGATTGTTGGAGGAAGATTGTCACTGGGGGTAGTGGGGGGCGGGTGAGGTGGACTTTTAGTTTTCAAAAACCCAGCCTGTGTCATTCCCAACTAGTCTTCTCTCTGTCTTTCTTTCCTCCCCCCACCCCCCACTCTCCTTGTCTCCCCTTTCTCTCTTCTCTCTCATCTCTGTCCTGTCTGTGCTTGTGGATCAAGATGTAAATATTCAGCTACTGCTCCAGGATTGTGCCTGCCTGCCTATTGCCATAGACTCTGCCATAATGGTCATGAATTTTAACCCTCTGAAACTGTAAGCAAGCCCCCAGTACAGTGTTAATCTCTAAGTTGCCTTGGTCATGGTGTCTTCCCCCCCCCCCCAACCGCAATAGAACAGCAACTAAGACTCATGCTTTTGTTTATGCTAGACAAACACTTGGACAGACCTTCCAGATGATCTTGGAAGTAGTCCCACAGACTGGGCCACACCCCTGTAATCTTTCTCTCCTTTCAAAGCAGCTGTAAGGAGCTGACAGGCCTACCTAGCTATGGACAGGAGTCTCACAAGCCTGCATGTTTCTCCCCTCACAGCACTCATAAAAATCAGTGTCCTCATCTCACCACACCACTGCCACCCAGGGCCAAGACAGCTTGACTAATGTCACACAGTAACCAGCCCATTGTCTTATCCAGAGTCTCCTTGACTCCTGTCATCCACATCCCACAGCACAGGTCATCTATTAACTAAGCCTGCTTCTTCAGTATGCAAGGATCACACCCTCCCTGAGAAACCTTTAAGATTGGACACTGGCTTGGCTTTGCATGATGGGAACTGAAGCCTCTTCACTCAGGCCCCAGCTGTACTGCTCGTGGAGTTTATAACTATCTTAATAAAGCTCCCACCTAAAGATGTTCACCTGAGTGCCTTTCTCCAGGGTCCGCCTCCCTCCTCTCATGGCTTTCAGACGACTGAATCCAAAGGAGACCTTTCACCTTGTTTCTTCCTTCTTACACGATTTGCTAGTCTAGATCACTGCCTCCCTGGAATGCGTTCTTTGGCTTGTTAGCCTGTGTTTTAGCTGTATGTCCTTTTCCATCTTCCTTCACTTTTCTTTAGGATCCTCCTTGGGTTTCTCCCTCTCTTTTCTTTCTCCCGCTCCCTAACCCCAAGGCATCGGGTCTTCATTGCTCTTTTTATTCTTGGTAATCTTATTCCTTCTGGAGACCTCAGGTAACTCCCATCAGTTGAGCCTCTGGAGCTCACTCCCCTTTCTCTGCAAGCCCTCCGGGCTTTATTTCATCTGTCTATCTTCTTACTGGATTTTTCTACCTTGAATGTTCTCAGGAACTTTATTTTTGTTTTGTTTTTTTTTTTTAACAAGAAAACAAAACAAGCCTATAGGAAAGACAAGCTAGACAGGGTCATATGCTTTGACTAGCCTTGAGCGCCTGCTCCCCTCCCTCTACCTCCCAAAGACTGGGCTTATAGATCTGCACCAACACAAATATAACAAAGGTAGGTAAAAATCCAGAGTCACCTTATGTCTACCACCTACCCAGTGGTTCTTTCATTTGGTCAAGTCTGTCCCCACTGTTCCCAGTTGGGCATCTGACCAGGGACCTTGTGCAGGTATTCTACTGAACTACACACCCACCGCAACCTCCACCAGTCTTAGATTTATGATCATCCTCCCTATGCCCCCTTTCCCCAGTTGGATACTTTAAAATGAAATCCCAGATGTAGTATCAATTTATCTGTGATTGCTTTGGTTTGTATTTCTAGAATTCTATTTCCTAAATATCAAACTCGTCGATTTTTTGTCAGATGTCCTCACCACATTCTGTTCTCAGTTAATCATCATGCCTTGACTAAATTTACTTCACAAGCTTTCTAGGCTGTGTTAGTACAGGTCTATAATCCCAGTCTTTGGGAGGTGGGGCTGGAGGAGACTAGCTCAAGGCTAGTCTGTGTACGTGGGACCCTGTCTTGCTTGGTTTCCTATAGGCTTATTTTGTCTTTAAACCATTCTCTATACCGGGGGCTCCATGCCTTTTTTTTAGGTTAGTAGCATTTTTGAAAAATTTTGAATATATGTCTTAATTGTTGCTTGTTTTGTTTGTACCATTGGCTAATCTGCAACTCAATCCAGGCTGGCCTTGAATTTGCACTGATCCTACTACCCCTGTCTCCTGAATGCAGGGCTTACAGTTGTGTGCCACTATGTCCAGGAAGTATATGTCTTTATTAATCATATATATTAATTTTTATTAATCATATATATTATTTTTATTAATCAGTTATTATTAATCATATATATTCAGTATGACATTCTACTATATAATATAAATTGTAAAATATAAATCTTAAGTGAGATAAACAATGTAAACCATTTTAGAAATTACTTTCTGTACTTAAAGGTATACTTCCTTAGTATACAAACTCATTTAGTAATTGTTGTCTTTTTGTAGTGCTGAGGACAGAACCTAGGGCCTCATGCATGTTTGTCTCATCATTTGGAGAGATGAAGTTTGGGGAGGCGGGTGAAGCCTTAAAGCAGAAAGTCTGATGTGGGTATATCCAAGGTCCCTGCTATTTGCTAAGCTTTTTGTCCTAGGGGAGTGAACAAAGGGATACCAACCAACCTGAAATTTTTCATTAGTCATGTATATAGAATTGTCCCGATTAGTGATAACGTACTATCAAAATGACCACTAGGTGCCACTACAATCCCATTGAGACTTTTGTGACTTGCTATCCAGAGGCTGCAGAAACTGTCTGCCAGCTCAAGTCCTATCACAACACATTGTTAACATGACTGTTATTTTATTGTATAATGCACAGTATAAAGTATACATTTTACACAGTATACATTTTAGTAAATCCTAAATGAGACAAGAGTGTAAACAGTTTCAAAAGTTTCTGTACTTGGTATATGAGTTAATTCTGTTATTGGTGTATTTTCACTTTGTGGTGTTGACTGTAGAGTATGAGGCCTTGTGTACTTAACAAGCTCTCTGATTCCAAGCTATCACCAGTCCTCCATAGCTGATGCTTTAAATTAGTGTTGATGTAATGTTGGCATTAGTTGGAGCTGTTTTACTCCATAGAATACAGCCTTGGCAAAAGTCAAGCCTGATTAATTCATTCCCTTCTTCAGTAGGGTAGTTATGTATT
This sequence comes from Mastomys natalensis, assembly GCA_021653895.1. Lineage (NCBI taxonomy): Eukaryota > Metazoa > Chordata > Mammalia > Rodentia > Muridae > Mastomys > Mastomys natalensis. The sequence continues at coordinate 1,006,813 of JAJTUV010000165.1, read as the reverse complement.
GAATATTGTCATGAATGGGTTAGAGTTACAAGGGAGAATATGTCTGTTGTTATCTGCTGGTAGAGTCTCAAATAATGAACACTCTAACTATAAACCATCATTCTGAAACTTTATGAAGGAAAACAAACGATTCCCTAGAGCCAGACTGCGTGAGTGTACCTGTCTTATTTAGTAGAGACATAGAAAATACCCATTACAACCCAGACCAAATCTACTCAGTAAATCCATTTGTCTTTCCATTTCTACAACAGTTGCATGTATATACACAAACACATATATATGTATATATACACACATATACATGTATACGTATATATACATACAGATACATATATATATATGGCGTCATTGAATTTGGAAGCAATTCATAAAGGACAAAGACTACCCACACATGTAGGAGCTTTCTGTATAGATAACAAATTATTGTCACTGAAATGGAAAAGGTTTCAGATACAGCCCTAAGAGTGTAAAAATACAACAGTAATGATTAGAATAATTATTTTTTTCCTGTTTTCAAAATGCTTTCATCTACCAGGTAGACTTTCAAGCTGATAAAACAGGAAAAGCTCTGAGATTTGAGTATGCATCACAATAACCTGGAGAGTCCCTTAAAGCAGATTTCTGGAAACATGTCCAAAGGAAAGAGAAGTTGGAAAGGAAACTCAAATTTTACATTTTTTTTTCAGTTACAGGTAAATGTGGTAAATATTACTTTTGGCTTTCCAGAAAGGCAATGTAAGAGAGCGGGGCAGGTCATGCACGTGTGTGCTTATGTTACCAGCGGTCTAGAAATTTGAGGTGCTGTCACTTTGATGCTTGTATAATTTCATCTGTAAATGGTGAAGGAGCGTGTAGCTCCGCCATGCTGCACATCTGTTTTCTTGGATAACTTGCCATCTGTTTGAGCTAATGTGTGTGACTCCTGCTCCTCACCGCTGCTCAGTCTGCTCTCTTCCCTCTAGGACAGTTGTTCAGTTCAAGTTCCACTGACTCATCTGTGTCCACTTCAAAAGCTAGACCGCCCATTGAGCTTTGAATTCTAGTCACGCCTTCACATTCCTAAAGGCTTAGCTAATTTTTATACACATGGCACCCGTAACAGGAGAGGAAAGGATCAAACAGAAGAGATGGAGATTTGTTTCCAGCTCTGTCTTATTTCTTAGATTATTCTTTTTCTCCTCTAAATGATGTTTTTAAAAAAGAAAATCAACATAAATCCATAGTAGAACTGAATGTTGTTAAACAGAATATTGTCCTTTTCACTTCTATTTCTTTTTACTTTATTCTGTAAAAAAAAAAAAAAAAGCTAAGTAAACTCAAAATATTTATATTATACTTCCTGGTTTCATTCAGAATGCATCACAGTTAGACTTGGTGGCCATCAACAGATGAATGGATAAGGGCAGTGTGGTCTGTCTACTCAGTGAAATGTTACTCAGTCATAAAGATGAACTAAATAGTGGCATGTGCAGGAAGTTGGGTGGGGCTGGAGATTATTATGTTAAACCAAATAGCCAGACTCAGAAAAGACAAATACCATGTTTTCTCTCATATATAGCGTCTAAATCGAAAACAACAATAACCAGACCAATGACTCACTGCAGTGAACATTTGCAAGTGAAGATGTGTGGACAGGGTGGTATACTGAGGGACACACTGTGACATACTAAAGCTTCCCTGACTAGATGCCTTCTATGCTTTGGTTTCGTCTTTTCGCTTTGGTGAATGTGTGTGTGTGTGTGTGTGTGTGTGTGTGTGTGTGTTTTATTTGGTGGGGAGGTTGCAAAGGCAGAGGGCAGATATGAGGAGACCAAGACATGAGTGGGACTGGGGTGCATGATGTGAAACTCACAAAGAATCAAAAAAGAGTTTTAAAACAACAATAACTTGAGAACAGAAGGAGAAGTATTTGAGGATGTGTTGAGGATGCGTCAAGAGAGGGTAATGGGGCAGTTGAAATACAGTAAAAGCATATTATGTGCATGGATGAAAAAGTTGCAGTGAAACCCATTGTTTTGTGTGATTAATATATGCTAAACTGATTTAGTTTGTTTGTTTGTTAGGGTTTTTTTTTGGGGGGGGTGGATTCTATGTGTAGACCTACCTGGCTGTCCTGGAGTTGACCAGGCCTCTGCCTCCAGAGTGCTGAGTTTAAAGAGAGCCACCATTGCCCAGCTGCTAAACTGTTTTTAATGGATCTAGTTTTTCTGAAATTCAAAATGAAACGGGTGCCTATGGTGACCACTGATTATGATTATACAGAATTTGAAACCTTATGTTCTAGAGAGTAAAACACTAGCTAAGTCACAGGGGCTCACAAGTCCAGGATGTCTGCAGAGTAAAGACATAACTTCTCATGGACTAGTTTTGTGATAACAGCACAAGTTTGGATTGATCTTGAGTTGAAATCCTATTCTTTTGTGTGTGTGAGCCTGTACAGTAGTTAGTACAGAAAAAAACATAGGCTGAACAGTAGGAGTGACCTTGGCAAACACCAGAGTTTCCTCCTTGGGATAGCCCTTCCCTTATCAAGCAGCCTAGATAGACTCATAATCCAGGTGAATCTTTGCAAAGTGTGGAATCAGAAAAGATGGTCTTTATATGAAAGATTTAGTTATTTAGTTGCCTTCAGTTTCTTTGTAATTGCATTATGGAAAAATGTGAATGTTTTTTGGGGCTTGTGTGTTTGTGTGCGGTAGCTGAAGGTTGACATTGGGTGTCTTTCTTGATTGCTCTCCACCTTATATAGAGAGGCAGGGTCTCTCACTTGAACGTGGAGCTTTACCAAGTCAGCTTGGCTGGCTATCCTGCTTCCTTCAGAAATCCTCTGTCCCTACCTGTCCCCAGGCTGTGATTACCAGTGGCTGTTGAACCCCACCTTTATTGGCTACCCTGCTGGGCATCTGAACTCCAGGCCTCAAGATTTTGTGCAGCAAGTACTCATCTCCCCAGCCCAAAACAAGCAAACAAACCAAATATATTTTACATAAAAAATTTTACCTGTAAATGAAGATAATTTCTTAGGGCTGTTATGTATCTTCTATGGGAAAAACCCCCAACATTTTGAAGTGCTTAAAATGGTGACTTATACTAAACAGGAGCCAAATAACTCTTAGCTATTATTATTTTATACAAGCAATAGAAGATATAGAAAATATTCCCACTTCCATAGTAGTTGATAATATTCCCTTCCTAAGCAGCAACTGGGATATATATGTTTGAACCTAATTCATGTGATAGCAAATATTCAAAATTGGGAATTTTTCTAGAAAACATGGAACATATGGTGTATGTTGGTCATCAGTCCGATGGGATATGGAATCAACTGTAAGGATCTGCATTTCCTGGGAGTGATTAACCTAGATGGGGAAGCCTCCCCTAAGGCACGCCTCCTCCAGTGAGTGGCATGCAGATATAAGGAGACCCTAGCAAAGAGTTGCTTCTCTCCTGCCTGACTGTGCTGCTTGCTGGTGATTGTATCTACCCTGTAGCTGCCACAGTGCTGCCATTCTTTCCTGACATCAGTACTCAGCCTCTTCGACTTTCCAGTGTGGACTAAAGAACAGCGTCTCTCCAGGAATCCTCCAGAAATCGAGTGACAGATTGGGACTGCTGAGACTTCCAGCCTTGGGGACTGAGCTGCTACAGCACCCTCAACCTCTCCAGTGTGTCGACGGCCTTTGCTGACTATTCTGACTACCCAGGAGGTGTTGTGCAAGCTTGTCTACTAAGTGTCTTGTATAATATATGTTCATTCTATTGGTTCTAGGGAACCCTGATTAATTTTGACATGTTTACTACAAATCTTTAATCTGCACATTTTTAATTAGATTTATGCATTTTACTTTATGTATGGGTATTTTACCTACATGTATGTCTGTTCGATATGTACATGCTTGGTGCCTATGGAGATCAGAAGAGACGTCAGATCCCCTAGAAATTACAGGGATTGTGAACTACCATGTGGGTGCTGGGAATCCAGGTCCTCTGCAAGAGCAACAAATACTCTGAACCACTGAACTATCTCTCTCCAGGCCATGGTTACTATAAGTACAATATACTTGTGCTTACTAAGTAAGGCTACTTAGTGAATTCTTTCTACTGAAACTATTACGTCAGTCACTCCCCTCTCTCCCCAATATGTGTTTATTTGAGATAGGGTATCACATAGCTTAGGCAGGTCTTGAATTTGTATGTAGGAGAAACTGGCCTAGGAGTGTTGATTTTGCCTTACCTAGAAAGAACTGGGATTACAGGCATGATTTTAATTACTTTTAAATGATTGATCTCTGAATTCTCAGTAGAGTATGTTTATCAAATAAGATCTGAGTTGAGGATATATATACATACAAACACACACATATAAATATAATGAATGAGAGGCAGGGTCTCACTATGTAGCCATGGCTATCATAGAACTCCCTATGTTCTAATGGCTGGCCTTAAACTCACAGAGATCTTTATCTGTCTGCCTCTGCCTCCCAGTGCTAGGGTTACAGGAATGGACCACCATGCCCAGCTTCTTCCATGAGTCTGAAAATCTTACTTTTTACTGGTGATGATATAGTCAGTTGAGCAGACAACTGGTTTTCCCCTTTCCTCTCCCCTTCTTTTACTGGCAATAGAGCCCAGGCTCTTATAAAGTTTCTTTATGCCTATGTCCAAGCTGGTCTTCTTTGTAATCCTCTTGTTGCAGCTTTTTAAGCTAGGCTTATAGGCCTACCTCACTGGGCCCACTTACAATTTTGTTTATAGTTATGTGCATTTCTAATGATATACTTTGCCATTTTAGGTTTGGGAGAAACTTCTGTGAAATATTTTGGTTTTTATCATCAACAAGTTGCATCTTGGGACTAATTACTTTTTACAAATGATTTAAAACTGACTATTTTACCTTCCTTTAGGGGAATGAGTTTCTTTTGTCTTCCCTCCAAATCAAATGATGTCATATTTGGGTTCTGCATTTCTTCATGGATTTATCAGTCAATATTTCACTACATATATAGAATATGCATATATTTGATTATCATTTCCAATTCTATTGGGCAATAATTTATATAAAGTGAATTTTACATATTTAAAGTATCCACTTTAGCTTTGGTATTTCTATACACCCAGAAAATCATCATAATTATCAATAAAGAGAATGTCTCTATGGCCCTGAAAGATTCTTATTGTCTTCTTGCAGTTCATTCTTTCTCCATCTCTGACTCAGGCAATGACTGACTTTGCTTTTGTCTTTCTAAAGGCTTGGCTTCATCGAAATGAAGCTTTACACTATACATTTTCTCTCTGGTTTCTCCAGTTCAGCATAATGATCTTGAGCTTTATCTATTGTAGGGAGCAAATGAAGTCATAAGTTAATGGGCTTGATCATGTTAAGGACTCCAATGCCTCAGCCCTATGGAGGTGGCAAAGCCTTCCCTGGGTCAGGACAGGCTTAGAGGGATGGCCAAGCCTTCCTCTGGACCATTTACAGGTGTCGATAGTTGAGCTGAAAGCATCACCATTGCTTTCTATCCTTCCTCATGTTTGCTGCCTGAGGACTGCTTTCCTACAGAGAGTGCTCCACTGCTCTCCCACTGAGATCCCCTACGCCTCCTTGTTCAGCGATAACTCCACCTCCGAGTTCAACTGTACATAATAAACCACCTCCGGGGACCCTGTGACTTCCCCATCCTGGAGTCCAGACCATCCTATTTCAGCTTTTTTTTTTTTTTTTCCCTGTCCATTTGTCTCTGTGTGTTTTCTTTTTCTTCATTCACTCCTGATATAGGAAGGTGTGGCAATCTATAAGTGAAGCATTTAAATAGGTCATTCTCTTTCAGTACCAAGTATATTCCATTGTACTGATAGCACATTTGTTTTTCATTCACCCCTTGACAGTCAATTCCTTCAACTTTGCCTATAGAAAAGGAAGGAAGGAAGGAAGGAAGGAAGGAAGGAAGGAAGGAAGGAAGGAAGCTGCTACATTAGTACTCAAGTCTTTATGTGATATGTTTTAATTTATCTTGGATAAGAGCTAAGAATGAAATGGCTGGGTCATGTTGTACATACATGTTTAAGTAAATATTTTGTGAGAACACAATTCCTCTTGTAGATCTAAGCTCAGACAAAAACGTTAAGTTTATTGGACTTTCTGGGTTATGGGATTTTTTGGCCCAACCAATTCTCTTGGACTTTAAACAGTTTCAGTCTACTTAAGTCACATTCCTACTGGCCTGATTGCTACCTGTTCTGTATCAGTTCTGGACTACTGGGCTAAGAGCCACATAGGACCTTAGGTCAAAGGGCAGCAAAGGTACCCTGCACACCTGTGGATTATGCTACCAGAAAAGTATACAAGAACCCTTGAAGCTGCATTCCATTTGCTTGACTCACATGTCGTCGGAAAAAGATCCCACCTTTGTTTGAATGTGGGCTTTGGTTATTTATTTTAAACAGGTGTGGCTGTTTAATAAAGAGGAAGACTTATCTGAATTCTCCAAAAGGAAGAAGGATGAGAGAAACTGTTTTACTTTAATAAGTATCTTGTCTTTTGAGCGGTGGTTTTCAAAAGTGGTACGCATACTGGTGTTCTGAGAACACATTAGAAACACGCAGCGTTCAGACACAAGACGCGGATACTCTTGAGTTTGAGAGCTGTTTGAACAAAACCCGATGCGCCCTTGTTTGAGAATCACGGTGCTAAACTAAATTTCAGGGGTGCAGACAGTAGTAATTAGGTTGGGTGAAGCGTGAGCTGCAGGGATAACGTCCCTGCAGCGCGGGTCCACTCCCCCACCCCAACCCCCACCCCCACCCCCACCCCCACCCCAAACCTGCAGCTCCTGCAAGCCTCCTTTTCACCTGACTGCAAAGGTCTGCCGGCCTCTCCCCTGGGTGCAACCACTAAAACCCGGCAAGTGGATTTCAAGCGTGCGGGCTGGGGTGCGGGACGAGCATGCGCAGTGGCGCGAGTACAGGGGCTAGGAGGCGGGCGAGAGGTAACCGCGGCAGAGCGGAGCGGAGCAGACCAGCGGGCGCGGGGATCCCGGGCAGGAACTGCTGAACGGCCGCCGCAGGTATCGGGGACCAGGTGCCTGGACGTGCACGCGGGCGCGGGGCAGGAGGGGGAGGCCGGGCAGGAAAGCCAAGCTACACTGAGCAGCGCTCGGCGAGGGCTCGGGGTTCCTGGGCGCAGGCGTCTCCGACACCTGCGGGCGCCCTCCTGCCCTGCGGCGGAGTCTTGCGCTCAGGTGTGAAGTCCTGTGTGTAGCTGCTGAAACCACAGCCCAGGAAGCGCACCCTGATACCCTGCATCTAGGAAGGGAGGGTACTAACTTTTCTGTTTTAAACTTTGCGTGGCTGTTGAAGAGGTTTTCTGATCCGTTGGTGTTTCTTTTAAGTTGTGTGACTGCCGGGTTTGCCTCTGGTGCATAGGCTCAAATAGGGGCAGAATGAAATTGCATTTGTGTTTGCTGGATTAGTGCCTTTCATGGAGCTCTGGGGCCTCTGAATGCAGCGTAAGAAATGTCAGTCTTGGGGAAAGTGCCAAGAATTTTGTGCAGTTCAGCAGGGTGCACTTTCGAGTACAAGCTTTAAAAATTAAAAAAACAAAACACGGAAACCTATTTTCAACATTATTACTTCCTCTCCCCCCCCCCCCCCATCCCACGCTTCAATGGGTCCTGGTTATTTACATTGTGTGGCTTATACGGACATGTATTCTACCCCAAAGCTGTATACTATATGGGACCAACACTGAACATTCTTGGAGGAATGTGAAATCATAACTAGAATTTCAGAATGAATACAGCCCAGACCGATGTTTTGGCCACACAAAGGTGAAGCAAGGGCATTTAATTCCACCCCCCACCTCTTGTAATCAACTCCTCTTTAAACTTAATTCATTAGTGAAATTCTATAGGAAAGTGTTAAATTTGTGATGTGAGAGGCACATGATTGTAGTAAGTTTAGGAAACTGAAAGAAAATTGAAGTTGAGGAAGAAAAAAAAAAAGAGATCACAGAAGACCCCTCCCCCCTCCTCCGTTTATTTTCCTGCCATGATGAGTGTTTTAATGGTAGAAATAATATACAGTTGGTCTGGTTTTGTTCCGAGGGACCTCTGAGGTCAGCCAGTTCAGCTGCTTCAGTTTACAAATGAGAAAGCTGAGACCAGGGAGGTTAGATGACTCCCTATGCCCGCCCCTGCCCCTCTGGGCAAAGCTGGACCTGGGAACCTGGTTTTCTGATTTCAGGGATCTCTTTACTGTGCCTCTCTGATATTCTTCTTGCTGTGGCTTAGATGATTAAACTTGCTTTCTCTTCCAGCTTCTGCTCAGTCTGATTGAGGCAGGACGTTAGTTTCTACCTTGCTCATCCCTCATGCACTCAATTCACAATGCCCACACTTCTCGTGCCTCACCGACGGGGTTGCCGGTCTGGGAACCAGACGCTGTGCCCTTTCTCACCCTGAATGCTTGCTTGTTTCCCTCCCAGTTTGAGCTCATTGCTCAGGTGTAGCCCCTTCTCGGTAGTTTCCTTTGATAGCGCATGTGTAGCTCTCTTCCCAACCCCAAAGTATTTTATGACTTCTGTCCATGCTGCCAGTTCTCCCCTTTGGCTACAGCTTCCTGAATTATAGTTTAGAACATGTCCCTATTTTCTGACTGCCGAGTTGTTAGGTGTGTAAACTCTGGATAGTGTATGACTTAAGGATCCCACCCAGTACTAAGTTCAAACTCATGTCAGCTGCTGTTTGAGGGAGGAGGGACATTCCTGGGGATTTGGTGTGCACAGGTCTGTGATTTGAGGGAGTTCACCTTAGAGCAAACAGTACAAGAGATCAAGACAAAAAAAAAGCAAGTTGGAGTGATTTCTGAATCCAGAAATCCCAGGTTGGGAGCCCTAAAGGTGGAGTGAAAGCCCAGGTGAGGAGCATTCCCCCAGGACATGTGCTAACCATAAATGCAGAGTGGAGACTGCAGACTTAAGAAATGGCAGGCTGGAGAAAAGGTTCAGTGGTTAAAAGCTCTGCTCTTCCAAAGGATCTTGGTTTGATTCCCATCATTCACAGTCATCTGTGACTCAAGTCTAGAGGATCTGATGGGTTCTTTTGACCTTCTCTGGCATGCAGCACACACCTGGTGCACAGACATACATGCAGTTAAAACACTTATACACATAAAATAAACACATTTTAAAAATGATGTTAAGGCCTCTTGTGATGTCCATCTGTCATCCCAGTACCCAGTAGGCTGAGGCAGGAGGATCTCGGCCAGTTAGAGGTTCATTTGGTCTACATAGTTTCAAACCTGTTTCGAAACAAAAAACAAACAAAAAGAAATTATGTAAAATAAGAATGTGGTAAAAAGATTAGGTGTAGAGAAGGGAGAGGTGTTGAAGATTCTTCTTTCATGATGGAGGTATTGGTAGTGGGTTTATAGTATCTTTTTAAAGTCTTAGGAGCACTTGCTATTGGAACATTGTTTCTTCTCTGTGTCTTACTGTTATAGTTACCTTCTCATTCTAGAAGATGAACTCTTTGAGAGATAGTCGTTACACTTCATCCTCAAATGAGGATACTGTTCAGATACTCAGCAGTTACTGCATGAATAAATAAATCATGTTTTGACATGACGAAGGTGGGCAGTTGGGTTGATAAACTACAAGATGGTACTTTGTCTCGCTCATGACCTCACTGTACAAAGACGGTAAAGACTGTACAAAGGAGGAACTCTTTGTGTCATTGGAAGAAATGAGACAGAATCACTGGCCAATTTGTAATCAAATATATGGATTGTGGGTTGAGGTGGGGGCGTGGGGTGAGGCTGGGGAACTGAGAGTCTGTACACATGGAAGTTGAAGAGTCTAGAGAGATCATTGCTAGCTTCGTTTATAAGCAGGTTAGCTTGGAGTCTTTGGACAGTGGGCTATTATAGGCTTAAGACACTCTACTGTGCCAGAACCATGCTCACACAGAGAGTAACACTGACGACTGGTCCTTCTGAGCCAGCAATATGTGGACAGGGTGAGAGAGAACAAGGACAAATTATGATCAGACTCTGCTTAGAAAAACAAAGCAGAAGGCAGTGTGATTCTAAAGCTAAATTCTAGTTCAAGAAGCATTTGGAATGTACTTGTTGGCGACTTGGGACCGATGTTGGAAATGGCTGCTTTGCAAATCAAAACCCAGTCTTTCTGTTGAGCTATGCACAACATGGAGGAAGAAGCACTTGGAGGGCACATTCTTGTCCTTGGCCTTATATGGCATGATTCATCACTTCATTTTTGACAGGCAGTCTCATAGCTGGTCTCATAAAAACGGCAAGGAGGGCCAGGCCAGAAAGCTTTCAGTGGTCAGCAGCAGAGAAGTGAAGGGCTGGCTGAGTCAAGAGAGGTTATTAGGCTGAGATGAGCCAATTAGCAGAGCTCAAAGCTCAAGGTTTGACCCCAGCACCCCATAAACAGGGTGCAGTGCCACAATCCCGTAACCCCAGTATTTAGGAAATAGAAGGATCACAGCGGGTTTTACTTTGAGGTTGGCCTGGTCGAAACCCTGCTGGGGTGGGAAAGAGAAGCTTTTTAATATTTTTTTCCCCCTTAAGACAGGGTTTCTCTGTGTAACAACTCTGTGCTGTTCTGGAACTCGCTCTGTAGACAAGGCTGGCCTCAAACTCACAGAGATCCTCCTGCCTCTACCTCCCAAGTACTAGGATTAAAGAGCTTCACCACCACTGCCCGGCTAAGAATCATTTTAATTTTTAAAGAAACCATATTAGACAAATTGTCTATGTTTGAATGAATGTGCGATGTATTTAAACATGCCTAAATAGTGAATATAATTGCACATGGTAAGTTAGAATTTACTATGGCCTTGTGTAAGATGACTATATTATGTGGCTTTCGCAAGATAACAATAATACTATATTGGTATTTTGTTTCTTAGTGTTTTCTAAACACCAGACAAAATTAAACCTTTACAAAGCATCCTATGAAGTAGATTCAAGTATTACCCTCATTTTATATAGGAGAAAAATGAAAGGTAGAATGATAAGGAGTGTTGGTATTAGGTCACGTGATCAGTGTGTGACTGAGCTGAGATTTGACCCTAGGACTGCCTGACTTCAGGCCTGGAGAGCTCAAATAATCAAGTCTCTTTATCTGTGGAGATTCTAACAGCTGCTTAGGATGGCCAGAGGCCATGACGTTCAATATTCCATGAGCACAATTTTAATTTGAGAAAGCAAACAATACTAATGGAACTTTCTGTTATTTATTTATACTTAGTCTTTTTTACATAGTCACTTTTGCTTTGAAGCATTTCTAGAGACAAGGGACAGCAGTCTTTTTTTTTTCTTCCCTGTATGAAACATTAAAAGAGCCTCTGACTGGCCACAGCTTTCTCTTGGGTAGAGCTGGGTGAGTGCAGGGTGAGAGCAGTGATCCGTATGGTGGAGTTGTGGGTAAAAACGCATCTGTGTAAGAACATAGGAACTTCGGATGATGGGGTTTGTCAGAATTATTCTTTTTCCTGACAGAATCCTTTTCTTGAATCTTCTCGATTATGTGTGGGTCTTAGTTTCAGGCTTAAGGTTTGTGTTCATAACCCCCTAGGGAAAATCCTTACATGAAATGTGTCTTCATGCATCCCCAAGATTGAAGGGGCTGGAGAGATGGCTCCAAGGTTAAGAGCACTGGCTGCCCATCCACAGGACCCTGGTTCCATTCCCAGAACCACGTGGCTGCTCACAACCACCTGGCACCCCAGTTCCGGGGAATCTAACGCCCCCTTCTGGCCTCCTCTGGCAACAGGCATACAACTCAAGTAGTGCAGACATACATGCAAGCAAAACACCCACACACGGAAGGAAGGAAGGAAGGAAGGAAGGAAGGAAGGAAGGAAGGAAGGAAGGAAGGAAGGAAGGAAGAGAGAGGAGGAGGAAGCAAGGAAGGGAGGGAAGGAGGGGAGGGAGGGAGAGAGGGAGGGAGATTGGAAACTGCTGAGTGTTCAAATGAGCTTTGAGTAGTTGGGCACAGATGCTAAGGGCAGGTGAAAAGCAACTGAAGGCCTGTTGAGGCCAAGATCTGATCACATGTGATCTACTCAGTTGCTAATGAGGAAGTGTTTCCTCCTCCTGATGAACCACCAGCCCTCTCCTGAGAACCTCGAAGTGGAAGCCATTTCATTCCATGAAATTCCCTAGAGTTATTCTGGGTGTTTCCAGGGCGATTAACTTGAGGATGAAGGAGGCCCATTGGTGTCTGGCTCCACTTACGGTTGTTTTAATATGCGGTGGCTCATGGTGCCCAGTGGTTTGGAGCTAACATTTTATTGTGGGTGCTGAAGAAAACTGGGGAAGGAGAAAGAGGTCTTTGTGCTACAGCCGTGTTTATTGGTTATAAAATGATTGCTTGTCCGTTGCTGGGTTCTTTGCTACTGTATGAGGTCACATGATCATCCTGTATGAGGTCACATGATCATCCTGTATGAGGTCAGCTTTGATCATCCTGTTTCTCTTCAGCACACCTGTGTTTGGAAGAGCCTGTTTGGTGTGTGCTCACAGCTTCTGTAAAAGCAGGCTGTTTTTATTATTTCTTATTAATTAGATGGGTAGGATGTATTTTCCTCTTTTTAGAAAATATTTTTGATGGGATCTAGAGATAGTTTTGCTTTGGTCTTAAGGTCCCCTGTGAAGAAGGACTTTATTTAGTCTTTATAGTAAACTGACCAACTGATTTTCTTTGTTTACTCAGTGCTGGATCCAAACCTGGGGCCTTGTGCTTGCTTTGCAAATTTCTACCATTGAGCTAAGTCCCAGCCTTATAAACAGGGGAGTTTTGTTGTTGTCGTCGTTTTAAGTTTTAGAGTAAATTTGTTGTAAGAAAAACTACAAGAATACCAGGAGGATAACTTATTATATAAGCATGCTTTCTTTAAAAGACCCCATCTGGGGCCATCAAGATGGCTCAGCAGGTAAAAGTGCTTGCTGTTAAGACTCACTACCTGAGTTTAGAACCCACAGAGTAGAAGGAGAGAACTAACTCCTGAAAGTTGAGCTCCTACCTACACACATTAAAAAAAGAAGGAGAAAAAAGAGAGAGATCCAATCTGATCAGGAAGCAAACAGGAGGAACCATAGTCATTTTTGATAGTAGAATAGATAGATGATTTGGTAATGTAGAAGAAAGTGTGTATGTTATGTTGAGGGTGGGAATTCCTTTATGACAAAAAGATAAGGGATTGGAGGTGTGTTTAACTACAAATGCTGAAGGAAACCAGTTTTATTATGTTATTAAGAAACAAAATTTTAAGTAGTTGAAAGATACAGATCCAGGAAATAACTTGTTTCTTTCCTTCTTCTGTCCCTCTCTCCCTCTGTCTCTCCCTCCTTCTTTCTCTTTTTCTCTTTCACTCTCTCTTTCCATTTCTTCTTAACAAAAAATGATAGAGCCTGGGGGTAGAGCTTGCTTTATCCTGATAGAATGCTTGCTTGCTTTGCATTTATTTCATAAAGCCCTGGGTTTGATCCCAATCAATGTATAAACTGGGCGTGGTCATTCTGGCCTGAAAGCCCAGCACTGAAGAGATGGATGATAGAGAATCAGAACCTTAGGATCATCCTTGGCTACATATCATCTCCAATTCAAAGAGGCTATCCTGAGCTACTACATGAGACATTGTTTTCAAAAACAGTATCATCATTACAAAACCAGTAAGGGACAGTACAAAAGTTCCTTCAATCTTTTGGAACTATGAAGTAAAGTATTTTAGGAATATTGCCACAATAGAACTTGGATTAGATTTAAGACATTATTGTTAGTTGTTCTTGTACCTGTATCTTCTCATCAGATCCCCATCTCCCCACTTTTTGTGTTTTGGGGCTTCTCTGTACTCCATAGCTAAGTCAACATGAACAGACCCCAACGGAAAGGGCCAGAGTAGAGGCATTGCAGTGTGTGGCCTAAAACCAGTACCAGTCAAGCAGTTTGAATGCCCTAGCTGGTACGGGCGGCATTTACATGTTGTTCCCATAGATGGAACAGATTAAAGTGTTCAAGCGAAAGGAAAGATTCAGAGCTGATTCATTTACTGTGACCGACCAATAACGTGAGTAGGGCATTGAATTCGTCTCCCTTCCTCTTCTTAAATGCTATGCTTTATAGTTATATTGATTCATTTTTTCCTCCATTTTTTTGTCCTTGACGATAAATATCTACTTACTGTGTACTGTTTATAGATGAAAATCAATGCAAACTAGGGTTTTGAGGTTTGATAAATGAGTCTGTTGAGTGTCTTAATGCTGCTCATCAATAATTTGGTGGAAAGACAATATCAAGTTAGTATATAATTGAACCCGTAGCCTGGTATCAAGTTAGTGTTTATAACCTTTGTGAACGGACCAGAAGTTCTCAGGTTCTGGCACTCTGCCGTCAGAAAGCTCCTTCAGATTTTATTTTACTGTTATTTTTTAATCTTACAAAGACCCTGTTTCCTACATCTTTCCTTAGGTTTAGTTTCCTGTGGCACCCATTTGGTCCAAGGGATATTTTTTTAAGAGTGGCCCAGTTCTTCCAGATTTTGAAGTATTATCAGGTCAGTGAGGTGCCAGCCGTGAAAAGCAGCTCATAAAACCCCGAGATGCAGTGCTTGCCATGCAAGTGAGCTGATATTGGGAAGAAAGAAAACTGTAATAGCAATTTTCTTCATTACCACTCCCTCCCACATACATGCCTGCAAGTGATGTGTGTGTTGTGTTAAAAACAGAGTCGCATATAGTTTGTGCTGACCTCAAACTTGTTATGAAGTTGAGGCTGGTCTTGAATTCTTGACCCTTCAGCCTTAGCTTCCAGAGTATTGTATGGCTAAGGCTGATCCCTTCTCTTTCTTTTCTCTTTTCCTTTTTAGACCAAGCTGGCTTTGAACTCACAGAGATCCAAAAGTGTGTGCCACCACAGCCCTGCCCCTTTCTTCTTTCCAGTTAATGCTTGTTGTTATGGCATTTTTATACATGTGTATCATTAGAGTCAACTATATACTGTTATTCATTTTGTGTGTATGCATTCACGTGCCACAGGATGTGCTCTCTGCTTCTACCATGTGGCGCCTGGTAGGGTGTGTCAAACTCAGGTCTTCAAGCTTGGCAGGAAGTGCCTTTACTGGCAGAGCCATCTTACCCCATAGGCTTCCTTATCTTATTCTTAAACAGCCATTTAAACCCAAGACTATTATTAGTGGGAAAACTCTGAAAAACCTCTCACTGTTTAATGGTCCATCAAAATGAGCCTCTAGGCAGGTCAGACTTTGAATATGGGAAATCAGTTGGCCTATACAAGAGAAGTCAAAGTCTATGGTTGTTTCTGAGCCAGGAGAAGAGATACCGTCAGTTAGTAATAGTGACTGTGAAAGAAGCTAAAACTGGAGATGTGGAGGAAAGGCTTTTATTAATAACTATATATTTTTATGTGTGAATTTGCTGCCTTCTGTTGATAAGCGGCTACTATTTTGAGAATGACCTGCCTACCTGGGGTTACCCAACTTGGAAATGGCAGAGATCAAATTCATATTGTGTTTTTTAATTTTCCATTTGAAAAAAAATTACTGGGGTTTATTAATGGGATCATGTTGATAGCCAGATGTATATGGAAGGACTCTGTCTAGAAGTGTCCTATCCCTGGATCCAATGCTTTTCTAGTCACTGTGTCTTTTTCTGACTAGAGGAGACAATTTCTATATGAAATTTATATTTGATCTTTATAAGCTTCTAAAATGTGTTCTGTGGTTAGCCTCAGCTGTGGGGCTTCTTAAGTGATTTCTTTGTGGTCAAAGGCACCTTCAGTAACTGCTTTCTCAGCTCTGAATGCCCTGGACAATGGTGTGTGTTGATCTTTGGTATGGAGACAGGGGTTGGTTGCATCTCACTGGCATTCTTTTTAATCACACTTTTTAAAAGGAGATGAAAGAAAAGAGCTGGGTGTATGAATATGAGTGACATGGTACTTACACTTGAGACCATTCAGTGGAGGGAGCAGACCCAGGACTGTTAGTGACTATTCTCTTGCGGTGAAGAGACACAGTGACCAAGGCAACATATAGAAGGAAGCTTTTCATTTCGGTCTTGCTGAGTTTCAGAGGGTGATTCCGTGATCATCACAGTTGGGGAACATGGTGGCAGGCTGGCATAGTGCTGAAGCACTTGCTGAGAGCTTATATCCTGATCCACAGGCAGGAGGCTGAGGTAGAAACTGCGTCTGGTGTGGACTTTAGAAACCTCAAAGCCCACCCTTAGTGACACACCTCGTCCAACAAAGCCAAAGCCTTAAACCTTCCCAAACAGTTCCACCAACTGAGAACAGATCCTCACGTGTCAGAGCCCTGTTGCAGCTCTTCTCACTTAAGCCACCCACGGGGACCATTGCCTGTGGCATGATTGTGCACAGGGAGGAGCAGCCACCAGGAAGAGCAAGGGAAGGAAGGGACCTGGGTAGAGGAGAGGTACCCCTGTTCCTGGGGTTAAGGAAAGCTTCAAAGTGGAGGTTCTCTGAAAAAAGTGTTTAGCAAAAAACAAAACACAGAAAAGGCACTTGGTGAAGGGATGGTGGGGACAGGAGATGATGGGGTCAGGAAGCTTGGGACAAGGACCTGAAGCAGTGGTTCTAGGATTGTCCTTGCTAGGGGCCGGAATGCCTAAAGAAGACTGGTTCCAAGTTCCTTGTTATCTTCTCTCCTAATGAGCCTGGTCAATGAGCGAGTTCCAGACAGCCAGGACTACACAGAGAAACCCTTGTTCAGAAAAGCAAAACAAAACATAACAACACAGAACCCAAAGAGGGAAGTGCAGTTTCCCTGGGTGACTGTGACAACTAACAGCTTCAGATAACACCATAAGCAAAAGCTTGAAGACAGAAAAAGCTGGTCGCTTCCTGAGTCTACAGGTATTTCAGTGTGTTCTAGAATATGAACAAACATCAGAATCAGCTAGGTTGTTAAAAACAAACAAAAAAACAAAAACAGGAAAAGAAAACCATTTCTGTGTCATAACTCTGGAGTTTGTGATTTTTTTTTTTTTTAAATGTTTTTGATTTGTCTTTGGCATTTCATACTTGTAGATAGTGTATCTTGATCATAACCAAACAAAGAATTTACATGTGAACAAGTTCCCAGATGATGCTGAGTCTGATGCCAGAGAAACTTACTTCACTTCTGCTCAGCTTTTGTTGGCAGGTGCCCCATGGCTCTGACCCCTCTCTAACTAATCTTTGGGTCCTCATTTCAACTTGGGGGTTCATTTTCACAGTTTCACACAATGGCCTCTCAGGGCTGCCTTACAGAGACTACTGGCCTGCCACACCTTGATTGGTAGCCTTCTAGAACCATGGAACAAGACTTTATGACTCTGGACCCAGGGTTGAGTGGAGCCTGGCCCTTCTGCACGGTAGCGGCTGTGTGTGTGTGTGTGTGTGTGTGTGTGTGTGTGTTTGCTGAGCTGAGCTGGAGAAACACTTTTCTATGTGGCTGCATTTGAGGACCAGTGAATTCCTTAGGCCTCTTGGGCTCAGCTCTCTTTTCAAAGGAATTTGTGTTCCTCAAGTTTGGAGTCTTTGATCTGTGAGGTCTTGCCCCTTCCTGTTTTCCCAGTGCAGAGGAGGGGTTCTCTTAATGGTCACAGCTGTTCCCAGCACTTGCCTTGGGTATAGTTTTAGAATTTTTTTGAGCTTCTTTTCTCCACAATCTGTAGATTTTTTTTTTTTTTTAATATCCATTGCCATACCTGTTCCTTTGCACAGTAGACCCAGGCAAACACTGTAGGTAATGATGCTGTTACCAACAATGTTACCGTACGTTTTCCTTTGCCACACCAACAAAAGCAGCTGAAGAGAGGCCAAGCCTGCATGTGAATGAAAACTCCCCGAAAGGAATCTGTCACTGATTGGCTGATTAGAATCTCAGGACTGTGGAGAGATTGCAATGTTGCCTGTCTATAGGCTAATTACCTTATCTTGGGCTAAATTCTGGCCCTCCAGAACAGCCGTTGTTCATTTGACCAGCAGTGTTGGAAACAAACAAACAAGCCAACAAACCCCCTTTAGAATCTATTGACTTAGAAGGCAAATTTAACTTCTACAATCCAAACGCTAAGAACGCCATCAGACAGCATTTTGAGCCTATAGGAACAATTCCTGCCTCTCATTGTCAGGGTACCTCCAGACAAGTGGGTCCTTCTAGCCATATAAGGATTTAATAGGAGGTACCCTGTCTTAAACTACACTCGTCTTTGAATAATACAGTTTGAAATAGTGCCTAAAGTGCTATATATAGTGTATATATAAAGTGACTTAAGGGCTTACACAAATTAATTCATTACTAGACTTTCTAATAAAACTATGCAAGCTAGTAAGAGGACAGCTGGTTATAATTCCAAAAGACACAAATCTCTCTTTCTCTCTCCTCTTCCTCCCTCTCTTTCCTTCTCTCTCCCTCCCTCCCCCTCTTTCTGTGTATATGTTTCCTGTCTCTAAAATATATATTTTATTGTGGGATTGGCAAGATGGCTGACAGGGTTAAGTGTTTGCTGTGTAGGCCTAATGACTTGAGTTTAATACCCAGAACATACTATTGCACCTAGTGTGTGCGTGCGCGTGTGCGCGCGCACACACACACTAATAAGTGCAATTAAAATATAATCTATTTTAGTGAGCTCACCCTTCTTTCTGGTGCTGGGAGTTGAGTCCAGTGCCTCCATGCTAGCCTGTGAGAGGTGGATGGCCTCAGCATTGAGATGCAGTTTTACACTCATACTGATTCTTCAGAGACTATCCTAGTAGCAGCATGAAATTTTGTGTGGCCGATTTCTACCCCACAGTATGAGTTAGCCCTTTGTCCAGGACACCCACACTCTGTACACTATCTACCCTTCACTAGTGAGTAGTCATCTTGGCTTGTAGTATTACTGTGATCAACTAACCCTCTCAGTGATACTCAGTTTGAAACCTCTGACTTATTTCTGCAATTTTCTGTTTCGTATTTTTGGATCACAGTTGACATGAGTAGCCAAAACCATAGAAAGCAAAACCACGAATAAGAGGGGAAAACCATAGTCCCAATATAGGTACTAAAAACATTGTTCTTAGTGTTCTACTGTTGTGAAGAGACATCACGACCACAGCTACTCTTAAAAAGGAAAATATCTAGTTGTGGCTGGCTTACAGGTTTAGATGTTTAGTGTGTGAACCTATGGGGCCATTCTTATTCAAACTACCACTTTGAGCCTACTTTATAAATGAAACTGTCAACAAAAGTTCTGTAGGAAAATAATAATGTAGATTTGGTGCCTCAGTACTGTTTATGGTTTCTGGCATGCATTGGGTCTTAGAACATATCTTCCACGATGAGGTGGACAATTGTGCCATTAACCCCAGATCTGGGCTATTGGCAGGATGTCCTGAGGGCTACTTTAACATTTTCCTGCAGTGAGTTGAGTAACTTGAATTTACAACAGTAAGGATTACTACATTTTTAATTTGTTCTAAACCAACTCCAGGTATCAATAAAGTAATATGTCTTAACAGTGGTTGACATGTAGGAGATAATTTTTGCATGTGAAACTGACTTCACCATTAAAATAAATGAATGCTCAATTTAAATGCTTTCTTATTGTGTTGAGAGAAACCAGATTCAAAGTGACTGGGAGAGTAGCTTTTACAATAATGCTTAAAGGATTGTTTATTAATGCACAGATTGCTACAGTTCTTCCTGCTGTAAGTGAATAGAGGAGCACGAGTGTGTTTATTCTATATCTTCCTGTGTAAACAAGTGCATTGTGCTGTAGGAGATGAACCTTAATTGAAGTATTGATACGAGGTTAACATTGCCAGTGCCACAATGATTTAAAAAGGGAGTATGGAAAATAGTATAGGGTTCTAATTTTTTTTTAGTTATTTTGTATTACCTTTCTTTATTTTGTGTGTTTCTGTGTGCATGGTTTGTGCCATCATCCTATATATATTGGGGTTAGACAGTGGCAGACGGTTCTCTCCTTCTGGCATACGGGTCCTGGGGATGGAACTCTGGTTGTGAGGCTTAGCAGTAAGCATATTTACCCATTGGCCCAATTTTCCAGTAATTAAGAGGAAATGACTGCAACTTGAAGCAGGATACCAAGGGAATGCATAAGATACCCATTTTTGCAAGCGAATATTTGTTAAGTATCAGTGAAGATATCCTGCATATGGTTTCATATCCTGGGAACATGTGAAGGGGCCCTTAGGTCATTCACATTAATCTGATTTAATAAGGACACCGAGACACACTGACGATTTCCAAATGCACAGGGTCTCTTCATTCTGTTAGGGACTTGGACACTGATGTCCAATGTTACAAAACCAGACAGCAGGACTTTCCAGAGAAATTAGAGGTTTCATATTAACTACGTATTGTCAAAGGCTTTACTTTACTCACAGGAGATCTAAGTTTAAAGAGAGGACAGGAAATATGGGTAACTAAGCAGTCCTTGTCAAGATGTGAGCCTGCCTGTTGTCAGTGTTTTCTCCTTGAGTCTTCTGCAAAGTGGCCTCACTTGTTATCAAAACTGTGTAACAGCTCTTCCAGGGCTCTGGCTAACAGCAGGCCCCCAACCTTTTCTTTCTCTCAGTATGAGATTTCTGGGGGAAATTCTAAAATCTTGGGATGTATTGCAGTAATAATCTGATAGCCAAAGGAAGGGACAGAGTTATCTTATAATATCTTCATTCCTGCCAGGATATTTAGTGTCTGATTCACTTCTAGAGTACTGCTATAGGTGTGCACTGGCTTGCCCACTCTAACTTTAAGATTACAAATAAATGGGTCATGTGATCCCTTTGTGGCAGGCTCATAGCATAATGTGTTCAAGATTCATCCATGTTGTAGTGTATATTAATGCTTATGGCTATAATATTCCATTGTATGGCTGCACCACATTAAAAAGATCTATTTGTTCAATCTGTTTAGAGTTTCCTCTTGTAGGCTGTTGTCATGGGCACCCTGTGTTAAGAACACAGACGCTTTTTGCATCTTTCTACAAATGTCAGAATTTATTGAATAATAATAAATTCACAACCTATTTTCATTGGCTATAATTTATGATGTAGTCCTGATTCTTCCTGATGGCTGGCCATTGGCAAACACAGGTTCTTTGATTCCAGTCTGAAACACTAAAATAACTCAGGTCATACACTTGAGGCCTACTTGAGGCATGTGCACACAGATTAAGGAACACAGAGTTCAAAGAGGTCTACTGGGGGCAGAGGCAGAGATGAAGGACTTGATCCAGACAGCCATAGATACAGGAATGAATGGCTGGACGGAATTTCTAGAGAGCACCATTGTAAGCTAAAGCCCCAGGGACATTCAAGAATGTCCTTTTGATATCTTGAGTGTACCAGTATAAAGAGATGACAGGTGGGTGTGGCACTGTTGTTGCAGTGTGAGGTGCTCTTCCCGTGGGGTCCAAGTGAGAATGTTACACTCTTGGTTGGTCTGGTGTGGTCATGAAGCACTTGAGCCTGGTATTTGTCTTGTCTGTCTGTTTCTCTCACATACACATACTTTAAAAAGAAAAACACAAAATAAGATTATCTTTTTCAGATTTATTTCATTTTATATGTATGGATGTTTTGTTGGAACACACATACACACACACACACACACACACACACACACACATATGTATACCACATGTATGACTGGTGCCTGTGGAGGTAAGAAGACGTCAGATTCCCTGGAACTGGAAATCCAGATAGTTGTCAGCTACCATGTGTGTGCTGGGAATTGAACTTCTATTCTTTACAATACCAAGTGCTCTAAACTGCTAGGCTATCTCTTCAGCCTCTAGATAGGATTTTAATATGCCCCTGTGCCTGTGTACTCCCAGTCTTCTTTGATAAGTTTGTAGGTGTTACTTCTTCACTTGCATAAGCAAGTCACCAGTCTGTGCCTCATAATCCGTGCAAGACAGGTGGTGAACACCAATGATGCGGAGTCCTTTGTTCTCTGTGCTTGTATTCAGATGGAGGCAGTGAGTCATTCAGGCCTACAGGCCACTGTTCTGTGGAGTATGGAGGAACTCAGAGCAGGGTGGAGCTTGAGCTGCACAGCCCTAATGAACGTCACTGTTACGAACATTTATGAATTTTTTTTTTTTTGAGGAAGATGCATTTGTTTTTCTTAATTTAAAAATAAATCTATGGTGATTTTGCCTGTACTGAACATATGTCTGTACATCCTTTTTGTGATTATCCAAGGAGGCTAGAAGAGGTTGTTGGATCCCCTGTAGCTGGAGTTAGGGACAGTTGTGAGCCACCATGTGGATCCTGAGATATGTCGGATCCTGGGTCCTCTGGAGGAGCTGTCAATACTCTTATCCACTAAGTTATCTCTACAGACCCTGCTTTTATTTCTTATGGGTATTTATAGTGTCCAAGTGGAAATGCTGAGTCACATGGTAACTGCATTTCAAGGAACTGCCAAACTTTTCTAAAGATGCTATATCTAAGAGCATAAAGATGTTTATATTTCTCCACATAATACATAGTCTCCAGTTATCTGTTTCCTTAATTATGGCCCCCATGCCAGGTGTGAGACAGTATGTCATTGTAGTGATGTTAAGAAAATATTAATAGACTTTTATATAAATGTTCATGGAAATCAAGCAAACGTACATAGTATTTCCTGTGTCCCCTTGCTGGCACACAGTCCTATTAGTAATGTGTGACTGTGTGTTATATTAGTTATAATTAATGTGCTCATATTGTTACATTATTACTAAAATGCACAAGGTACTGACTATTTCCTTTGTTTCACCTGGTGTCCTTTTGTTCCAGGACCTCACCCTACTTTAACTGTGCATCCTCCCTTTGCTTGTCTTGGCCCTCAGGCTCTCCTTGGGTTTTGATGAATCTTGAGAATTTTGAGGAAGAGTGCTGAGGTTGCAGGGTGCTCTTCTGTTAGAATCTGTCTAATTTAAAAAAAAACAAACAAACAAGAATATATGTGGTTTTTAAAAGATGAAATAAACTGTGGTGACTTTGGTAGTATTTAAAAATACATAATCAGAATTAACAATCGGTGAGATATGTTGTTGGGTAGAAAATTCTTGGGCATCTGAAAAATACAATTGCTTCTGAAAGATGAGCAGAGATTATACTCTAGGTGTGTTTTCCTAGGAAGGGTGTGACTCCATTGGAGGAGACCAGAGGTCACAGAATTTATCTGGAGACAGTTGGGGAATCTCCTGAGCATACAAAGGCACATTTTGTCCTGTTTTCAGTGTGACACTATTTTCACAAATAGTGAGCAGACAGTGCTGTTTTGTATGTGTCAAGTCATAGGTGATGAACTTTTAGAGACTCATTCCCAGTTATGGAGGAGCACCACCAGCTTATGTTAATTCTAGCGCTCTGTGCCAATGCCTTGTGAAGGGGGAGGGACCTGTGGCCCTGAGACTCACAGCTCGTCAGGAGTAGATCTGAGGTTCTACTTTCACCCTCTGGAAGTTTATTTAAAACAGGAATTGATGGACTTAGGAAAGAGTCCTTTATCTTAATGGACCTGTGTCATGGGCTAGGGAAATCAGTCTGTACAGTTAGCTGCACACCTTTTGACTGCTAACAACGGAGAAGCTGGCCAGCTTTGCCTGGCCCACGCCTCCATTGTGTCAGAGTGTGAATCAGTAACTCTGGCCACAAGTCTCCTGAAAGGATAGAAAAGTGAACTGAAATATTTAATGATAATAAAATGCTAATCAGTTACAAATGAGCTTTGCCATAAGCTAATACACTTTCCAATGTGTCTGCAGTTAATTGATTTAGCAATTTGATTTCCATTTCTAGACATGGCTACATCTTTCAATTCTTCAGTTGGTGGCTCTGATGGTCAAACTAATTGGTTAACCACTAGCCTTGTATTTGGTATCGCTCTGTGCCAGGCTCTCAATGTTTTACGGTAACTGAGGAGGGAAGATCTGTCCCGAACACAGGTGACGCCTTCCCATGGGATGAAGTCTTGGACTGAATAAAATGGAGAAAGGAGCTGAGCAAACACATTTATCTTCCTCTGCTTCCTGATGAAAGACCATGACCAAATTTGGGGGAGGGAAAGGGTTTATTTTGCTTATGTTCCCATATCACTGTTTATCATTGAAGGAAGTCAGGACAGGAACTCAAACAGGGCAGGAACCCGGAGGCAGGAACTGGTGCAGAAGCCATAGAGGGGTGCTGCTTACTGGCTTGCTCATCATTGGTTGCTTAGTCTGCTTTCTTATAGAACACAAGACCACCAGCCTAGGGATAGCACCATCCACAAGGGATGGATCTGTTGGTTACTAATTAAGAAAATGTCCTACAATAGTATTTCTCAACCTTCTTAACACTGTGACCCTTTAATCATGTTGTCGTGACTCCAACCATAAAATAATTTTCATTGCTACTTCATAACTGTAATTTTGCTGCTGCTATGAATAGTAAGGCGAATATCTGTTTTCTGATGGTCACAGGTGACCCCTGTGAAAGGGTCTTTTGACCTCCAAAGAGGTCACGACCCACAGGTTGAGAACTGCTGCCCTTGAGTGCCCTGCAGCCCAATCTTATGGAGGCATTTTCTTAATTGAGATTTCCTTCTCTCAGATGACTTTAGCTTGTGTCAACTTGACATAAAATTATCAAGCACAGGAATAAGTTTTATTATAAGCAAGGAAACAGTGCTAAATGATACAGAGGAAAGATGCAGGAAAACCACTGAACTAGACCACTCCATGGGGAGAAGGAAAGGTTTATTGGGGGATCAGACTGCCAAGGCTGCCTCTCAGGAGCAGAAAGAAGCAAAATGGTGGAAAATCAAATAGATTTTATATGACAGTCAAGCATCCTGGAGGATTGTCGCGTCTTCTCCTCGGCCGGCAGTAAGACACAACACGCCTGGATTCTTCTCTGACAGCTCTTTTATTCCAGGCAATCTTCATCCAACGAAGGGGCCCCCCAAGCAGCAGAAATGCACTGCTTATATACCCTTCCAAGGGGGCGGGCCAGGCGGCCTGTTCTCTCAGGATTGGTTAGGGCCAATTCCTCATTAGCATAAACCCCAGGATTGGCTGGGGCTCGTGCCTCATTAGCATAAGCCCTGTGATTGGTTAGGGCTCATGCCTCATTAGCATAAGCCCTGTGAGCTCATGTCTCATTAGCATAAGCCCCGTGATTGGTTAGGGCTCATGCCTCATTTGCATAAGCCCTCTCCGGAGGGGCTTGAGGCTGACGCATGCGCAGTAGGCTTATACAGGACGCTGCACCAGCCATGTTGGAAACCGGCGCCGTCTCTTCGGCCACCTACAGAGGATCTTTGAGATGATGATACAGGCTGTTCAGATTGACCTGGAACTGGATGTCCTTGTCCCAGGTAGTTGACTTTGGGAGTGGTAAAGGAGGCAATTGCAAACTGTTTTCCCAGCCAGAGTCCTTCTGTACAGGACATTGTCACCAGCACTGCCGTTTTGGGAGTTGTTTGCACCTAGCATCTATTACATCATTTCCTGCCTAATTCTTCACCAGAAATTCAGCACTATCACTTGTCTTTGATTTTATTAATTAAATCTTAAATTCATTTTTCTTGTTGTGAACTCAGCTCCATGTCATTTAAACTATAAAAATGAAGTATCCCAGGGGCTGGAGAGATGGCTTAGCAGTTAAGAGCACTAGCTGCTCTTCCAGAGGTCCTGAGTTCAATTCCTAGAAACTATGTGGTGGCTCACAACCATCTGTAATGGGGTCTGATGTACTCTTCTAGCATACAGGTGTACATGTAGATAGAGCACTCATATACATAAAATAAATAAATAAATATTTTTAAAAAATAAGTATCCCAGCATCTGCTGGGCTATTTGCTTTTCATATTCCTTCATCTTAATGTGAATGATTGGTTATGTTTAGTGACTTGGTTGCATCTGTGCTTCATATGCACCTGGCAGTTGAGATTATTTAACTGTGAGTAAGTCATCCAGTTTGCCTTCACCTATCTTCCAGTCAGAATGGAGGGCCACCTACTTAGCTAATAAAATAACCTGTCCTGGACGACTCTTTGTAATCCATGAGCTTGGTACTTCATACCCAAAGATCAAAAGCAAAAGGCAGATTTTTCTAGATAACTTGTGATTAAGGAAAACATCTTTTTGTTTCAGCCAACTGTTTTGGAATTTTGGAATAAAATTGTGCCCCTCGTGGTATACATAGCCTCAAAGAGCTCTGATGGCTCTTTTCCCCCTTTCTCTTCTTCCCCAAACACAACCTCAGTAAATACTCTGCCTCCCATGTTGTTCAGGATGGAAGCTTATTTCCACTAAATAGTTCATCTTTCTACATTCTGTTATAAGAATGAAAACACTGAGGATTTCAGAATACTTATTTTGCCCAGATTTCCTCTAAAAATAGAAGTGTGGTACACTGATAATCATAGGACCTAACTGTGCTGAAGCTGTCATAGCAACACTGTGGGTTGGTACGTTTTCCGCTTCCCTTATGCAAATGAGAAGACAAACTGGAGGCACAGAAAATAAAGTGGATTGCCTAAAGCACACAAAGAGGTCAGAGTGGATTCAGATCTGCTCATGTCAAACCTGTGCAGTTAACCAGTTAGTTTGCTCTTAGATGGGCTAGCTTCTAGGGTAATTTGACCAGAGTTGCTTTTGAGGTCTTGCTCAGAGCAGACAAGGTCTAGGGAGATTGGGGGAGAAGATGGGAGTGCCCCAGCATTACCAGCCATTTACTAGAGGACAAATTTGAGAATTTCCTGTTCCTGTTCAGATTCCCGAGCCTCTCCTTAGAACTTCTGAATGAGAATCTTGGGGGTATGCGGTCTGTATTTCATGTCACTCCAGGGTCTGCTTGTAGGACTGTTAGTGAGAATGGCAGGGTCACAGGAACCATCTCTGGGAGTCATCCATTGACAAAGACAAAGGCCTTTGCTTGGCATTACTGGTGTTACCTTATAGGCAAAAAAACAGGTTCCTCCCAGGGACCTAGCAATGGCTGCAGCAGCCAGGTGCTGCATGTAAAAGGACTGCTTGCTACTCCAATTCTATCCACCCCTACCTCTCCTTCAGGCCCTCACTCCCTCCCCTTCCCCCAAATAAACCTTCTTTATTAGGTCTGTTGCATGGTGTGATTTCTCAGGGGGACACCTTGACATGGGCCTGCCAGTCCCCCTCCCCAAATTATATTTCATAACAATGTGTGGTATTTGTCTTCTTAAAATTTTTTTAAAAAATTTTCATTGATGTTTTATTTATTCTTTGGAATAGATTTTTTTATTTGATATTTTATTTATTTACATTTCAGATGTTATCCCTTTTCCCCATCCCGCTCCATTAAACTCCTATCCCATCCCTCCTCCTTTTTTAAAATTACATGCAAGTATTAAGGTCAGTTCTAGGTTAAGGAACTAGCAATACAATAGATGCAAATAGTCAAGGAACAAGCAAGACAATAAACCCAGATAGTCAAAGAACATGCAGGACAATAAACAGAGTCCCATGATCACTCCTGTAATCACTATTTCTAAGGGCTTATCAGGATGACCAAAATATCAGCCTACTTCCCTGTCCTAGCCCAAAGTGATTTTCATGCCTGAAGCCTACTTCTTTGTTCTAGCTTAAGTTTTAGATTCCCGCCTGTAATTACGTCTTTGTTCTAGCCTAGAATTTGGATTTCTGCCTGAAGTTACTTCTTTGTTCTAGCCCAATGTCAGAATCCTGCCTGCAGCCCATTTCCTTGTTCTTGGCCAATGTCAGATTCCTACCAGGCAGCTCCAGAAACGCTCCACATCTCCCCTTTTTTTATTGCATAGACCAGACTGAGTCTGTCTTTGGTCATTCTGACAAGAATGCCTTCCTTACCCATCATGGAATATGCATTATGAAAAGCAATGTACTTCTGTCTTAGGTTGGTAAGGGTCTGTGCAGAATCTTACCTGTCCTTGGCTTGCCAGTCTGTTAAATTAATAGCTCACGCCTTCTTCTCTCCACAGTCAAAGTTAAGGACATTAGGTTAAGTGTCTCTGTACTTTGAATCTCTTTCCTCCTCTGATTTGAAAGATACTTGGGCGTGCATAGATAGATTTATCTATCTATCTATCTATCTATCTATCTATCATCTATCTATCTATCCATCCATCCATCCATCCATCCACCCACCCTGAGTTCCCTGCCCTTCACCAACAGCTGCAAAGGAGTCTGTAAAAATGTGGTTAAGAGCACTTCTTACTTTTGCAGAGTACCTGGGTTTAGTTCCCAGCACCCTCGTGGTGGTTCACAACCATCTGTAACCCAGTTCCAGTTGGACTCCTTCTAGCTGCATGGACACCAAGTATGCATGTGGTACACATGCCTATATACAGGCAAATTCCCACCCCCTACACTTAAAATAAAATAAAATAAAATAAAATAAAATCTTAAGCAAACAAACAGAAAATGTGACTTAGCTATTTTTCTAAGGTTAAAACAAAACAAACAAACAAGAAAACAAAACAAAACAAAACCACGTCTTGGCCAGATTTCAAAGCAAATATTTTTAAGAGGTCTGTTTCAAGACTTAAACGTCAGGCAGAGCTGCAGCAGCCCTTACCTGTGTGCAGGAAGGGAAGAGAATCTATGCTGTGCCTATTTCTTTGGTAATTTAGATTTGGGAAAAGCATTCAGATTTGAAGCAGGATCACCTGTGTTTGTTGCGTGTCACAGGCTCCCCCGCCCACTCGTCTTTAATCACATTCCTTCACATACTTACTCTGCCCTTCGTTCTAGCTACCCATATGTATCGTAGTCACCTACTTACTCTAAGGAAAGTCTGGCATCTATTGGTGTTTTCCCAGTTGCTGAATTAGGATGGTAAGAATCCCTGTGACCTGCTAGTTTTTCAAAGGCTGATTTGGAGTTCTTGGTGGTGTCTTCCTCCACCTGTCTGTGAGGCATTGGAGAAGTCCCTGCAGCATACTGGCCACAGGAGATTCTTAATAGCCACTAATTGAACTGAGTTGAAGTACTGAATCAAAATAACTTTAATTTAAACAGTGTTATCTATATATCCAAGTTCTGCAAGATATGTGCATTGGTTCCTTAGAACATTCATGTCAAAAACTTTGCTAAAAGTCTAATATAAATGAGTAAAAGTAAGATTGTTAAAGATGAGGTTTCTGATTCTTATTTTACTGAGTTTTGTGTTAATTCATATTCTATCACATTACCAAGTAAATATATTGAGGGCAAGGACAATGACATTTTTTCCCTATTTTTTGAAATTTAATTAATATGGACACTCAGGAATTGTTATAAACTGTAAGTATAGAGCTTGATGAACTCACAAACTGTCACTCTTACCAAGTTCTTACCTGCCTGGGTAATACGATCTTCATGCTTTAGAAGTTTTAGATAAATTAAGACATGGAGGACTGGAGAGACAGCTCAGTAAGTAAGGTGTCTCCTGTGCCAGCATGAGGCCCACATTTAAAGCCAGGTGTGTGGCACATACAGAGCTGAGGGGTGCTGAGAGCTGGGTGCCAGGAAGTTGCTGGCCATCAGTCTATCTAGCAGAAATAGGAGCTCTAGGTTCAGTGAGAGACCTTGTCTTAAAGAATGAGGAGGAAGATGTCTAATGTTAACTTAACTTCAGGCCTACATGCACACACAGTTAAAAACTATGCACACACAGTATAGAAAATATTCTTCCAGACACTGTGACAAAGCTGAGCTATCTCATTAACCTTTGACACAAAAGTTTTATTTTCTAGTAATTAATGTGTACTGTGATCATTGAAATTATGGTTCCCTCAAATATTCACAGATATTGAAACCACATTATACACTTGGCCTTATCAGTAACAGTGTCACTTTGCTTTATACAGTTTTTATCAGCAGGTTTTTCTTTTTTTGGTGACAGATTATCATGTATTATGGACTGGCCTCAGACTTGCTGTCTAGCAGAAAATGACCTTAGATTCCTGATCCTTATGTCTCCTCTTCCCAAGTGCTGACATCACATGCTTGTGCCACTGTCTAGCTTATTATTGCTACTTGTGAGATAGTGTCTCATGATATTGCCCAACCTGTCCTCAAACTCCTGGGCTCAAGTGACCTCTCCCTCAGCTTTCCAAGTAGCAAGGAGTATGGGTACAGGTCTCCATACCCAGCTCTTCTACATACCTTTCACTGAGATCAAGCCATTGGATTTTCTCTGGAAATTTGGTTGAGACTTACAGTAGGTATTCAAGAAAAAACATTGCCTATCTTTCTGCTCACAACAGTTCCCAACAGAGTGGACAGTGACATTTCTTTTTTTTTTTTTTCTATTGGATATTTATTTACATTTCAGATGTTATCCCCTTACCCCATCCCCACCCCTCCCGCCCAGGACAGTGACATTTCTTATAAATAGAATGGAATGTGTAAAATTTTGGAGAAACTGGATTCAAAGCTTTGTCCCTCATTCCCTGTCTTGTGTCTGTTCAAGGGTGCTTGCTGAAGTGTTTTCTAAGAACAAACCTATTTGAAACCACCTTGGTACAACACAAAGACTTAGATCATAGTACAATCAGACTGTATGAACTATTATGAAAGACATGCTTTTAAAAAAAGTTTAATAACACAAATACGTTTTATTTCCTTTAAAGAAAGACCATTTTTTAAAAAGATTTCATTATAACACACACACACACACACACACACACACACACACACACACACACAATATGTACATACACTGTAGCTGTTTCCAGACACACCAGAAGAGGGCATTGAATCTCATTACAGATGGTTATGAGCTACCATGTGGTTGCTGGGAATTGAACTCAGGACCTCTGGAAGAGCAGTCAGTGCTCTTAACTGCTGAGCCATCTCTCCAGCCCAAGAAAGACCATTTTCATTCATGTGTATTGTGTTTGTCTGTGTGTGAGTTTGTGCTTGTATATGCTGGAGTTACAGGTGTTTTATGAACCATCTGATGGGAGTGCTAAAATCCAGACTCACATCCTTTGCAAAGAGCAACAACTAAGCAGCTAAGCCATTTCCCTAGGCCCCTCTTTTCTCTCTTTTTGTTTTCCAAACCTAGGGAATTCTATAGGCAAGTACTGTACCACTGAGATATATACCTAATACAAGGACATTGATTTTTAACTAAAAAAATTGCACACTTCACTGTATTTGAAACATAGGGACATTTTTAGAAAAGTATATAATGTATGTGAAATATACCTCCTCCTTCCCTGTATCCTTTCATGGGCTTTTTTTTGTTTTTGTTTTTTTTTCTGCAACAAGATTTCTCAGTATAGCCCTGGCTGTCACTCTGTAGGCCAGGCTGACCTGGAACTCATTGATCTACCTACCTCTGCCTCCCAAATGTTGGGATGAGCTAGGTTGTTGGTCGTGGTGCATACTTTTAATCCCAGCATCTTGGAGGCAGAGGCAGGTGGATCTCTGAGTTTGAGGCTAGCCTGGTCTACAGAGCAAGTTCTAGGACAGTCAGGGCTACACAGAAAAACGTTGTCTCAAAAAAAAAAAAAAAAACAAAAAAAAAAGTGTTTACAACCACACCTGGAAAGAATTTCCTAATAATAGGTAAACTATATATAGCAAATAATAGATAAGCTATATACACCAATAAAACACTGTGCACACATAGAAAAAAAGACTGGACGTTCTTAACACTATTTGTCCCCAGATGGTAAGCTTGGAGCAATTTAGGTTTTCTTACTTTATAAAAATTTATCATTTTCTATACTTTCAAAAGTAAAAATAATAACTACTTAGGATCTATTTTGAAGAACCACATAGGACAGATACTTGATTTTCTTTCTTTGTGGATAGTGGTAGGGCAAATCAGACTTGGCCAGTACATGGTTTACTCAAGAGGTATGCACAGTTTCCTACCATAGTGGTCATATCACAAACATTATAAATGATCTTTTTGAAATAATAGTTTTTATTTTTGTATTTTAAGATTTATTTTAAATGAATTAATACATTATAATATTAACTTATTAGATGAAAACATTTTATTGAGCTGATCTCATGAATATAAACATCATACAGGTAGATTAAGGTAGCCCCTGAAATACCAGCCCAGTCCCAAGCTCTGCAGCAAACTTCTCTCAAGGCCACTCTGAAGCCGTGGCTCTTCACTTTTGCTGTCAATTACATTTTTATGTACTGTCCATTATAAAAACAAAACAAAACAAAACAAAAAATTACTATGACAAATTGAAGCTAGAAAAAACAGCTTTTGTCTTAGGGTTTCTACTGCTGCAATAAAAACACTCTGACCAAAAGCAACTTGGGGAAGAAAAGGTTTATTAGGTTCATATATTCTCAAGATACAGTCCACTGGGGGAAGCCAAGACAGGAACTCAAACCAGATTGGACCCTGGAGGCAGGAGCTGATGCAGAGGCCTTGGAGGTGCTGCTTAATGCTTGCTCAGTCTGCTTACTTTTAGAACTCAGCACCCACAATGGGCTGGGCCCTTCCATACCCATTACGCATTAAGAAAATACTCTACAGGCTTGCTTTAGGAGTGCCTACAGGCCAGTCTCATGAAAGCCTCTTTTACATGGAGGTTCTCTCCTATAGTGGAATTTTCAGTGCAAGAATGGTTAATTCATCCAACTTTCTGTTGACTGTTAGGTGTCAAAGAAACTCAGGACAGATGGCTGAGGTGTCTGTTTAACATGGCAAAGAGGACTCTGGCTGCAGGTCTCCCTCAGTCCCTACTCACAGGTGACTGTTACAGAGTCATCCTGGGTGGCATAAGGCACCCCCTACCCTAAACCTCTCCAGCCCCTAGGCCTCACTTCTCTTTTCTCCTGTAGAGCTCAGCCTTTATTTTGGCTGTGTGTTCTCCTGGCTCACTTGGCTTCTCTTGCTCTTGGCTCCTGGTTCTTCTCTTGGCTTCCTCCTCTCTCCTCTCTTCTCTTCCTGTCTTGCTCTCCCACCTCTCTCTCCTCTCATGGCCATACTCAGTCTGAACTTTTCTAGATGCCTCTGGCTGTACTCTCCCTCATATCTACAATGAAACTTTCTCCTAGCCATACCTTGGAGTAGTCATGTCTCAGGTTTCATTCATTTATGTATTCCCAAAGACAAAGTCCTCAGTGCTCCCAAAAATATTCTGAGTTTGTGTTGGAGACAGACTGGTAAAGTTAATCTTATATCCCAGAGCTATTCTGGAGTGGTTTTGGGCCACCCAGACAGAATATATTTCCTTATATT
The DNA here is from genome assembly GCA_021653895.1 of Mastomys natalensis. Classification (NCBI taxonomy): domain Eukaryota; kingdom Metazoa; phylum Chordata; class Mammalia; order Rodentia; family Muridae; genus Mastomys; species Mastomys natalensis. The sequence continues at coordinate 973,557 of JAJTUV010000165.1, read as the reverse complement.
TGTCTCTAGGAATTCTGTCTAACTCTTCTAAGTCAATCAACTTGTGGCCATATAGAAGAGAGTAACTATTTAAATGCACCTGTGTATTTTCATTGAGACATAACTAGGAATAGTAGATTGCATCTGTGTTAAGTGGCAGGTAGCTATGTTTTGACAGGTGTATACATCCATAAAAGTCACCACAATCAAAAATACCCAGTATTTGCATTGCTACTGAAGTAGTCTCCTGTCCCTTTGCATGTTATTCCTGGGTGAGCTCTGTGTTCTGAGAAGGGCCACTCTGCTGTTGGTCACCACGGTTGGTTTGCATGTCTAGAATTTCACAGTCATATAAGTGAAATTCTAAAAGTGCATATTATAATGTACTTTTATTTTAAAGTTACTTGTAATTTCAAAATTACTTTTCCTTTCACTTTGGAAAGCTGTTTTGTAACATCCACTTTTTATGGAGGCTTTATAAAAGATGTCTCAGAAAGAGCTGCTGCCATTCCATTAACATGGGTCATAAAGTAGATAAGGAAACTGTACTTGGGCCAGTTCAAAAGTAGAATTGGACTCTAACCCCTGAGGTTTACCACTAGCTTAACGCTGCATAAGTGATACAATGTTTCCAGTTACTGTTTCAAGACAATGTTTCTATTTGTTTCAAATTAGTCCAGTGACTCTGGAGTTAGGGTGTTTTGTCTTTTTTTATGTTTTAACACAATTTCTCTAATTCTTTCTAGGAAACACAAATTAATGTTAATTGTTAATGGTTTTCACATGATTAAAATTATTGGCATTTACAATTAATGTGACAAAGGAATATTTATAAAAACAATATGAGATTTCATAGCACAGTCTGGTTTCAAAGCCTGTGTGAGCACACTCTTCCAGGGAGGTGAGGTCTCATTGTTCATTTTAAGTACTCTAGGCTGTTGTAGATTAGAAATGGTGATGACATCTACAGTTCTACCTCTTAATATATTTCTTCATAGTTCCAAGCCACACCCGTGTTCCAGGTTGGCCTTTCTACCTAGGCCAAATTCTTTTGAGATTAAGATATGTAGTAGTAGGCAGAACATTTATTTCAGCATAGAGAGAGTTGCTTGTTCTTTGGTCAGACACTGACTTTTTCACATGACCATCCAAGGACAGGCACAGCTCAAGACAGGCTGGATTTTAAAGTTTCCAAGTTTGTTTCTCAGAACCCCTGCCTGCCAGGCGCTAAGACCGGAGGAAGCAGGTATGTATGCAGAGTGCGTATGCACTCTTCTGCTAACTCTTCTAGTAACTCAGACAGGGCTGCTGGTGTTTCTGTGTGATTGTTCACTTGAGTTAAATTGCCTTACAGAATTTCTCAGCAAGCTCTTCCTTGCTCTGGGGTTATTTTACATAATCAGTTTAAAGAATATTTGATATGATGGTCACACAGTTCTTAATAGTGTCTTCTAGGTTGATAAGAAGGAGGGCTTTGAGGTTTTTCAGGATTGGATTTAAAAATTACACATAATTCTTGGTTGGACTTTGATTTTCTTTTCAGGAATGGGTATGAACTATTTGAGAAAGGCAGAAATAACTGAGTAGTCACTTGGTATTGCCTACTGGAAGGTATATGTGCTGTTGCTTGGAAGCCCAAGGTTTTCAGACCAATGACTGTCTCTTACAGTCTACAGTTCTATTATGGATAAGCACAACTCTTTTTTTTTTTTTTTCCCCTGAAGAGATTCTATGGCTATGTTTTTAAAACAGCTGAGAGCGGGCAGTGCTGGGCTGTGGTGTTGAGTCTGAGCATCTAGGAGTGAGTGAGAGAGTATCTGTATTGTAATAAGTTCTTCATTTGCATTTTGCGATTCTAAGTCTTGAAAAGCCAGGATTAATAGGAGATAGATTTCACCATTGCATTGACTTGGGGACAGCAATCTATGTTTTTTTGTTTTGTTTTGTTTTTGAAAGAGTTTTCTTTTAAACAGTTTCTGTGTGAGCATGTCACCTTTCAACCTGGTGAGTCAGGCTGTTTTCTTGCTAAAGCAGAAATTGAGCAGTTTCCAGCCCACGTAAAGCTGAGCCGGTCTTGAATGATGCATGTCAAGCATATCAAGGAAACTCGGAAAGTGATACAACTGGCAATTTGAATAGGTCCTAGTGTGGAAGAATTGAGGTCTTGTTCCTTTGCAAAACGGAGGAGCCTTTCAGAAGTGAAGCATGCTCTTCTGTTCAGGGACATTGAAGGCTTACACCTCAGAATGAAGTCAGGACTCACTTGCTCTGCTTTGGGAAGCCCTCAAACTTTTAAAGCATTTCTGAATGAATTACAGTATAGAGTTACTCTGTGGCTCTTCTTAAGTAGACAAACACATTATGACAAGCTAACTCTAGAAAGTGATTCACCATAGAAAAATGTTACATAGTTTAAAAAAACAACAAAATGAAGCCAAGCCTTCCTCAGTGCTTTCTTTGGAAGCCAAATTGCTTTTCCTGTGTCATGCCCAGACTTCAACAAAGGCTGGACCCTTGTGCAGCAACTCTAATAATGAATCAGCCAGTCGCTCAATTGTGTTCTTGTGGAGCTGGGGGAATAACATCCCTTTATGATCCCCAGTTTAGATCAGCTTACCACCCAAAGCATGATATTTGATGACCCTTATTAGGTTACTCTGAGTAGCTACAAATGTTGTTCACGGTGTAGCCTTATCAAGCCTTTAGAAAAAGTTCACATCCTTACCAACCACAGCCCCTGCTGGAAAGGGTTCTGTTGTTGGGATCCTGGTAACAGGAGTCTGGGAGACTCCACAGCACTTGGACCACAAAGGGGCTGAAAGTGCTCACGTTCTCCGCTAGCAAGTGTGCTGCTGAGGACTGGCCTGGTTTTTCTCCTTTTTAGTGTTGAATTTTAATCTCAAACTTAGTGTTTCTGGACCTGAATTTTTAAGAGTGGAAGATTATGGCTGTTTCTGATTCTGTCCTCAAAAAAAAAAAAAAAGGAAAAAAGAAAAATCAAGGTTTCTATTTTTTCCTCTCCTTCTAAATATTCTGGATGCTGTTCTCCCCAACAACACACAGAAGAGTGGAAGAGGCCAGCAAACCACAAGAGGTGAATGGTGCAAAGACGCTTTTTGTTTTTTAAACCTCATTTACAATAAGTAGGAAGCTGATTTGTTTCTTTCAAAGTCCCCCTTTTTTTAAAAAAATGTAATTTAATCTTATTTTATGTCCATTGGTGTGAGGATGTCAAATCTCTGGAACTAGAGTGACAGACAGTTGTGGGCTGCCACGTGGGTACTGGGAATTGAACCTGGGTCCTCCAGAAGAGCAGTCAGTGCCCTTAACCACTGAGCTATCTTTTAAGCCCCCAAAAGTCCCTCTTAATGATCCTCAGAATTTTAAGTTTTCTTCTCATCAGTAAAAGCATGTGGGCATATATACCACGTCTAAGCAGCAGGCTGTATGGAGTGGCCTCATGCTCTGAGTATAAGCTTCTTATGTAATACAAAGAAATCTATTTTTAAGAATGAGAATAAGGAGCTGGAAAGATGGCTCAGTGGTTAAACATACCCATTGCTCTTGTAGAGGACCTGGGTTTAGTTTCCAGCACACTCGTGGTGGCTCACAACTATCCATAACTCCAGTTCATGGGATCTTTTGCCGTCTTCTGGCTTCTGTGAGCACTGCATACGTGTAATGCACATACATACATGAAGGCAAAATAATCTCACATGTAAAATTAAATAAATAAATCCATTTTTTTTTTTTTAAGGAAGAACCAGAACTAAAATGGAGACAGCATCCTTGCTTAAAAACTATTTCATCATTCACTGGATCTGGAGAAGCAACCTATGGTTTTTAGAAAGACAGTTTCCTTAAAAAACAGTTTAGAAAGCTCCAGGCCTTTTAAATTTCCCACCTCTCCTCATCAGTAAGTGCATACGAGGCATATGCTACTTCTAAGAAATAGGTTTTATTAAAATGGCAAATATTCCAAAATCCAAAACAACCTGGAGTCTGAGACAAGCATTCTGGATATAGAATGTCTAACCTGTGTATATTTTAATTTATTACTATATTCATGTTCAACTCACTATGTTCTGGTGAGATAACTCAGTGTGTAACGTGCTTGCCACCAAGCCAGACATCCTGTGTTCAACCTTCAGGATCCACGTGCCAGAAGGAGGGAACTGACTTCTATAAGCTGTCCTCTGACTTCTAAATGTGTGACGTGGCCTGTGGATTCCCCTGCCATGTGCGCATGCCCACAAATAACTAAATAAAATGTAATGAAAATAGGATCTTGAAAATGTGTTGTTAGTGGTAAGGACTTTACTGTCTCCTTAGCTAGTACTTCATGGTACGTATATAGACAGGATACTGTTTACTGCCAGTGACTAAGTACTAGAATATTTTGAATAATCTTGATAATTTTGAGGTTTTTTTGCCCAATACATAGTCATATTTGCTATTATTTCTTTTTTTTCTTTCTTTTTTTTTTTTTTGGTTTCTCGAGACAGGGTTTCTCTGTATAGCCCTGGCTGTCCTGGAACTCACTCTGTAGACCAGGCTGGCCTCGAACTCAGAAATCTGCCTGCCTCTGCCTCCCAAGTGCTGGGATTAAAGGCGTGTGCCACCACTGCTTGGCTTTTATTTCATTTCTAATATAGGGAAAACTGTTTGCTGTTTAGTGAAGGTAGGTTAGGTGTCACCTGGATTAAACAGTTTCCGAACCCACTCAGCCAGGTATACACAAAGTGCACAATATTGCACATACTGAAAGTAAAAAGAAGGAAGATAGGAAAGAAGGAATGAAGGAAGGAAGATGGTCCACTGTACAACCTTTTTAAAAAAATATTTTAAATTAAATTGTGTGTGTGTGTGTGTGTGGGTGTGTGTGTGTGCATGCACACAGGTGCTTCCAGAGGCCAGAAGAGGGCACCAGATCCTTTGAAGCCTGTTATAGGAGATTGTAAACTGCCAAAGCAGTACTTGGAAACTGAACTTCAGTCCTCTGAGTAGCAAGTGCTGAGCCATGTCTCCTGCTCCCAACCTTTTCATTAAGGAACACGTCCTCTTCTGGCATCTCTATGGAATGCCTTCTCCTCTCCTGCAGCTTCCCTTATGAAACGCCTCCTCCCCTCCTCTGGCCTCCCTTATGGAATGCCTTTGCCCCTCCCTTCAGCTGTTTGTGTCATAGAATCGTCTACCACAAGTACTGAGTTACTGAGCTGTTGAAAATATATCTGGGGACTTCCGGTCTGGGCCCAGGCACGGAGCAGATCCATGGCAGCTGCTCTGCACTGAACCTCAGGAAACCCGGCAGAAGTGGGCACCCAGGAGCTCTGACCCAGGCAGTATCTCAGGTAGGGAGACAGCAGCACCCACCCCAAACAGGGAGTAACTGGGACCCACTGGGACCACCGGGACCCAGGGATTTCACTCCTGGCCCGGAGCACCGGTTCCTTCCGGTTTGGGCCCAGGCGCTCAGCAGATCTCCAGCGGCAGCTCTACACCCAGTCTCACAGAACCCAGGGGAAGCAGGGCTCCCAGGAGCTCTAACCCAAGCAGCTTCTTAAGCAAGGAGGCAGCAACACTTACCCCAAACAGGGAGTAACCGGGACCCACTGGAACCCAGGTACTCACTCCTGATCCGGAGCACTGGTTCCTTCCGGTTTGGGCCAGAGCACTCAGCAGATCTCCGGCTGCAACTCTACACCCAATCTCACAGAACCCAGAGAAAGTGTGGCTCCCAGGAGCTCTAACCAGAGCATCCTGTTAAGCAAGGAGGCAGCAACACTTGCCCCAAACAGGGAGTAACCAGGACCCACAGGGATCCAGGAACTCACTCCTGGCCCAGAGCACTGGTTCCTTCCGCTCTGGGCCCAAGCACTGAGCAGATCTTGGGCCCTAGCGCTAACCTCAGCAGCAACACCCAACCTTAACAGTTCTGACACAACCAAGAGAATAGGAAAGACAGGTTCCAGTCAGAGACAGCACAGGTAGCACCGAGGAGAACCAGATGGCAAAAGGCAAGCACAAGAATACAAGGGCCAGCAACCCAGAGCACATGACATCATCAGAACCTAGTTCTCCCACATTAAGTCCTGAATTCCCCATATCACCAGGAAAGCAAGAGTCAGATCTAAAATCACTTCTAATGATGATGATGATGAAGGATTTTAAGAAGCACATAAATAACACTCTCAAAGAATTCAAGGAGAACACAGGTAAACAGGTAGAAGCCCTTAAAGAATCACAAGAGAACACAACCAAACAGGTGAAGGATTTGAACAAAACCATCCAGGACATAAAAATGGAAATAGAAACAATAAAGAAATCACAAAGGGAGACTACTCTGGAGATAGAAAACCTAAGGAAGAAATCAGGAGTCACAGACGCAAGCATCACCAACAGAATACAAGAGATAGAAGAGAGAATCTCAGGTGCAGAAGATACCATAGAAAATATTGACACAACTGTCAAGGAAAACACAAAATGCAAAAAACTCTTAACACAAAACATCCAGGAAATCCAGGACACAATGAGAAGACCAAACCTAAGGATAATAGGTATAGAAGAGAGTGAAGATACACAAGTTAAAGGGCCAGTAAATATCTTCAACAAAATCATAGAAGAAAACTTCCCTAACCTAAGGAACGAGATGCCCATAATCATACAAGAAGCTACAGAACACCAAATAGACTAGACCAGAAAAGAAATACCTCCCGTCACATAATAATAAAACACAAAATGCACAAAACAAAGAAAGAATTTTAAAAGCAGTAAGAGAAAAAGGCCAAGTAACATATAAGGGCAGACCTATCAGAAGTACACCAAAATTCTCAGCAGAGACTATGAAGCCGAAGATCCTGGACAGATGTCATGCAGACCCTAAGAGAACTCAAATGCAGCCTAGGCTACTGTATCAGCAAAACTCTCTATTACCATAGATGGAGAAACCAAGATATTCCACGACAAAACCAAATTTACACAATATCTTTCCACAAACCCAGCACTACAAAGGATAAAAGCAGGAAAGCCCCAATACAAGGAGAGCAATCATACCCTAGAAAGAGCAAGAAAGTAATCTGCCTCCAACAAACCCAAAAGAAGATAGCCACACAAACAATGCCTCCCTTTTAACAAAAATAACAGGAAGCAACAGTCTCCTCTCCTTAATATCTCTTAATGTCAATGGACTCAATTCCCCAATAAAAAGACATAGGCTAACAGACTGGATATGCAAACAGGATCCGACTTTTTGCTGTATACAGGAAACCCACCTCAGTGACAAGGACAGACACTACCTTAGAGTAAAAGGCTGGAAAACAATTTTTCAAGCAAATGGTCCTAAGAAACAAGCTGGAGTAGCCATTCTAATATCGAATAAAATTGACTTTCAACTTAAAGATATCAAAAAGGATAAGGAAGGTCATTTCATATTTGTCAAAGGAAAAGTCAACCAACATGAACTCTCAATTCTGAACATTTATGCACCAAATGCAAGAGCACCCACTTTCATAAAAGAAACCTTACTAAAGCTCAAAGCACACATTGCACCTCACACAATAATAGTGGGAGACTTCAACACCCCACTCTCAGCACTGGACAGATCAGGGAAACGGAAACTAGACAGAGGTACATCGAAACTAACAGAAGTTATGAACCAAATGGACTTAACAGATATCTATAGAACATTTCACCCTAAAACAAAAGAATATACCTTTTTCTCAGCACCTCATGGTACCTTCTCCAAAATAGACCATATAATTGGTCACAAGACAGGCCTCAACAGATAAAAAAAATGAAATAATCCCATGCAACTATCAGATCACCATGGTCTAAAGCTGGTCTTCAATAATGACAAAGACAATGGAAAACCCATATTCACATGGAAACTGAACAATACTCTACTCGTTGATAATGGGGTCAAGGAAGAAGTAAAGAAAGAAAGACTTTTTATAATTTAATGAAAATGAAGACACATCATACCAAAACCTATGGGACACAATGAAAGCAGTGCTAAGAGGAAAACTCATAGCTCTAAGTGCATACAAAAAGAAACTGGAGAGAGAACACACTAGCAGCTTGACAACACACCTGAAAGCTCTAGAACAAAAAGAAGCAAAACACCCAAGAGGAGTAGACGGCAGGAAATAATTAAACTCAGGGCTGAAATCAACCAAATAGAAACAAAGAGAACTATACAAAGAATCAATAAAACCAGGAGCTGGTTCTTTGAGAAAATCAACAAAATAGATAAACCCTTGGCCAGACTAATCAGAGGGCAGAGAGACAGTATCCAAATCAATAAAATCAGAACCGAAAAGGGTGACATAACAACAGATACCAAGGAAATTCAACAAATCATCAGATCCTACTACAAAAGCCTGTATTCAACAAAATTGGAAAATCTGGATGAAATGGACAATTTTCTAGACAAGTACCAGTTACCAATGTTAAATCAGGAGCAGATAAACCATCTTAACAGTCCCATAACCGTGAAAGAAATAGAAGCAATCATTAAAGTTTCCCCACCAAAAAAAAGTCCAGGTCCAGACGGTTTTAGTGCAGAATTCTATCAAACCTTCAAGGAAGATCTAATACCAATTCTCTTCAAACTATTCCACAAAATAGAAACGGAAGGAACACTACCTAATTCATTCTATGAAGCCACAATTATGCTCATACCTAAACCACACAAACACCCAACAAGAAAAGAGAACTTCAGACCAATCTTCCTTATGAATATCGATGCAAAAATACTGAATAAAATTCTCTCGAACCAATCCAAGAACACATCAAAACACTTATCCATCATGATCAAGTAGGCTTTATCCCAGGAATGCAGGGTTGGTTCAATATACGGAAATCCATCAATGTAATCCACTATATAAATAAACTCAAAGAAAAAAACCACATGATCATATCTCTAGATGCTGAGAAAGCATTTGACAAAATTCAACACCCCTTCCTGATAAAAGTCTTGGAAAGATCAGGAATTCAAGGTTCATACCTAAACATAGTAAAAGTAATATACAGCAAGCCAGTAGCCAACATTAAACTAAATGGAGAGAAACTTGAAGCAATCCCATTAAAATCAGGGACTAGACAAGGCTGCCCACTCTCCCCTACCTATTCAATATAGTACTGGAAGTCCTAGCCAGAGCAATTAGGCAACAAAAGGAGATCAAAGAGATACAAATTGGAAAGGAAGAAGTCAAAGTTTCACTATTCGCAGTTGATATGATAGTATACTTAAGTGACCCCAAAACTTCCACCAGAGAACTCCTAATCCTGATAAACAACTTTAGCAAAGTGGCTAGGTATAAAATTAACTCAAACAAATCAGTAGCATTCCTCTACACAAAGGATAAACTGGCTGAGAAAGAAATTATGGAAATGACACCATTCACAATAGTCACAAATAATATAAAATACCTTGGTGTGAATCTAACTAAGCAAGTAAAAGACCTGTATGACAAGAACTTCAAGCCCCTGAAGAAAGAAATCGAAGGCGATCTCAGAAGATGGAAAGATCTCCCATGCTCATGGATTGGAAGGATTAATATAGTAAAAATGGCTATCTTGCCGAAAGCAATCTACAGATTTAATGCAATCCCCATCAAAATTCCCACTCAGTTCTTTACAGAGATAGAAAGGGCAATCTTAAAATTCATTTGGAATAACAAAAAACCCAGGATAGGAAAAACTACTCTCAACAATAAAAGAACTTCTGGGGGAATCACCATCCCTGATTTCAAGCTGTACTACAAAGCAATAGTGATAAAAACGGCATGGTATTGGAACAGAGACAGTCAGGAGGATCAATGGAATAGAATAGAAGACCCAGAAATGAACCCCCATACTTATGGTCACTTGATCTTCGACAAAGGAGCTCAAACCATCCAGTGGAAAAAAGACAGCATTTTTAACAAATGGTGCTGGTTCTACTGGAGGTCAACATGTAGAAGAATGCAAATTGATCCATACTTATCTCCTTGTACAAAGCTCAATTCCAAGTGGATCAAGGACCTTCCACATAAAACCAGCTACACTGAAACTAATAGAAGAGAAAATAGGGAAAAGCCTTGATCACATGGGCACAGGGAAAAAGTTCCTGAACAGAACACCAATGGCTTATGCTCTAAGATCAAGAATTGACAAATGGGATCTCATAAAACTGCAAAGCTTCTGTAAAGCAAAGGACACTGTCAATAGGACAAAGCGGGAACCAACAGATTGGGAAAAGATCTTCACCAACCTTACATCTGATAGAAGGCTAATATCCAAGGTATACAAAGAACTGAAGAAACTAGATTCCAGACCATCAAATAACCTCTATTAAAAAATGGGGTAGAGAGTTGAACAAAGAATTCTCAACTGAGGAAACTCGAATGGTTGAGAAGCATCTAAAGAAGTGTTCAGCATCCCTAGTCATCAGGGAAATGCAAATGAAAACAACACTGAGATTCCACCTCACACCAGTCAGAATGGCTAAGATCCAAAACATAGGTGACAGCAGATGTTGGCGAGGATGTGGAGAAAGAGGAACACTCCTCCATTGTTGGTGGGATTGTAAGCTGGTACAACCACTATGGAAAGCAGTCTGGAGGTACCTCAGAAAATTGAAGATAGTGTTACCTGAGGACCCAGCTATACCACTCCTGGGCATATACCCAGAAGATATTTCAACATACAACAGGGCCACATGCTCCACTATGTTCATAGCGGCCTTATTTATAATAGCCAGGAGCTAGAAAGAACCCAGATGTCCTTCAACAGAAGAATGGATACAGAAAATGTGGTACATTTACACAATGGAGTACTACTCAGCTATTAAAAACAATGAGTTCATGAAATTCTTAGACAAATGGATGGAGCTAGAAAATATCATCCTGAGTGAGATGACCCAATCACAAAAGAACACACATGGTATGCACTCACTGATAAGCGGATATTAGCCCAAAAGCACACAATACCTAAGACGCAATGCATAGACCTCATGAAACTCAAGAAGAAGGAGGAAGACCAAAGTGAGGGTGCTTTTGTCCTTTTTAGAATGAGTATCAAAAGATTCAACCAGAGCTCCCAGGGTCTAAACCTCCAGCCTGAGAACAGGTAAAAATGAAACACCCATGATGTCTGCTGGTAGAAGCTCTAATCCTGATGCTGCCTCCAGACTTATACTACTCAGACCTTTGATGGGCCATTGACAAGGACACCAAACAGCTAGAGAAAATCCCTCATTTCGATGTCTGAATTGATCTCCAAAAATTGCAAAGGACTTTGTTGGACTTGATTTACTCTTCTACAATAGAAAAGACTGTGTACAGCTCTTGACTGTGTACAGCCCTTAAAGAAGAACGTTGCCCTTACATAGACAAGACAGGGATGGTTAAAGAGAACATGAAAAGGTTCAGAGAAGGCTCAGAGAAATGACAGAGAGAAAGAGAAAGATGAGAGCTGTTACAAGGACTGGTTTTCAACCTCTCCATGATTGTCAACCCCCCTTCCTCCCATCTTGGGACCATTAACTGGGTTATTTCTGCTGATTTCTTTTAGTCCCGGGCCTTAAATAGGCTGACTAACTTTGTGATACAACAGATAGATAATTCGGTAGCAAAACCTATTCAGATACATTATCATAAGTTAGGTATGGAGAACCACAAGACTCAAGATGAGGTTGTTACGTTATACAGGGTGCCCTCAAACCCATCTCCACCCAACCTAAAGAGGAGAGACTTCCACCCCTAGACCAAGCAGAGAGGGGCTACCCAGAACCCTCTCTGTCTGGCGATCTGAATTCTTGCTTAGGCTTCGAGGCTAAGCACTGCAAGGGAATATAAATAAAAGTTTAAAATATCTATCTCGCTTCCCTGAGGGACAAGCCTGACTGCATAGGGGTTGATGTCAAAAGTATCCCCTCTCCAGGAAAAAGACATCGGGATGGGTATGGCTCTCATGCCTCACTGGACAACGACAGGAGGACCTGAGCCATTACAAGGTCCCCTTCAATTATTGGAGGTCAGGCCTCTATCCCTGCCTTTGCAAGAATAAAATTGCCAAGGCCCTTCTATACTTAGAGAAGGGAGGAGATGTCAGGAGCAGCCCTACATATACCCTAAAGGCCTAAAATCAGCCATAGGCCTAAAGTCAGCAATAGTCCTGACATACATGCATGCTAACACCAAGTCTTGGGTCTCTGTGGAAAAACACTGAAACAGCAGGCTATAAGCTATTGTAAACAGGCGACTTCTGTAGAAATTTACCAGCCCAAGTAGTCGTAGGTCTTATAAATAGGTAGCCTTGGTGGACAGTACCAACTTAGATAAGGACAAGTGAATCATAGGCAGAGTCATAGTGACCTGTCCCCTGAACCTACACCCAGCTGATACCCTGTGCTGAAAGGTATCTGTACTCCCGCTGAACACCTATGCTCCGGTGCCATTCCCTTCCCCACACCCTGCCTTTTGTGTTTATAACCCCTGTGTAAATAAGTAAATTATGATGTGATTTAAATAAATAATTAATTAAAAAAAAAAGAAAATATATCTGTTAAAGATTCATAAAGCTAAACCAGGTGCCTTCCCTGCCTTTTAAAAGTAATCATAAACTGTTCTGATATTTATCTCTTGCTCCCTAATAGGGACTGCCATTCTTGGTGAGTGTGTTGTGTTCTTGGGAAGCAAAAGTGTGGTCTCAGTACTCTCATCTATGAAAAGGACAGGTCAGAGTAACTGAATTGCAAATACCAAGGTGTTTATTGCTGTTATTCACTGTCTTATCTGGGAAGAAGAAGTGAGGTGTTTAACCTGTTTAATTTACTATTTTAAGTCTCTATAGAAACTTCTTCCCAGAAATGGGAGTTGCTAGAGGATATGTTAATAGGCAAAGTCAGTCTAAAAGGAAACTGTAAGTTCAGAAATAAAGTGACACAGTAGTAAGATTTGCTTTTCAAGACAAGACCTTAGAAATGTTGGTTACACTCAAGTCAGAAATGTAGATGCCTCTCCTGTCTCCATGGCCACTCAGAAAAATCATTGTCAGAGCTCATGCTTGAAATATTTGTCTCTTTATCTTTCTTCCTGTGGTATTCTCTTGTACTTTAGTCAATAGACTGGTTATTGTGATTATGTGGGCATATCTGCCATTTCCAGACCCTGACTGCTTACTGATAATGTCTTACAGCAGAGAGTCTTGCTGATTGGCTTGTTCATTTACAGTGTTGAAGACGGGCTGTGGGAATGGTTCATCAGGTAAAGTGCTTGCTGCCTTTGCACAAGGACCTGAATTTTGGTCACCAGCATCGATTCAAAGGGCAGGCATGGCTGCTCATGCTGTGGAGGCAGAGGCAGAGGAATCCTTCGGGTTTGTTGGCTAGCCACCAAAGCCAAGTCTGAGAGCTTGGGTACCATGAGAGACCTTGCTTCAAAACAAAACAAAACAAAACCATATCAAAAACAAACAAATGCAGTCCAATCAAGGAAGGCGCTCAGTGTTACTTCCGACCTCTGTGTGTACATGCTTACATAAACGTATGCACACACTTGTGCGTGCTCACCTGGACATGTGTGTGTGTGTGTGCACTCGAGTGCATGCGTGCACGCTTGCTCGAGCTGTGTATACACATCAATATGCGTAGTTGGAGTTGCCAGTCCAGAACCTGTGGATCTGTGCAAAGGTCAAGAGTGGCCTATGAATGAAGTGTATGTCTTCAAACTCCCTGAAATTATGTGTAGATTTTGGATCAATAAGTAATTTTGTGTAATCTGTGTAATTTACTAAACATCAGAAAACTCTTAAGAATTAGCTGGATAGCACCTTTACATTTTAATTCTTTTTTTAATTAATTCATTTAAATTTTTAAATTTAATTTAAATACCTTTAATCCCAGCAATTAGGAGGCAGAGCAGGTAGATGTCTGAGTTACAGGACAGCCAGGGCTACCCAGAGAGACCCTGTCTACAAACAAACAAACAAACAAACAAGAATCAGTGCTGTAGGGGAGGTACAGGCATCTATATTTATCTTTACTTCTCAACCCAATTTTTCATCTCTTGGAAATGTTTTCAGCTTTTTTAGTGTTTCATGATCTAACCATGAAAATCAGTAGTTGTGCTATAATACTAGTTTATACAACACTCCAATTCCTGCTAATGTATACACTCATGACAGTGTTTGGCTTATTGGTGATAATAACCCCCTACTTAAAAAAAAAAAAATCTGTCCTGGAACTTACTATGTGGTCCAAGCTGATCTGAAACTTGGGATCCTCTTGCCTTGGTCTCATGGCTGCTGACCATGAGCTATAACCACTTTGCCCAATTCGATACTCAATTCCCGTTATATATAATAAAAATAGTATCTTAGTTCTTTAAAAAAAAAAGGAGAACTTCATTTTAAATTATAATCGATAAAGTACAAAGAACCACACACGGAATTGTTTTGTAAACCTCTGTTCCTGCTCATCTCATTTTACCGTTTACACAAAAGAGGCTCAGATCTCGCTCTTGAATATCATGTAGAAAGATGATTCCTTGTTTCCCCTGAGAACCCACTGCATGACTTCATCGCTCTTGGCCACACAAGAATCATGTGGTTTATTGAAAGGAACAGAGGACAAAGACTCGAGCACACTGACAATAGTCCTAGCTTTGATACTTACTAGCGCTTGATCTGCTCTGTAAGTTGGCCTCTCTGACACTATCTCCTTATGTACAAATCAGGAACGAGTGGGTTTGCGAACATAGTAGTTTATGTAGTATAATAATAGTAATATAGTATTTATTCCTATCATATATACAGGCAAGTTTCATATATATAATATATATGTACATATATACTACTTTCCCTACAGGGGTATTTGAGAATCAGATGGAATGATACATATCTTATCAATTACTAAACACTTGAGCATGAGTCTTAAATTCTCTTACTGTCAAACTTATTTTTGTTTATTGGGACAGTATCCTGGAGCTTTATCTGCCCTTGAATGCACTATACAGCTAACTTTGAACTACTGATCCCCCTGTCAATAAATATGTGTGTAGTTTCCCATGGTCTCATGCATGTCCTGATCATCCTTCAAAGGAGGGGAGAAAACAGGAGAAATACTTGCAGAGATAAGAGCTGAAAAAAAAAAAAAAACCCAGGTTGAAAACTATAGACCCATAGATCTGAGAAAGTCAATGAGCTGCAACCAAAAAAGTAGAGAAAAATGATATTAAGGCACACTTTAATGAAATAACATTAGCATACCATAATTGAATTGTTTAAAACCACTGATAAGAGTAAAATCTTAAAATAACCCAATGAGAAAAGGAGGTGTATTTTTAGAATAAAAAAGGTAACAACGATACAGATGTGCTGTTGGGGACAGTGTGGGCAGGGCATGCAGGAGCACTGTTAATGGAGAGACAAGCAGTCGACTCAGATCTAAGCTCAGCAAAGACATAATCCAAACAAGGATGAGCCATGTGGATAGAAAACCGGCTTTTAAGAGTATAGGTAATGATAAGGGAAGGCTCCACACAGATGGAGTGAGACACTATGGAGGCAGGGGTATGTACAAAGAGATGAACATGGTGCGATGTCGGTGACCACATACCATTGTTATTAATATTTTTAAAGGTTATTACTTTTAAAGTTAAATTTATTTTCATTGGACACAACATATTAAAAAAGTTTTTCTATTTGATTCTGAAAGATAATTAGCTTAAAATGATGAGATGTGCTATGCAGTTTATAATAAAAATAGTACCCAGGCCAAGAGCTGGGGAAATAGATGTATATTTTGAGTATTCCTTATCTGAAATATCTGAGATCACATGTGCTTCAGAACTTGTAGTTTTTTTCAGATTTCCAGGCTGTCTAAGCAGCTCTCCCTTGCGGCTTCCCAGCTTTATCAGTTGGAACATTTTGGATTCAGGTTTTTAGATTGGCGATGCCCAGTCTCCCTACCTACCACTGTGGCATTTTGATGTTCTTTGTAGCATGGAGTAAAACCTCTTACGGATAACGTGTAACAAGTTTTTAAAAACATGTATGTTATAAAACTGAAAGTAACCACAAAATTATTATAGTTAATAATCAAAAGAAATAAATTGGAATTAGAAATATTTGAGTAATTCCAGAAAAGATAAAAAGAAGAGAGAATATAACCAATGAGAGAAATGGAAGACATGACAGAAGAGGCTTAACCCAACCTGATCAGTAATCACACTAAAGAGGAGTGAACACATCCTAATCAAGAACAGCTTACTCCAGGAATGTAAAACTGCTAACATTTTAAATCAATAATTGCAATTATTCAAAATATTAACAAGCAGAAATGTATAATCATTTTAGAGTCATAGTAAAAGTACTGTAAGTCTAACATGCATTGGTGATTACAGAAACACACACACACCCACCTCAAACCTTCCAGCTAACTAGAATAGATGGGAGCTTCTTCTGTGTGATGGAGCACCATGGGAAGCCTGCGTCTGACAACATGCTTCATGGTGAAAGAGTAGATGTTCACCCCCATCAGGGCTGAGAGCAACCTGTAAAACCCAATAATAAAAAAAAACCACACAGCAGAATGGTAGGCAAAAGATTTGAATACTATGAAAATACTCATGCCTCGTGGAAACCAGCTGGAAGAAATTGTTAGATTTAAAAGAATGCAAACGGATCTAATGGTGACAGTCGTCGCTGTCTTAGAGTTCCTGTTGCTGTGATGAACACCATGACAAAAAGCAACTCGGAAGGAAAGGGTGTAGTTGGTTTACACTTGCATATCACAGCCCATCAGTGAGGGAAGTCAGGGCGGGAACTCGAGAGGCCCTGGAGGACCGATGCTTACTGACTTGGCCTGCTTTGGCATAGCACCCAGCACCTCCAGCCAAAGGTTGGTACCGCCCACAGTGAGCTGGGCCCTCCATCAGTCGTCAATCAAGATGCTAATAGGGAAAATCCTTGGAATTGCCTGAGTAAATAGTACATTATTGATTTCTCTGTTGGGCGACCTATGTCTAATATTAATTAGAGAATGTGTAGGGACCACTTTGGAAGGTAAAAAATACTGGTTAAGTATAAAGTGTGGTTGTTGTTCTTGAGATTCTAGAGTGGAGAAACTTCCAGAGTTGTTAGTGAGTACTGCTTTCTTTAATAATGAGTAGCAAACAAGATGGCTGTTTCATAGTATGTGGGCAAGTCCCTGCTTGTGCATAGAGAATTAGTCTTCCATCAGTAAGAAAACTCTAACCTGATGTTTGGTAAAATCCTTCACTAGAGGCAAGGTGCTTCTTAAAAGAATAATGTCAAAATATGTTAATTTATTATGCTTTTTAGGAAAAGTGATAATAGTTTGAGAGTTGTTAATTGTTATTATGACAAGTCTTTGTAATTGATTCTATGTATAAAATTTATTATATTTATATAAAATCCTTATTTTCTTATCCATAACCTTTAGAAACTTGGGATTTTATGTCATTTTGTAATGAATCTTTGAAAAAATATATGCATATACTACATGAAAATTTCTTCCTTTGCTTTTTAATAGGGGCAATTAGAGTTGGATTCTATGTGTGGCAAAAATATCACCTCAGGAACTCACCTCCTGAAAACATTGTTTAAATGTGAAAAGTGAAAAGCTTTGCTTTAGAGCCAAGTGCATTTAGAAGGCTAGGGTTTATGCCCTGACATGGCAACCTGACATGGGGGAGGAGATCTGCGCACTTGGGCACCAGTTAAACTAGAGGCTCATTTGCATTCCTTTGAGTCCGGTGAATTCTGTGTTAGAACTGGGGAAGGGATTCTAAGCCAGGAAGTAATACCTTGGTTATTCCTGAGGATTCATATGGGAATCATGAGTCACCAGTCACTGTTTCCTGTGGCCTGACAGCTAGTTGGTGTGGTACTCAAGCATTCATTCTGAGGCATTTGGCATTTATAGGCAATTACAATCTGGGCATTCACCTCCCCAGTATATAATTTCCTGTGACTACACAATACATAAAACAGGAGCAAAGTACTTTTCGGAGATCAGGAAAGTGTTATAAAATAATTTGCATCATTTCCTGAAGCTTAGTTGAATCTTTCCATTAATTTTCTCAGTTTTCTGGAAAGATCACACAGTGTGCACACTTGAGTCTAATAGGTCTGCACTGCACAGTTAGGTTCTGGGCCAGCTTTGAACAGGAAAGGATCACAGGGAGCTTGCTGAGCTGTAGGCGTGGAAGGAGGTGCCGACCTCTGCTACGAAAGTAGTAAGTGGAGCTGTGGGCTGGAAATTGGAGTCCAGGGGTGTGGTGAGGGGAGTAGGAGGGATCTAGTGGGGGGAAGACAGAGGGAGAGAGCACTGGGAAAGAGAACTGCAATCAATGCGGGGGCATCTCTGGGAAGAGCTAGAAACCTAGGACAAGACACTCCTAGGAATATATTAGGGTGACCCCAGCTAAGACTCCTAAGAGTGGGGGATATGGAACCTGAAAAGGCTATATCTCCTGTATCCAGGCAAGACTTCAAATGGAGGAATTGGGATACCAACCCAGCCACAAAACCTTCAACCTACAATCTGTCCTGCCTACAAGATGTACAGGGTAAAGATGGAGCAGAGATTGAGGGGAGACCAACCAGCTTGAGGCCCATGCCATGAGAAGAGCACACCATGACACAGTCAGTGATACTCTGCTATACTTGCAGACAGAAGCCTAGCATAACTGTCATCAGAAAGGTTTCACCCAGCAGCTGATGGAAACAGATACAGAGACCCAAAGCCAAACATTAGCTTGGGAAATCCTGTGGAAGAGAGGAAGGAAGATTAAAGGAGCCAGAGGGGTCAAGGGCACCATAAGAAAACCTACAGAGTCAGCTACCTGGGCACATAGGGGCCCACAGAGACTGAACTGCCAAACAGAGAGCATGCATGGGACTGACCTAGGCCCTTTGTATATATGTAATAGTTGTGCAGCTTGGTCTGTAAGTAGGACTCCTGACAACAGGAATGGGGGACTGTCTCTGACACTGTTGCCTGGTTTTGGTCCCTTTCCCCTAACTGGGCTGCCTTATCTAGCCACAATAGGAGAAGATGCTCCTAGTTCTACTGCAACTTGATATGCTAAGACACTGAGTTCATATCCATGGGAGGCCTGCCCTTTTCTGAGGAGAAAGAAGGGGAGGAGTAGAGGTGGGGGGTAAGCAGGAAGGATGAGGAGGATAGGAGGAAGAGCAAGCTGCGATCAGGATGTAAATTAATTAATTAAAAAAGAAGAAGGTAATAAATAGATGCTAATGAAATGGCTCAGCAATTAAAAATACTGGCTGTTTTTCCAGAAGTCCTGAGTTCAATTCCCAGCAACCACATGGTAGCTCATGACTATCTATAAAGGGATCTGGTGCGCCCTTCTGATATGCAAGTGTACATTGCAGACAGAGCACTCATAATTTTAAAAGTTACATAAATTTATAAAAGATGATAGGTAATTGGGTTTGGGCTTGTCACTATCCTTGGTGCAGAGTTCAGCTTTTCTACTTACTATATATATATATATGCTTTGGCCTCAGTTTCCTTGACTGTAAATTCGGAATTGGATGCCAATCAAGTAGAGTTGCTGTGAGACAGATTTGCTGTAGTCCCTAGGAAAGAGCTTGGTTTGTCAATGGTTCTTGTGTAAGGAAAAAAAAGATGTTCCTGGCTAGGTACTAAGCACTGATAACAACACTTTTAGGATGGGATGCCTATATGTGCATGAGTTAAATTTAAAATGACGATGCTTTGTGCAAGCAGAAGGATTGCGTAGAAGCCAAATAAACCTGGGCAGAGACCTCTGGAACTGCAGGCCTTATCTCCTTGCTCTCCTTGGCTGTGGGAATGGGGCACGTGGCCAAGGGCCTCTCATCTAAGGAATCAGACGGACGGATGGCAACGCGGCGCATGTGCAGATGGCCGCCATTGAAGAGTGCCGCACAGCTCTGCAGTAACACAGCCTAGTCCCGCTGCAGTGCTCCTGAGCTGCTCAGGACTTGCTTTTTGGGCCTGGTTTGTTCAGCCCTCCCTTGAGAAGCACCCTCACCCATACCTTCCCAGTACAATCAGTTCAAGTTTTGAAAGTTTTCGACACAATAAGCTTTGCTCTTTTTTTGTCCCTGTCTTGTTTTATTTACAACCAACTACTTGGTACAAACAGGTCGGTTGTTTTCGTCATCAGTAGATGGGGCCACAGGTGAAGCCAGCAGTCCTGAAGCTCATAGAAAATGCTTCTCTCTTTTATTTATTTATTTATTTATTTTTTGGTGGTGTTTTTTTTTTTTTTTTTTTTTTTTTTCTAGCAGCAACGAAGAGGAAAACTGCACCATTTGTAGGAAAATATATGGAACTGCAAATTGTTATCACATTAAGCTAAATAAGCCGAACTCAGAAAAACAGCAACAAAAACCGTTTCTCTCTTATGAAATCTAGATTAATATGAAAAAGATAAGAAAGTAGAAAGGGGGAACTATTCAGTCAGAAGAAGGGGGCTAGCGTGACGGAGGCTGATGAAGAACTTTACTGAACGGTTCCCAAGTGTACAGCCCATTCCATTCCAGCTACTGGGGAGGCAAGTAAGACTGGCCCCTTCACTGTGCGGAGCAAGCAGCAAGGTTAGGAAGGTGAGGTGAGCATAAAAGAACAAAATGAACAAAAGTTCATTACATGCAACATATTACATGCACCCGATGTCCAGGAATGGATGAATGTGTGACCTGAACAACACGCAAGATGTGAATAACTGACTAAAGAAAGCAGAGGTAGGGCTGGAGAGATGGCTCAGCCATTAAAGGCTAGGCTCACAACCAAAAATATAAGAAAGCAGAGGTAGTGTGTCATGTGTTGTACCTCCACAGAGGTATTAAACAGAGAGTGCAGTAACAGACATTAATGGTGGTAATGGCGGGCATGATAAGAACGTAAAGACAGGAGGGGGAAAGGCCTGCTAGAAGCAAATTTGAGATGATTTTTTTGTTGTTGATTTGTTTTGCAGAAGACTGCCAGGCTTCCATTTAGGAGATGTGTACAAAAGTCAGTTTGAACCCAGGTGTCACTCACCCTAGTGGCACATGCTTCACAATGATGCCAAAGTGGTGTTCTCAAGGTCTCTAGTATTAATCCATGCACCCAGGCAATTCTCAAACAAGCAAAATAATTTCTTTTTAAATAGTTTGCGGCTTGACAAATCCAGGCTATTGACAGTAAAATTGCCTTTAAAAGAAAAGTTTCTTTAGCTGCTGCTTATAGAACAAATGAAAAAGCCAACCTCAGTTCTTTCAGAGCCGAAGGGTTCTCAGGGACATTTTGAGCCTTTTAAATACCCAGTGTCTCTGTCCAAGGGACAGTTGTGCTGGTACGTAGCACAAGAAACTCATTTTAACCAAGTAAACAATATCCCAGTTCCCACTTCTATTCAAGAGTTAGTATACATTCCAGTCAACCCGATGAGGGAGACTGTGATTGTGACCTGTGAGATGCGGTTCAGTAGGAAACTAGGGAGAAAACAACTCCAGTTTGCCTTGCACTAGGAAGAACACTCTTCAGTTGTACTTCATTTCTTAGCTGCTTGTGGTTTTGACAAGGAGATCCTTCAGCTAGTAATGGGAAACTGAAAATAGGAAACAGCGGGAAAAGGGAAGGGCTGTGGTGGGCGATAAGAAGTGAAGGAGAACCAGCAGGATTGCTCTGACCAGCAATACTGAGAGGGTCGTGGACTCTGAGTCTAGACTTTTCTCAAGGTCTTTTCCATAGACGCCCGGAAGGGCTAAACAGCCCGTTTCTTACATTCTTGGGCAGCTTTGTCTTCTCCATCTCACCATTGCTGTCAGATCTATTCCAGGCACGTGGGATCTGCCTTCAGTTTCCTTTGTCCTGGGTCTCTGGCAGAACAAGAGGCTAAGAGGAAGCTGTGCTGCCTTCACAAGTCAGTCCTGTGCGGCTACGCTGTGGGAAGCGCCCCTTGGCATAGCCTACAGGCGGCGCTGTGGAAAGCGTCCCTTGGCATTGCCTGTAGGGTTTTTAGTGGAGGTCCTCTGTTCCTAGCTGGTATCTACCAGTTTTTCTTCCTTCCCTTCAGGGTAATCTTTCATTCTTACCCTGTTGTCTCCATCTGTGCTTTGTCCTGCCAACCCTAAACCAGACCCGGAACACACAACCTAGGTAAACCTCTTCCTAGGTTTATTCTTTCCAAGGACAGAGGGGACCCTGGAGTTCTGGCTGATCTTTTCTTCTGTATTTCTAGGACCTTAAAGGCAATAGAAGACTAAGCAGAATATAATATTTCAGTAATTCTGTCATAATAGTAACTTAGAATTGCTGAAGATTGAAGTACTTGCAGTTTTCTAGAGCCTTGGAAATGTCCCCTGTTCAAAAAGAGATGACCGAGAGGTCATCTTTATATCTTGTTGATTTTAGAGCTGGCCTGCTTCCCTTGCCCTTTCCATCTACTCCTTCCTCCGCCCTCCCATCCTCCTCATCCCACCCCCTTCCTTTCCCTGTAGGACTGGAACCCAGAGCCTCATGAGCACTAAGACTCCCCACATACCACTCTGCTGTACTGTAGCCTACTTCTTTCTTTGTGTGTGTGCATATTTGTATGTGTGTTGGTTCCCATGTGTGCATGCACTTGTGGAGGACTGAGGACAGCATCAAATGTAATTCTTCAGGTGCCATCCAACTTCTTTTAATCAATTAGTGTGTGTGCGTGCATGTGCGCGTGTGTATGCATACACACACGCAAACACATGTGCACACACACTATGTGGAAATCAGGTCAAAGGACATTTTTGAAGAGTTGGTTTTCTCCTACCATTAGTTCTGGGAACTGAACTCAGGTCTGTAGGCAGCCGTGTTTATAGTTGCAAAGTCGTATGACTAGCACCTGACAATGTAAGCAGCTGGCTTCCAGAGTGGCCAGCTCAGCTAAACTGGTAAACAAGTCCTTTGAGCATGCGTTGGCCTTGCCCCTCCCGAGCGGGCTTATGCTAATGAGGTATTGGCAGCTGAACCTATCCTGAGAGAACACATCACCCAGCCCGCCTAGGGCAGTTATATAAGCAGCTCATTTCTGCTGCTTGGGAGCCCAGCCCAGCCGATCCCCTTCCTGGTCCTCAGCCATAGGTCCCCGGCCATACATCCCCGTCCCCTAAGTCAAGATTTCGTTCCTGGAATAAAGCTGACTGAGAAGGATCCGACTGTGTCGTGTCTTACTTGCTGGCCAAGGCAGACGCGACACAGGTCCTCAAGTACTTTACTAATTGAGCAATCTTTCCAGCCCCTAATTCATTTCTTTAATTAATAGAACAAATGAAAAAGTTGATGACTGGTTTAAGAAGTATCTTTTTTCTGTATAAGAAATTTTTAGCATTATGAATTATTTTTTTAAAGCCTGGAAAAGTACAGGCACAGTGTAAGTATGTCTGTGTACCAGCCTCTAACTCACACTGAATACACATTAAACTTTTTGTCATAAATCCTTAAAACATACCTTTTTAAAAAGAGTGCTGGGCCCAGCCAGTCTTACCTCACACTTTGACGCCAGCATCCCTCTCCAATAGCTACTCTGCTGAACTTGCTTGTAGTTCTCACATTCTAAGCTTTATTACATGCATATGGTATCATAAGCAGCACTGACAGTATTGCATGTGTATGCTGTACAGTGTTCTGTATGCATCCTTCAGCAGTTTCCTTTTTCCACTTATATTTTTTGAGAATCAGATGGGATTCACCTAGTGAGCTACTAAATATTTGCTAACTATCTACTGGTCAAACAGGAATGTAACAGTCTTAGCTACTTCTCTTGTTGCTGTTACAAAATAGCTGACAAAGCAAGGTAAGGAAGGAAGGCTGTGTTCTGGGCTACAGTGTAGGAGATACAATTCTTCATAGTAGGGAGTCATGGCGACAGAGCAGGAGGTGACTGGTCACAGTGCATCTACACCAGGAAGGAGAGAGCAAAAAGGAAGTGGGGATGGCCTTTATAATCTCAATGGAGGCTAGGCAATCTCTGTGGGCCTCAAACTCACATGTCAATAGATTAACTTGTGTGAGGAGCTCTGTGTAATTCCAGGAAGCTCTTTGTAAATATTTACCATTGTGCTGTAGGTTACTGTGGGTGGAGGAGTCGGGGAAAGGGGATTTTGGGGAGTGGATGAGAGAAAGTCTGACCAAGCTGAGTCAGAGGACAGTTTGAGGCAGGTAGAGGGAAAATAAAGGTTCTAGGAACTCAGGAAGTGATTCATGCATCAGAGGAAGCAGTGTTGGTCTCTGACGGTTGGAGCTTTAGGGCTGGTAGAAGGCACACAATTTTGCTTTCAGGGCAATTTGGGGCTATTTCTAATGCCCTTTCCCCTCAAACTGTTTAACAAAGCCCATTAGATCTCGATCGTATCATTTTTGCATTGACTGGGTCCCGAGAAACCAGGTTAATTGCCCCGAAGAATAGCTTGCCTTCTGATGGTTTACTGTCAGTGTTTAATGTGCAGTTCTAAGTCCTTGTAATTTTTTTTTTAATATTTCTTTTGTTTTTGAGATTATAATTATATCATGTCTCTCTTCCTTTTTTTCTACACAAAGTCTATCATATACCCCTCCTTGATCTCTTTCAAATTCATGGCTTCCTTTTTCCATTAATTATTGTTTACATATGTGTGTGTTTGTGGTGTATGTATGTATGTATGTATGTGTATGGCAGTGCACACGTGAGATTGTGTACATGTGGAGCCAGAGGACAGCTTTTGAGAGTTGAGATTCTTGCCTTCCATCTTGTTGAAGCAAGGTCTTTTGTTTCTGCTGTTCAGCTAACTAGGTCAAGAGTTTCTAGCAAGATCTTTTTGTCTCAGCCTCCTTTCTTACTGTAGAAGCACATCAGGCTTTTACTAATATGCCTTCCATGGATTGAATTAGAGCTTACCCTTTGAGCCATCTCTGGCCCTGGAGAAAGCTGTATTGGTAAAGTGCTTTCCATGCAGGTGTGTGGACCTGAGTTCTGATCCCAACAGCCACATAAAAAGCTGGGTCTAGGGATGAGCATCTGTAATCCTAACATTGGAGGGTCAGAGATAGACAGGTCCCTGGGTATTGCTCTCAATCAGGAGAGATGAATGAGTGAGTTTTAGGTTCAGGGAGAGACCTTGTCTCAGAATTAAGATGGAGAGTGACTAGGATGTCATGTCATATTGACCTCTGGCTTCCACATGCAAAAGCACACATAATTACACACACACAACACACAAACCTATATATATATATGAGCAAATGCTTGTATGTGGCAATATAGGCACATAGACCGTATTTCAGGTAGTTGAAGATACGAACAACTGCAATCCCAGGGCAGAAGCAGAAGAATTTTTGAGTTTGAGATTGGCCTGACCCTATCTTAGCTTGTCACACTTCAAATGTATATCTTAAAGATCACTGCCTATTTGTTTCATTGAAATACGGAAAGACATAAAGCAACATCTTTTATACTTATTAGATATAAAGGCAAGAAAATAAGAATCACCTATGGGTAAAATGATTTCTAATATATTACATGCTAATATTTTGTTTGATTGTGGGCAAATAAAATTATTACATATACTTAACAAATTACATATAATCAAATGGGTGTAGCTAAACATTGAGCCCCCAGCTTGATACTTACCATTTCCAATGCCAAGTCGTCAGTATGGTTAGTTTGCAGCCTTTAAATCTCCAGGCAGGTGGTAGATATCATTTTGAATAAGGCATGCAGGATGACCAAGACTGCATTGATTTACCACTGGAATAGTAGTTTGAAAAAATTAGGAAGCTATGCAAGATATCCTGCTAATTAATTTCAACACAAAATAAATGTACTCATAAAGAGTCATAACTATCAGGCATAGTGGCACACACCTTCAATCCTAGCACTCAGGAGGCAGAGGCTTGTGAATGGATCTCTGCGTTCAAGGCCTGGTCTACATAATCAATTATTTAGGATAGCCAGTGATACACAGGGAAACACTGTCTCAAAAAAAAAAAAAAGTTGTAACTGTAGAAAAGCTTATAAAAATGGGAACTTAATAAAATAAATGCTTAACAGTAGGATGTAAGGAACTGAGTCAATAGGCTGACTCAGTTGGACCATTGTCTTTTCCACTGATAAATTTAAGCCACTTTTAGTATTTGTAAAACAAAACAAAAAAATTCAAGGTTAAATAGTGGGCAATATACTATTTAAAAACCTATTTAATTGTATGAAATTAGGACTAATCTCTAGAAAAAAATGTAAACCTTAGAAATCTCTCATTTTGAGAGAACATCAAAGATTATTAGAAGTTGATATGCAGATCACTCCAGTTTAGTGCATTTGCAGCTGAGGCAGGCTCTGTGCTCAGATCATATCACTCTTTGAATGTTTCATATGATTTGACATTAAATTGCCATGATAATTTAAATGAATAAATGATTTTGATAATTGGTATGATTTTGTGAATATTTGGAGAAATTGAAGCTCATATACATGAAATTATATATAAATATAAAAGCATTTGAAAATGGGTCCTCACTAGGGTTCAGTACCTATTCTCTTATAGGGCACAAGCATTTGCTTATATTCTGTGGTACATATTAACTCTCTTGTATAACTAGATATACATGAAAGAAACATAATGTAATTTGTATTCATCTTCTATGGTAAATATAAAAATCACTAAGTCACCTAAGAATAGGAGTTGAGCTGGGTGTGGTAGTGTATGCTTATAATCTCAACAGTTAGGAGGAGGGAGCAGGATTATCTTGACTTCCAGGCTAGCCTGGGCTATGTAATAAGACCTTATCTCCAAAACAAAACAAAAAGGTTGAGCTGTTATACATCAGAAATCTTAAACATATGAGTAACATGCATGTTTAGATTTTTTATCATACAGAAACAAACTGGATAGGAACAAAGATGTTTTTTGAAGCATTGTGTGTGCATAAGAATTGGAAACCATGTAAATACCCTGCAGTGAGGAATTTACAAGGTAAATTATGAGATAGTAATATGTGGCCATTAAATGTTTTATTGATAAGTAACATGAAAGCATACTAATAATGCATTAATACTAAATATGAGCACATTTTAAACCCCCCCCCAGAGGTGCCAGTGTTTAAAAAGTCAGTCTGAGAAAATATAAAGATATTAGGTAGTATTTCTGAACAGTAACATGAGTGTAATTTAAAATTTCTGTGTGTATTTTATATAAGCAACAACTTTTATTCATTTTTATTTATATGTGTGCCCCTGCTTATTTGTATGTGAACCATATGTGTGTAGTACTTGCAGAGGCCAGTAGGGGGTGTTAAATCCCCTGGAACTGTAGTTACAGGCAGATGTGAGCCACTTGATGTGGGTGCTGAGAATTGAACCTAGAGCCTCTGTAAGAACAGCTAATGCTCTTAAACACTTAGTCCACTTTTTACTTACAGCCTAATTTTTTATTTCCCTCACTCCCTTTTTAGTGTGCCTTCTCTGTTCTGAGAAGGGCTCCAGTAATCTGGAGTGAACTTTCACAGGGAAAGGAGAAGAATGTGACTATGGTTGTATTATTTTGAAGGTGTACATTTCAGGCATAAATTCATCTCTGTATGAGCAGATGCTAATTTTCGTGGCTATTGTGCATGTCATTAAGTTTACTTTCTTTGTCCTTTATATGTGCAAATGCTATGCTTCCCCTAAACTGAAATTGTCAGCTCAAATAAAAATGAAAGTCCTATGGACTGTTGAGAAGTTCACGTCCTATAGAAGCACAGCGTGTGGAAACCAAGCCTCTCCCTGCCCCGTGCTGAGTCTGTTATTGTTTCCTGACTTGATCTGGATGTGTCACCAGGTGACCTACTGTTTGCTCCTTGTCAGTCAGACCTTCTAGATGACTTCTTGCAGAGACTGTGCGTTCTGTGTGCCTTACACACATTACCAAATATTTCACGGGAGCTAATATTCTTTTTGTAATGTTCTTTCTAGATATAAAGACCTGAAGTAGCCTTTCCGGTCTAAAGATGGAAAACAGTACCACCACCATTTCTCGGGAGGAGCTTGAAGAGCTACAAGAAGCATTTAATAAAATAGGTATGGTTGAGGAAGCTGTGGTGCTGGTTCTGCTTGCTGCCAGGCTTCAGGGATGGGGCAGCAGCATCGGCTTCTGCTGCCTCCCAGCTCTCTGCAGGGCATTCCCTTTCTTTTTCTACCCAGGTTTCACTTAATTCTTTCTGAAAGATAAGCTAACAACAAGCTGGCATTTCTAGGTGAATTGGACTTTAGTTCTTGGTCATCACGCACAGAGGATAATCCAGGTTAATGAATGACAGTGTAACTGAAAGAACTTTGCATGGTATGCTCGTTACGGAAAAGAAAATACAGAACCACTTCCTTGTGTATAAATTAAACTCTGTCTCATGCCTTAGTCACTAACAGAAGTATTTTCTGACTCAATACAGAACCTTTAAAAATACAATTTTGTTTTTAAAGGCTATATGTCTCCTTCTTCCTCATATACATATTTTTTTTTAAAAGCTAATATTTTCAAAGACTGTGTGTCTCCTTTTTTTTCTCTTTCATTCTCTGAAATCATCCTGTGTTTCAATTTGACATAATCAGCTTAGCAGCTTTGTACTTTTCCTTTTCTAAAACATTTTCCTCACTGTTTGTCAAACTGGTTTCACACGTTCCTGTTTAAAAACTTCCATAATCAAGGAGAATGAGGATACCCCCTT
Source organism: Mastomys natalensis (assembly GCA_021653895.1). Lineage (NCBI taxonomy): Eukaryota > Metazoa > Chordata > Mammalia > Rodentia > Muridae > Mastomys > Mastomys natalensis. The sequence continues at coordinate 944,861 of JAJTUV010000165.1, read as the reverse complement.
CCTTCCTTCCTTCCTTCCTTCCTTCCTTCCTTCCTTCCTTCCTTCCTCCCTCCCTCCTCCCTCCCTCCCTCCCCTCCCTCCCTCCCTCCGCTTTAGTTTGTAAATGTATGCTGATAGAAAGTGAACTCTGAAAGCTGAGCTCAGCAATTAGACACTAGGCCTCACACTCACCATCTTTCCCCTTTCCTCAGCGGAGTTCTTGGGTAATAAACTGCTGTGTGGAAAACAAGAGATGGTGGAACAGGGAGGATATGACCATGGATGGTCTCGCTCATGGGCATCTCACCAGCTTCCTGAACAATGACTAAAACTCCCATAGGAATAACCTTAAAGTGTGATGATGATAATAATAATTATTATTAATTATTATTGTTTTAAAAAATATGGCTTGTCTTGTCTTTTAAAAGCGATCCACAAATCATCAGTATATAAATAAGCACTTATAAACCTCTCTGGGCCTTCCTCCTCTGCCCGGAGCGGGGAGTGGAAGTGTTCCCGTTTGCCACTGTAACATCACGTGAATATGGCATGATTTGCAGAAAGCCATTAGCAATAAACGTTTTAGAATATTGTCTGCAGTGCTCGGCATTTTTTCCAAGCCAAGAATTGGGCAGTTATTGAAATGTTCTCTTTTATTTTAGGCACTCCAAACCAGGTAATAAAAGTGGTTCTGCCAGCTCGGCACTGTAGTCACTGTACAGGTGCCCTGTAATGAAAGAGACCCCTCCTGGGTCTCAGTGAAATGAGTTAGTAATCTGTTTTCTTTGTTGAGCGTGCCAACTTTAATCTTTCTGACTCACGGAAACATAATCTTGCTATATTTTATTAATGGTATTTTGAACAGACTGTCCACTGATGGAATAATTTTGACAGCAAGATCGTTTGCTCTGTGAGGGAGCTACTAACACTGGCAGCATGTGGACTTGCTGACTTTTTACAAGAGAATCGGGATTCCTGAGCTCAGGAATCACAACCAACTCTTGCAGAGGCAGAAGATACCCATGTACCGGAGTGGGTATTTTGAGGTCACTGAGGAAAATGGGCAGTTAAAAATATGTCTGCCCTGTTTTCTTTCTAAAACCAGGTTAAAATATACCAGAGCTTATTTGCCTGTCTCGAGTGTCCGGTTGAGTGGGAGCAAGTCCGTTCTCGTTACTCAGGACCATCATCCTTTTCCACAAATCTCCTTCATCCTGTCACACTAGAACTCCACATTTGTTAAAGAGCTGCTCCCTGATCCCTCTTCCCCTGCCCTGGAAACCACCATTGTCCTTTCTGGCTGAATCTTCTCTTGTATGTACCTTGCACAAGTGGAGTCATCAAGTAGCTGTGGTTTTGTGACTATCTTGTCACTTAGCATGGACCGATGCCTTTATGATGTAGCATGCGTCACAGCTGCCTTCCCCTTTAAAGCCTGAATAGTATTCTGTTGTGTGCATAACAACAGCCTTTTGCTTGCCTGTGCTTTCTTTTTTTTCTTTTCTCTTAATATAATTTATTTTGTCATGTTTTGATTTTTAAAAAATAAATAAAGATATGCATATTCATTTTTTTATATTTAACAATAGTTAATAGAGAATCCTTTGCTCTTGTAACACATCTTTTTTTTTTCTCTTTTTTTAATTGGATATTTTATTTATTTACATTTCAGATGTCATCCCCTTTCCTCATTTCCCCTCCCTAGAACTCCCTATGCCATCCCCCCTCCTCCTTTTTGCTTTTATACCATTTTGATTACATGCATTTATTAAGGTCAGTTCTAGGTTGAGGGTCTAGCAATACAATAGTTGCAAATAGTCAAGGAACAAGCAGGAATCTAAATTTTAGGCTAGAACAAGGAAGTAGGCTTCAGACATGAAAATGACTTTGGGCTAGGACAGGGAAGTAGGCTCAGATACTTTGGTCATCCTGATAAGCCCTTAGAAACAGTGATCGCCAGAGTGTTCAGGTAATTGTGTTTAGTGCCTTGCTTGTTCTTTGACTATTTGTGTTTATTGTCTCTCCTGTGCTTTCATCGATAGCCTTTTGGGTTCCTGGTTGTTTTGAATTCTGTTGTTGTGAACACAGCACAAATAACTGCCTGAGTTCCACTGTCAGTTCTGGATGTGCTCCAGATGTGGACTTACAGGGTCCTCTTGCATCCATATTCAATTTCTGGGGTACAGCTGACTCCTTTTCAATGTGGAGGTGCTCCTTTCTATCCCCACCAACATGGTACAATTGTTCTCATTTCTGCCTATCCTTACTTACCACTGCCTGCTCTGTTGCTGTAGTTTGCTTTGTAATAGCCACCCTTACAAGTTACAAGTAGAATCTTATAGTTTTGTGTTTCTCAAACGAGTACAGAGGTTAAATAAATTTCTTATGGTGACTGGTATGCTTTCTCTAGAGAAATGTACGTTCAAGCCCTTTACCTATCTCAAGGTGTTTTACTTGTGTCTCTGTCTAATGATTTCAGTCTAAGGTCAAAGTTTGGGCAGCTATCGGTGTGTGAGTTTACTTCTGGGACCTGTATTCCATTTCATTAGTCGGTTTGTTGGCTTTTGGGCCAGTACCCATTTTGGTTACTATGGCTCTGTAGTGTAGTTTGAGGTAAGATACTGTAAGGCCTCCAGCACTGCTCCTTCTCTTTAGGACTGATTGGTTAGTAAGAGTGTTTTGTGTTTCCATATGAGTTTTAAGATTGTTGTTTTGTGGTACTATGAAGAGTGTCATTGGAGTTTTGATAGAGGTTACATTGAATATGTAGACTGTTTCTTAGTAATTCAGTTGTTTTTATATTAATTCTGCCACCCATAAGCATGAGAGGTCTTTCCACCATTTCGTGTCTTCAGACTAATTCTTGATTGTTTCAAAATTGTTATTATAGAGGTCTTGATTAGGTTTATGTATTTGGTCTCAGTCTCTCTCTCTCTCTCTCTCTCTCTCTCTCTCTCTCTCTCTCTCTCTCTCTCTCTGCCTCTGTCTTTGTCTCTCTCTGTCTCTCTCTCTGTGTCTCTCTCTCTCTCCCCACCTTTCCCCCTCCGTATCTCTGCCCAATTAGTATTAGGGATTCCTGGCTGACTGTGTTGGGTTCTGCAGAGTCCTTCCTAGTTCTCCTTTGTACCCATCATTCTCATTAAGTTTCTCTTTCTGTGCTCTGCCCTCCTCACCCCTTCTCTCTCATTTGTAGTTTTTTCAAGACATAGTAGCCCTGGCTGTCCTAGAACCACTCTGTAGACCAGGTTGGCTGTGAACTTGGATCCACCTGCCTCTGCCTCCGAGCACTGGGATTAAAGGTGTGTACTACCACCAGGCTCCTCTTTTCTCTCTTTGCACAGTATCCCTTTAAGTATGTTCTGCACTGCTGGCTTGATGGTCAGTGAACTGTCTTAGTTTGTGCTTGTCTTGAAAGGTCCTTATTTCTGCATCAAATTTTATTGATAGATTGCTCTACTGGAGATAGATAGCATCCTTAGTTGGCAGTGATTTACTTTAAAGATTTGAAACATGATGACATTTTATGATTTCTGGTTTTTAGGGGTAGAGTAAGAAATCTCATGTGTTTCTGATGTATTTTTTTATAGATGAGTGCTTTTTTCCTTACAGATTTTAATATTTTATTTTTAACATCTTGGCTGAATATATTAAGGAGACATTTTTCTATCGTCTTGCTTCTTTGGGGGTTCTCAGTGTCCCTGGTGATTAGATGTCCTTTTCTTTCTATAGACTTGGGGAACTGCTAGTTACAATTTTGTTGATAGATTTTTTTCTTTAATCTTTAACAGAGATTCTACTCTGTGGATTATTAGGCTTACTCTTTTGATCTAATAGTTCTTCAACATATGGTCATCTTCTCTCCCTCTCTGGATTTGTTAATGTTTGACTGTAGTACTTTATCGACGTCATTATCTATCCCTGGTTTTCTTTCTTCTGCATGGTTGAGTCTATTGCCAATGGGTGTTTTCCACTGCATTTTTATTTGGTTCATAAAGTTTTCAATTTTTAGAATTTCTGTTCATTTAGTGCCCTCCCAACCCTTAATATTTTTGCTGACTTTCTTTTCTTTCTTTTTTTCCTTTAATTGGATATTTTCTTTATTTACATTTCAAATGTTATCCTCTTTCCAGGTCTCCCCTCCGGAAACTACCCTATCCCATCCTCCCTCCCCTGCCTCTCTGAGGGTGCCCCCCCAACCTTCTAGCCCTGGCATTCCCCTATGACTTTCTTTTCTTTGTTGCTTTTTAAATACATATTGGTGCTTTACTCATACGTCACAGACTTGCCCTCGGTGTTGCTGGGGTTTTTATTTATGTTCTAGATTGATTTCCTTCTTTTTTCCTTTTTCTTCCTTCCTTCCTTCTTTTTTTCTCTCTCCCTCCCTTCTTTCCTTTCTCCTTCCTTCCCTTCCTCCCTTCATTTTTTCCTTCCCGTGTTTGTTTGTAATCCTATTTGAGGTCATTGACCAGTTTCTTTACTAGTAAACTTAGGAGATTTTCATCCAACATTAATCATCCCCACTTCAGCACCTTTGAATTCGGTAGTTGGGGAGTTATGATCTTTTGGAGACACCATGTTATCTTGCCTCTTTTTTTTTTTTTTTTTTAATGTTTCTTTGTTGCTATGACCTGTCTGCTGGATTGAAGAGCTTTTCTCCTTTTTATTTGGGGATGTTTTTACTGAGCATCCTATTCCTGAGGGCTCATGATGATGCTCTAGTATCAGCCAGAGAAAGCAAACTGCTTTAACACCAAAACCACACCAAGCAATATAAGGGGCAGAAATGCAGTTAGAGCCAGCCCACCAGTGCTGATGTAAGAAACAAGATGGTAGATGGCAAAACTAAGTGGAGCATTGAATAAAGTTAATATATTACTTAAATGTGGAAATTGTAAATTAATGAGCTAAGGGAAAGGGGACTGGACGAGGGAAAACCAGAAGACAAACGAAACAAGACAGGAGGGGAGAGAATGCTAGAGAGGAGAAGAGAAGTGCAAGAAGTGGGGTGTAAACGGATGTGTGCTTGCGCTGGAAGTCAGCTTACATTCTTCTCTCATTCAGCTGGGACCTCCACTTCTGGGGAGGTGCTGGCCATGGCTGGGGTGGGTCTTCCCTCCTCAGTTAAAACCTTTGAGGAAACACCCTCTGGGGCACACCTGGAGCTGTCAAGGTGACATGAAGATGGAGCTTCACATATGTGGTTCTCTGGTATAATGGTGGCGTTCTGGACTCTGAAAATCAGCCCTCATAAGATTCTGTGTGAGCTGACTCCGTGCCATCGCCAGAACACTCAAGATGGCAGCTTGATCTGTTGCCAGCTAAGCAGAATTGTTTTGTGCTGTCTTTGTTTGGAGTCCAGAGGTGCTCCCAGTCTCTAGGGAACCCTGCCACCTGCCCAAGGCCATTAGTGATGTCATGAAAACATTTAGAAGCGTATTTCCAGAAGTCCAAATATGGGGGTGAAATTTCCTTAACACCTAATTCCAAAATGTTATCAAACATGATTAAACATATACAACAGTATGAGAAATACATACAAGCAATAAATTATCAACAAGTAAACTGCCACCAGAGAAAAATAATTACATGTGTTTTATATGCAGCAGATAGATATTATGTAAGCATTGTGGGGGGACACACACACATACATACACATTTGGTTTTTAAGACAGGGTCTCTCTGTGTATCCCTAGCTGTCCTAGAACTCAATTTGTAGACCAGGATGGCCTTGAACTCACAGAGATCCTCCTTCCTCTGCTTCCAGAGTGCTAGGGCTGAAGACATGCACCATGATCAGGCTAAAAAAACCTTTCTTTTAGATTTACTTATTTTATGTTTGTGAGTGGTTTGTCTGTATGTATGTATAAGCACCAGATGCATGCCTGGTGTCCTTGAAAGTCAGAAGAGGGCATTAGATCTCCTAGAAATGGAGTTACAGATAATTGTGAGCGACCATGTGGGTGCTGGGAATTGAACCCCAGTCATCTGCAAGAACAAGTGTTCTTAGCCACTGAGCCAACTTTTTTAGCTCCCATTTTATAAATTTTACCAGCATAAAGTCTGGGTGGTTATTCAATCTTGACCTTTGCTGATATTTTTCTCTTAAATATCTGACACTCCCCAAGGCTTATTTCTCTGAATCTTAGATTTTTTGTTAGAGCTCTGTTCATACCATACACTTAAAATACACATATGGGCTCTAAATCTATGAAATGAACTCGATTTAGGCATGAATGTTTTAATTAAGTATATTGTACAGTATGATTATTTAAATGAGATGTCCCTATGGTCTCTGGCATTTAAATACTTGGGACCCAGTTGGTGACACTGTTTGGGAAGGTTTAGGAGGTGTGGACTTGCTAGGTGACCTAAGTTGCTAGGGGCGGGCTTTGAGAGTTAGTGATGACCTAAGTTGCTAGGGGCGGGCTTTGAGAGTTAGTAAGTCGGGTCATTTTTAGTTCACTCTCTGCTTCACGCTTGTGGCTCAGTATGTGAGCCCTCGGCCTCTTGCTCCTGCTTTGATGGACTCTTAGCTCTCTGGAACCATCAGTCAGATAAGCTCCTTGTTCTGTAAGTTGTCTTGGTTATGGTGTTTATCATAGCAACAGGGAAGTAACTAGTGCCCACACACCCTGTATCATTCAGATATAGGAAGAAGCAGTGGTTCTCAACCTTCCTAACTCTGGAACCCTTCAATACAGTTCCTCATGGCGTGGTGACCCCTAACCATGAAATTGTTTTTGCCTACTTTCTAACTGTAACTTGGCTACTGTTAGGAATCATAATGTAACTATCTGTGTTTTCTGATGGTCTTGGGTGTGCCCTATGAAAGGGGTCTTTCAAACCCTGAAGGGGTCTAGACCTACGGGCTGAGAACTGCCAGAGTAAAGGCTCCTCCCACTTATAGTTTAGAGTTCTGCCTTTCCTTCATTTGACAGTTTACCACGTGTCTTTACAGATATTGACAACAGTGGGTATGTTAGTGACTATGAACTTCAGGACCTATTTAAGGAGGCAAGCCTTCCCCTTCCTGGGTACAAGGTGCGCGAGATTGTGGAGAAAATTTTAGTAGTTGCTGACAACAACAAAGATGGTAAAATCAGTTTTGAGGAGTTCGTGTCGGTGAGTAATCCGTTATTTTTCTGGTTATTAATCATTTGTCACAAGTAGGATCTCAATAGTGACTTTGTTAGATTTGATATGACCTGGTTGCAGAGGCCAAACAAAACACTGCTCTCAAAATTATAGTGATGATGTTAATCACAAATATTATTGTGGAAATAATTTCCACAAATCATACGACAGAGGAGAATATTGAGTGGAAGTCAAGTTCAGATAATAATCATTCAGGCCCTAGAATAACTGTACTTAAGTTGAATATTATTGATCATGAGTGTAATTGAATAAGTAAGATGTAAGTTTTCTAGTTTTGTATTCTTTATCTATTAAGTCAATATTTGAGCTCTGGGCGTTGTGAACAATGTGATGTGCAGAAAGGGATGTGGTCCTTGCTTTTATGGCATGTCCATATGGCGGGGAAGGCACAGTCACACAAACGGCTAGAGACGCCAACTGTGGTGACTGCTGTGGTAGAACAGCACAGGCCCCAGGCGCGTTTAGGATCAGAGTTGGAGCCGAGCTTGAAGGGAAGAGCTGGGGCTGGGGACTCGGGGAAGTCTCCTCCATCTGTGAAGATGTGAAGTGAAGACCTGGGAAGAAAGAAGTTAAATAGGAAAGGGGGTGGGGCAAAATAGCATGGGAAGCAGTTAGAAGTGGCAGTGTGTCCCGAGACCCTGTGGCACTGGAGATGCTGGCTCTCTCAAGCAATCAGAAGATTCATATGGGAGGAGCTGAGGGGATGAGCAATGCAGCTGGAGAAGAATCAGGTCTTGTGGGGCTGTGTAAGATTTTTTTTTTTTTATTCTGACCACCAGGAGGTCACTGAAGTAGGAAGAGGTGGTCTGATTGGATCATAAAAGAGTCATCTCTTCTGTTACATGTAGAAATTATTACTTCATTTGACTTTGCTGCTCTCTGCTGAGCTCGGGGAATGTCTGGGAGAGGGAGTTTTTGTAAGCCTCTACATAGTCCGACAAATGCTGACTTATTTACTTGAGCATCTGTTTGTCCCAGGGATGTTCAGGCAGCAGTTTGCCTTCACTGAAGTATTTTACTATCATTACTATGCAGTGATCTCGTGGGCTATAGTATTAAAGACTTTAGCTGTACAATAATATTTTCAGTGTGTTCAGTTTCAGCTCAGCTGTAATGTCTTCTAGTCATTGGGTTACAGACATTAGTCCATTTTGTGTGATCAGTAAAAATAGAGTTGTCTAGGCAGATGTTAAGTATTAGAGCACCCAATTCATGCTTACATTTGTGTCATTTCAGATAAATGCAAACATTGGCTATTCTTCATGTCACTAGAATGTCTTAATTTTAACTTATATTCCATTCTAGCTGATGCAAGAGTTAAAAAGCAAAGATATCAGCAAAACATTCCGAAAAATAATTAACAAAAGGGAAGGGATCACTGCTATTGGGGGAACGTCGTCCATCTCCAGCGAGGGCACCCAGCATTCTTATTCAGGTATCTCCTCTCCGACTCTGGCCTGTCAATCATTGATGCATTTCAGAAATGTCATCCAGTTTAAGCTGCCTTTGTGATTCATACCATTATTCTATATACAGTGGAGGGTGAGAAAAGGTGCAGACTTGATTTTACTGTGATATCAGATTTAAATATATCTCGAGTTCAGCACTGCCAAACTTGAAAAATGACAGCATTACCGAATGCTTATGTTCATGGTCCCACTGTATGTCAACCAAAGCCATCAAAACCAAAACAGATACTGTTTGTGTTTCCACTCTGATGGGTCCCATTATGATGTCTGGAGCATTTGTAAACGGTTTTGGGGTATGATCTCTGAGGATTAAATCTAGGGCCTCAGGCCCACTTGGGGAATGCTGCATCCCAGCTGTATCCCAGCCTTAGTCACCACTTTTTGAGTGGCTTTCTCACCGTGGTGACATGCTTGACTTGTAGAGATGATCTAAGAATGGGGAGATTCTCGCTTATTGTAAGGATTTTGTCCCTTCCATTTTCCAAGAGTGGAGATACTTGATTCAGTTTTTGATTGGGCCACCAAGTGTGTAGAGGATATATCACCTGATGTACCTGATCTGATTGGATCCCTGGGTAGTTTGCTCCTTTTGAAACCCAAAGTAGCATTAACTCTCTTGAAAGGCTTGAGTGTGTTAGGCAAGAGCCTCCTCTGGAAACAGATCAACTCATGCAAGCACATGTGTGTTTATTATTTTTTGTATACATTATCTATATTCACTACTGGGTTTCATTGTGATCTTTTTATGCACATGTATAATATATTTAGACCTCTCCCATTCTGGCTGGTCACCTCCTTCCCAGCCTTAACTCTCAATACTTGTTTTATAAACCCCAGATCACAGCAGTTATATCCTTCTTAGGTAATAGAGTTTATTTCCATTGATTTCTTTCTTACCTTTTCCTCTGATTTAAACAATCTTTATGTAGGTGTGTATAATTGGCTTCTTGTGATATGTTTCTTACTCAGGTGATTTGAGAAGCAGTTTACATTTGGGAACATTTTAACATCAAACCAAATGCATTTTATAATAACGTAAGATGCATGCCTTCGCTCTGTCTGCCACGCTGTGAATCCCCTTTCTCCCTCCTGAAGTCCTTGACCAAATCTCAGCGTTGCTCACTGTTCCTTAATAGAAACGAACAAGTATGTTCTTGTTAGTGTGATAGATGGTGTGAATGAAGTTTGCCTACTGAGACTTTCTGTTTTCAGAGGAAGAAAAAGTGGCTTTTGTTAACTGGATAAACAAAGCTCTAGAGAATGATGCAGACTGTAGCCACCTTCTACCCATGAACCCCAACGATGGCAGCCTTTTCAAATCGCTGGCAGATGGCATCCTTCTTTGGTGAGCTGAACACAGGAGCCGTGCATTCTTACTGTCCCAGTGATGAGTGTTCCCTGGACACTGCAAACCAGAGGATGAGTTAGTCATGATTGTCCAGACATTTAAGTGCTGTGTACTTTTCAGCATTTCCTGTGATGACATATTTTGTGGTGCCTTTTGTATGTTACCATAATAATGCCATGGAGTTTTTGAATCCTTTACTGCATTGCAAAATGTTGACATGGTTTTTCTTTTCACTTCTCCATAAGAGAGTGCTGGCTGGGGTGCAAGCACTGGGGTGGGGGACATAGAAGGAAGACACGCCTTCATTAGACCCAAATGAAGCAGTATTTCATTCTGGCATCAGCTCTTTTCTGTCTGTTTCTCACTGTGCTGTAGAAGGTAACACATCTATCCTTATCATGTTTACCACAAGTGTGTGGCCACATACTTCTTTTTTAAAAAACACTTTAAATTCAAGTTCTTTGTTTTCTTTTGTGTGTGCGTGTTTTGCTTGCATCTGTATGAACGGCACCCATGCTTGATGCCCGTCGAGGTCAAAAGAGGGTATCATATCCCTGAAACTGCAGTTTCAGATGCTTGTGAGCCACCTTGTGGGTGCTGGGAATTGAACTGTGGTCCTCTTCAAGACCAAGAAATGCTCTTAACTACCGAACTATCTCTCCAGCACCAAGTCCCAGCACACATCTTTATACAATGCAACTGTCTTTATTTTTTTAATTTTAAAAAAATCCATATAGTATAATTACAGAGTAGAAAATGTATGTCACAAATACTCATGACATGACTAATTCAGTACCGGCACATTGTCTTCCGGGTTGTTTTTTCTTTTTGTGTATTTATTTAAAAAGGAAACAAAATCCCTGAACCTACCCATAAGTATAGGAAATATACCTTGGTCTCCATTTACAATTTTTATCTCTTGCTCCAAATTTTAGAGAATTTCTGACTATGAGCCAAAACTACTTTCTTATTTTAGTTTCCAAAGATAAAACATATTCTGAAACATAAGAACAAAATCCATATTTTTTCTTTTTAAAATGTCTACATTTTTTTCCCTTTTGATTTTTTAAGACAGAGTTTCTTCATGTAGCTCTGGCTGTCCTGGAATTTGATATGTAGACCAGGCTGGTTCTGCCTCCCTAGTGCTGTCCAGCTAAAATGACTAAATTATTGAAGTCTTCAACCAAGGTGTTTGTTCCTTTACCTTCTGAGACAACACAATTCGTAGTGTGTTACTTCCATGGAAGTCAGCTGTTTCAGGATTTGTTTCAGGTAGCTAATGTCAATGACCATCTGAGGAAACAGTGACGATTCAGATGCAGCAAGCGGAGGTGGGCCACTGTAGAGAGCTGTGACATGCTCAGACATACAGCTGTCTTAGGTTTTCTAATGAAGCTCCCGACGTGAGGAGCAGCTCAGTAAGATAGAAAGGGTAGTCTTTTCAAAAGTAACCAGTGTGACTGCTTACCATGGTGAATTAACACATATCTAGAAAATTTCAGCTAAATGGTTCTTGTTTTCTCTTCAGCAAAATGATTAACTTATCTGAACCAGATACGATTGATGAAAGAGCTATCAATAAGAAAAAGCTCACTCCATTCACAGTGTCGGTGAGTACCTGCCTCTTGCTGATAATGTAACCGCGCTCAAAACTATCTAGTGGTGCTGGAGACTTAAGCGTAAGTTGTCATTTAAAAAAATGTGAAAACAATTTCAGTGTTTTGAATTGAAACCAAGCTACATTTTATAATAGAATAAATTAAGATTTTAAATACTTTGGCTACATTTCTTTATTAAAGGTAATAGTACTACTTTACATTGCAGTTGTTATTTTATTGATGATCTTTGGATGCCAGTGTCCATCTGTTCTCCTCTCTTCCTCCTCTTCTTCTCTCCTTCCCTCCCTCTCCTTTCCTTCTCCTTCCATCCTCCTCTCTTCTTCTTTACCTCATACCATCTGCCTCCTTTGTCTTTGCCCCCCTTCTTTTCCTTTCACACTGGGCATGCGGCAGGCTAGCCCAATCAAGAGTTGTGGGTCAAAGAGCACCATGCAGTTAGGTCATGATTCACTAGTTCACAAAGTGCTTATTCTTTCTGTGCTAATCTTTCTTTAGAGGCTGACCAGATTCTGAATTTATAGTCCCCAGTTTTCCCTTTTACACCTGTTAAACAAATGTGTAACAATTAATATTCGCCAAGTATTTTAAACCATATGTGAACTGAGCATGGTGGTATGCACTCTTAATCCCAGCACTCAGGAGGCAGAGACAGTGAATCTCTGTGAGTTTCAGGGATATACAGAGAGACCCGAAGTGAAAACCAAACAACTAACAATTATGTGAATTATTCCCTGACCCTTCCCAGAAATTTTATAATGAGGTATATGCTATGAGATCAAGAATATGCAATTCTTAATTTTGCTAAAATTATACTGCATTCTTCTAAAAGAAACTATGACCTTAGAGAGTGATGCAGGGCTGTTTTTGAACTGGGAAAAGGTATTCCTCTTTATTGTTGTCCTTCAGAAATGGAAAACCTCATGCTGAGCACAAGACTTTCTTGCCTCTTCCTTGATAACTGGCCAATGATGTTGTGTCCACCCAGTATAAGTACCATTGTCAAAGACTATTTCCAACACAGTCACTAAAAGATTATTTTCTCTTGTATTTTGTGATAGGCTTTTCAGTAAATGAGTGTGAATACTGAAAGTGTTTACATCTGCCTTCCATTTTAGAAATGCACAGGTCATAAGTGTTTATGGTACTGAACATGGAATCCAGCATTTCCTGTGGTTTTTATAAACTTACTGTTTACACACTGTTTGACTTCCTTTAACGCTTGTGTGGAGTACATTAAATAACATAAAACATCTTGTGATTAATTCACAGTAACTACAGGATGGAGCTGAAGGGCTAAATATCATACAGTTTTGTTTTTAGAGACATTTTTCCTATGCCATTATTAGTCCAAGCCTTTAGGATGCTTGAGAATGTTCATGTAAAATGAGAAAACAGTGGGGATTTTGAGAAAGCCTTACCATGTAACAAAGTGTTAACTCTGTCTTGGTAGTTTAAGGACGACCCTTCTGTGACTTTTGTTTTTGCCAGAGTTGGGGACTGCACACAGGTCGATCATTGAGTGAAATCCCCAGCCTCAAACTCCTTTATGACCCTGAAATGTCTAATCTAGGAAAGATAAGAAGGCTCAACTGGTAAAGCAGTTGCCTTGAAAGCCTGAGGGCCTGAGTTCAGTGTCCAGAATGCACAGTTTTAATTTTGGCGATGAGAGCTTGTGGTCCTGTGGTAAAGAAGTGGAGACAGGCAGATCCTGGAGCCTCCACGGCTGCCAGCTCTGCTTACTTGATGAGGTACAAGCCAGTATGAGACGGTGTCAAGATCAAAGTGGATGGCACCTAAGGAATGACACCTCAGGTTGTTCCCTGGCCTCCATATACATACATGTATCTGCACAAACATGCCCGATCATACACATGAACACACATGTCCACATAAACATGCACACATACACAGAAAGATGATGTGAGAGTTGGCAAGGGCTCAGCAGGTAAGGGCTCTTACTACCAAGTCAAATAATCTGAGTTCAGTCCTCGGAACTCATATACTGAGCCATCATCCTGGCCATTTAAGATGTCTAGAAGTTGTCTTGTTCTCTACTAGCCTATAGAGCAGTAATGCTGGCTTTATGAAATGCAAACTACCATTTACTTGGATACACATGATAACTTCTCCAGTTACATTACATGTAAGATATTTTCTATACCTGTATTGCAAACATCAACAAAACAAAACAACAGAAAAACACAACAACATAAACAATAAACCTTAAAAGCTGATACCCTCATATTTCCACCAAAGCCTGTTGATAAGACAAAGCTGGGTTTATAGCTTATTGAAATAAGAGGAGATCCCTGTCTACAAAGCCGTAGTCTTGGACCTAGGAAGGTAAAGGCTGAATATGAGGGTCTGAGGCTGGTTTAAAACATGGGAAGGCATGTGATCAACCTGATTCTGACTGTGTAAGGAGATGAGCAAGTGCAAGGCTGTGTGTAGAAGCAACGGGGGAGCCTTTGAGCTGAGAAGTGACAGATGCTTAGGTCATAAAAAGATCTTTTTAATGGGTCTTTTAGATAGTACTTACAGAAAAGACTCTTGGAAGAAAAAAAAATCATATTAATGAAGACAAAGTACTAGCTAATTCATGCCAGTGGAGACAAGAGGAACAGCACATGTCACCCCTGTGTAGACAGTAGTGGGGGGTGGAGGTCGGTGTCCAGACTTAGAACGGTGGTAAAAGTTGTGGCTCTTATGATTAAAATCAATTTAGCGCCCATGCATCCTTCTTTTGAACACAGCTCTGTGGTGTCAACAAATATGAAATGGGTCATTGTAAAATCAGGTTTGTTGTAATCATTGTTACCCAGCTCTTTCCATTTGCCGGTGCCTTCTGGGGAGTCACAAGCATCCAAACATTCCTTATACTCTGGAAGGAAAAGCTAGGAAACTGTTAGTGGTCAAGCCTAAATTTGCAGAGAGGATATGTCTTTAAAATTGTATTGATTTGACTTTGGGTATTTAGAAGCATCTGAAGCTATTAAATATTTTATAAGCCTTTGCTTACAGTATTTGCCAGGGTACTGATAGCACTTCTATATTTGAAGTGAATTATGAGGTTATAAAGATGTTGAAAGTTTTCTTGTTCTGCTGCTGCTGGGGGGAGAACTACACGGGCAAGAAGGTTCATTATTACAAACACAATCCCAGTCTCTGACTCTAATCATTTCTTCTGGCTCCGCAAGAAATGTAAGATCTCTGCAGTGTTGCTGCTGTTGCCAGCAATGAGGTAGTTGTTACTGTTACTACTCTCCAGGGGGATCTGAGCCTTATCAGCTTGTGACTTATCAGACCTGTTTGGTCATCCTAAAGTCTTCTTAGGAGTCCCTGAATTTGAAAGATTGTACATCCTTTTTTAAAGAAATGCTTCTGAGTAGAGACTCTACACAGATAAAGATCAATAAACCAGTAGTATTGAAATTTCTGGAGGAAAATACCGGTAGAATATGTTAAAAAATAAAACATTATATATCAATACCTTCCTTCGTTTGTACATATGCAGTGTAAGCCATGAGAGCCCAGGGGTGTGTGGCCAGTTTCATATATGGAGCCCTTCAGTGAAAGAGACTGATTGAAGCTAATGCATGGGCATTTGATGTGGAGAATGGCATGCTGAGTCAAGGAAGAGGGCTTTCTTCACAGACAGAGACTACACTAGTAGGAGACAGTGCCGGAGCCAGTCCCTGAAGCTTCCTATTGCCCCACAAAGCATTTGAGCTCAACCCTCTCCTGTCCCTCCATGCCTAGTCCACCTTTCCCCATCCATCCATTTACTCAGTAAATGTTTATTGGGTGTATACCTCACGCCTTAGTGCCTGAGGAAAGCCACTAGCAGCTCAAAGCTTTTGCTGTTGCTCACACTTAGCTGGTAGAGGGGTTGGGGTATGGGATTCTGAGGTAGACTGTTGGGCTAGTATGAGTGAGGCCCAGTGTTTAATCCCTAGTATGAACAAACAAACAAATAAAATCATAACTGGAGGGAATATAGCAAGAAACAAGTAAGTATATTAATATTGCATTGCCTTGTTTGTGTGTTGGGTCTGAAGATTGCTTTGTCTTGTTTGTTTGTTTGTTGCTTTGGTTTCTGAGACAGTATCTCATGTCACTCAACAGGCCTTGACCTTGCTTTGTAACCAAGGCTGACCTTGAATTCCTTTTGCCTTTAGCTCCCAAGTGTTAGATTACAGGCATGTACCACCTTGTTTGGCTAGTAATATATAATATTTTAGAGAGAGAGGAGTAGAATTGGGAGAGTGCTATGTATGTGTGGGGTTGCTGTTTTATGATACAGGCTATTTGGAGAAGAGTGCAGATTAGGTATATGTGAGGAGAGTTTTGAAGTAGCTAGGTAGGCTAACAAGATGGCTCAGGAGTAAAGGTGTTTGCTGCTAAGCCTGACTAATTGAATGTGATTTCCCACATAGTGGGAGGGAACTGACTCAAAACCAAAGACCCTGTGTGGTTTCAGCAGAGAGAATAAGAGAAGAGAACTAGGGAGAAGGAAAGAGTAACAGTGGTGATAGGAAGGGTATGAACGGTTTTAAACGTGTTGCCTAGCTCAGTTTATGTGCCTGCAGGACATCTGGAATAGGATGTTCCTGCCAACAGGTTGGGCAGAGGAAGTGTGAGAATGGTCTGAGGAAACCACTGGAGAAAGACATGTTTTCAGAGGTATTTGGAGCGTGACATTGGTATAAACCAGTGACTAGCTGTGGAAGGGCAGGGAAGACCTTGCTTGGGCTTCTGGGTTTGGAAGAAAGGAGCAAGATTAAAACTTGTTCCTAACAACTGAGACAGGAAGTCAGTGAGAAGTGGTTTTAATAGGGATAGAGAAAGATGTGGGGAGAATGGTAAGAAAAGCCGATTGTCTTGGACATGCTGGGCTGATAGTGCTTTTAGAACACAGCAGAAGTAACCAGGAAGTTATACAGTCATAGAGTTTGAGAAGACACAAATCTGAAATTCATTGCCCTATGTACATACATGACAGTTAAAACTATTGAGTTTTACTACTAGGAGTTTAGTTGTGTAAGGCTATGCTTAAAAATCTGAAAATCAGTTGTTACAGATAACTTTGTGGGTATGATTTTGGAAATATTTCCTCACTCGTGTATTTCTTTCGGCAATTCAGGAAAATCTGAACCTCGCCCTGAATTCCGCCTCAGCCATTGGTTGCACCGTGGTCAACATAGGTGCTCAGGATCTCAAGGAAGGAAAGCCTCACCTGGTCTTGGGGCTTCTCTGGCAGATCATCAAAGTTGGTCTTTTTGCTGATATCGAGATTTCCAGGAATGAAGGTGAGAACATCAAAAACATTCCGTTTCAGCTCAAGAAGGCTGTGAAGGAGGAGCTTACATCTCTGTGTTTCCCTCACAGCCTTGATTGCATTGCTAAAAGAAGGGGAGGAACTGGAGGAGCTGATGAAGCTTTCTCCTGAGGAGCTGCTGCTGCGATGGGTGAACTACCATCTGTCCAACGCAGGCTGGCGTCCCATCAGCAACTTCAGCCAGGACATTAAGGTTTAGAGTTTTGAAAAATAATATTGTCTTTTCTTCTTCTTCTCTTCCTCCTCTTCCTCCTCTTCTTCGTCTTCCTCTTCCTCCTCTTTTTCTTCATCATTGTCATTGCTATTCATTATTATTTGTGGCATGGGCATACACTACAATATGCATGGGCAGCCAGAAAACAAACTGTGGGAGTCAATTCTCTCCTGCTCCCATGCAGGGCCTGTAGATGGAACTCAGGACACCAGGCTCACACAGCAAGTACACACCCCACCAAGCCATTGCATTGACCCAGGCTTTAGATTTCAACATTCAGAATTTCTTTTTTACAATGAGATAAGGGTACAGGATATAAGAAATAAGGGGTTCAGACTTAAAATTGATCCACAAAGATGCTTGGGGATGAAAAAAATGCAGCTTACCTTTTCCTGTCTGCATTAGATGCTGATTCACAAAATTATTTAAAATTCACAAAATTTTTTAAAATAGTAAACCAGTTTATTGAAGTTCACTAGTCCAAATACCCTTAAAATTCAGTTCAGTTCATGTGCAATGATGTAGAGGCCAGCTTTTGAGAAGTTTACCTATTAGATCTAGCAAACCGTGCAAACCTTACAGGCTTAAAGAATTGGTTTAGTGTTTCTCATAATTTTGTGTGTTGATGCAAATGGCTAGGTGGTTCTTCTTTACATTTGTCTTCTGACATCAGTTGTCAGCTTGGATAATCTGAGATGTGTGCAATGGCATTGATCATGCATCTCTGTGCTCAACTGCCAGACCTTTCCACATGACTACCTGGGCTGCCTCACAGTCTGATACCAGCTAGTCAAGAGTTTTTAGATAGAGGTTGACTTCAAGAAAGAGAAACCAGAGGCTCCCTGGGATTTGGAGCTTGGGAGTCCTAGAACATTCAGAGCATTTTGTTGGTCAGAGCGAATAGCCAGGAGGACAGAAAACAGCCTTTGCTTCCTGCTGGGAAGAGCTTCATGCATGTTTAGAGAAAAGCTATAGTAGCCATCTTTGGAGATAACTACATTTGATGACTTAATCTAATGAGGTCATAGCTTATGTATAGAGACCGGACAGGGTGTGATAGAATGTAAGGGAGGCATCAGTTCATTCTAGAGATGCCAGGAAAGCCTTCCCAGAGTTTGTCTTGAGCCTTAGATGACACTGAAGCTTTGGGATGTAAACATATGAGAAAGGTAAGTGGAGGGGCTTCCAGGGATAGGCAACAGCATTGCTAGAAGTTCTGGGCTGTAAAAGAGCAGTGTTAGAGACCCTGAAGTATAGTGCTGTGTATTCAGGAGCCTCTAGGCAGTGATGTACTAAGTTTTTTAATATACCATTTTGTTTTGACGTGGCAACACTTTTTCCCTAAAATTATTTATTATTTTATACATTTAAAAGTGCTGTTTCTTCTCTGTTTTTGAAGGACTCAAAAGCCTATTTTCACCTGCTTAATCAGATTGCTCCTAAAGGTGACCGAGAAAATGAGTCTGCCATAGCCATTGATCTTTCAGGATTTAATGTAAGTTAATTTCTAAACTAGTTTTATGTACTGTAGTAAGAATACACATGACATAAAATGATCAGTTTTGAGTACATACTTCAGTGGAATTCTGTTTATTCATCATTCTGTGCAACCATCACTACTATCTCTTTATAGAACTGTACCCTTTTCTTGATCTCATGGTGACACTGTATCCATCTAGCAGTGACCACCACTCCCCCAATGGTGACACTGTATCCATCCAGCAGTGACCACTTACTTCCCCAATGGTGACACTGTATCCATTGTAACATTTTGGTGGAGCCCCTGAGTGCTGGGATTATGGGCTCACCAGGATACCCTGCATGTTTTCCTTCTTTTCAACTGTGGGTACAGAGGATGAGACTGGTTGCCCTTGCTTTTAATGCTCTCTCATGATGGTCCATAAGCCAGGCTTACTGTTTAGTTTGGTTTTGGCTGTTTGGTTTGAAACTATAACAAACGATCACTCAATGCAACAGTAGCTTCAACTATGATGGTGACATTTTCATCTAGTGCATCAGTTCCTGCTTACCGGCCTGCCTTACCTCAGCATGCAAACCACGTGTTCCTCGCTCACTGACTTCTCTTTAATACTTTCCATTTAATAGCTTCCCTTCCATTGGATGTTTTCCTTCCAGGTCTGGAATCCCTGCTTCCTCTTTAACTTTGTACGAAGCTCATCATTTTGTATGTAACTCCTAGAACTGCTTTTTATCTGAGATCTCTTTGCTCACATTGTCATCTGTCATCATGCGGACACTTGTCCTTCATTCGCTCGTCCGTTTGGTCATTTGCCTTGGTCTTTTCTTTCCAGGATTTTGCAGTTTTGAGGAGTGCTATTCTTTTAGTTCTCTCTTTAAAAAAATTTTGTTTTTATTTTGTATGAATGGGTGTTTAGCCTGAATGTATGTATATGCACCATGTGAGTTCCTGGTACCTGTGGTGGAGGTCAGAAGAGGGCATCAGATCCCATGGAATTGGGATTACAGAGAGTTTTGAACCTCCATATAGGTGCTGGGAATCAAACATAGACTCTCTAGAAGAGCAGCTATTGCTCTTAACAACTGAGTCATTTCTCCAGTGCCCCAAGAGACTTTATAATATTTTAAATAAATGGGGAGGCTGATTATTGGTTCTTTCAGAGTCTGCTATTACCTAATGTATTTGTGGAAATGAAATTGCTTGTAAATATTATATTTATAAAATTATATCAATAAAAATTTAATATTGACCATTTTTGTTTTATTTCTTGGTTTAGGAGAAAAATGACCTGAAGCGTGCTGGATTCATGCTCCAGGAAGCGGATAAGCTTGGCTGCAGACAGTTTGTCACTCCTGCAGATGTGGTTTCAGGGAACCCTAAGCTAAACTTAGCCTTTGTAGCAAATCTTTTTAACACATACCCATGCCTACACAAGCCTGACAATAATGACATTGATCTCAACTTACTGGAAGGTACGTTCTTTCTGCACATACCTTACCGTGACTCGCACATCTCCTACCGTGGTAATGTCCTACTTCACCGTCCTGGGTGGGGGACTCTGGTGGGAGGTGTGATTATGTATGTGTCCAGAAGTGAGGTCACAAAAAGTTCAAATGAACAGAATACGATTGCCGGTTTTGTTTTAAGAAAATGCTGGAATAAATCATACTTAGTTGCCATTTCTCCATTAAAGTTAAGAGAAACTGTCAAACATTTAAAGGATTCTCCTGAATGATTCTGTAATATAACTCTACCACCGATGTAGAGAATGAATTATCTATTAGAAAACGTAATCTTTGCTAACATCTTCCCTGCAAACCCAGATTTGGCTTCATTGTTGCTCTTTAATGTTTTTAGAGTACATGAAAGATGATCATATTCATTACTCGTATGTAGGTGGTTGTTATCTGTCTGATAATATAATACTTTCCTGTTTTGCTTCATGACATGCAGATTTGACCCCTCCTAATGTAGGTACTGTATTTAGTACTTTTCTATATCCTATAAAATATATCCATCCTGAGTTTTCCTTTTACTAGTGGCATTTATTCTTCCTGTCTGGGTTAATAGTTACTGCTTTGCATTTTCATGCTATGTTGTCTTAATATGCCTACAGAACGAATGACTGCAAGCAAGAAATGCAAATGGAATTTCATCACGTAGAGCAAGGCTTTGATTATGTTCACTCTATTTAATTTGCCTTCTATAATGATGGGATATTGCAGCAAACATATTAGAAACCAGTTTTGTCAATTAGACTTCATGGTTTGATGTGAAGTCTTTGTCTCTCTCCTGTGACAAATCTTAGCTTTTATCATGTGTCTTTGAAAGGATTTATGGTCACAACACATTTCGTTTCATATTGTTTATCACATATTCTAAATGTCATTGAAGCTTACAATATATGAATTGTCTTAATGACAAAAGCATTCTCAATAACTAGTTCTTTCTCCTCATCTCTGCTACCTAGATTGTCTCCCACTTTCCTCCCAGTCTCATACCCTTGCCCACATGAACACCATTAATACCGAAATGAGTAAAAGCAGTGGCCTTGAGAGCTGTGGGAGGGAGAGCCAATCCTGAGACTTAGCTGCCCCGGTTTGGGAAGCTAGGAGGATTTAGCATCGCAGTGTGTGCTCTCCACAGCCATTCCTACTGTCTTCCCTGTGAGACAGAGTGAGTCGGCCTCATAGTCCTTTTTACTTTGGGCTGCCACAAGTAGAGTTCCAATGCCCTATCACTTTGTGATTACAGTGTCACAACTAATGACATTTCAGATGAAAGAAATTATAATTATATTTTAATTATAATGATATAAATTTAAATATATAATTATATACTTACTCTAATACACTTTCTGAGAGTCCTGTCAAATAACCACTATATTCTCTACAAAAATACATAACTGAGAGTAAAAATGACAAAAACATAGATTTCATTGTTTTTTTTTTTTAAGCAAAGAAAAAAATAGGTAAAAAACCAGAACTAAAAAATTCAGCCAAAAAGGAAGATTTTTTTTTTCTGAGTCTGGAAAATTTCAAAATCCCTCTGTGTCTTACAGCAGAAGGCATTGTTTAGAGTGGCATATTAAAAATGATCTGCTTTTTATAGTTACTGAATTCTTTGCTAAATACCCTTCCCAACTTGCTCGCTCTCTTCTTTGTCATGTGTGGGTTTCTTGGCTGGTGTTCAGCATGCTTTTGAGAGTTTTCAGTGTGAACATGGTTGCTACATATTTCCTCTAGTATTCCCTATGCTTGATACAATACTGTGGGGAATATCTATCAGCCATCTTTATTTAGAACATATGTATGTCCTGACGAAGCTACCAAAAGTGATTCGACTTGGACTCTCATTCAATTATTTTCCTCTGTAAATTTGTTTTTACAGATCCTTACGTAATTTTGATGTTATCACATTCCAAATTCATATATTAGTATGTCTCATTGGCAGAGAACTTTTGCCTCTTGGGAACTACTGAAATTTAAAAGCCCAATCAAGTCTGCTTGCATATCAAATTGTGTCAAACACATATGCTGCATACAGGGAGACCACCTGAGACTTCAGTTGTGATGATAGAAAATGCATACACCATATAGTTAGGAAAACTTTGTTCAAATCATGTTTCCAATATTTAATATCTGAGTAACATCTGTGAGGCTTGGTTTTCATATTTATATTATATAAATTTATCTATATAAAAAACAAGTAGTAATATTTCTTCTCAAGAATCACAGAGGAGGTTTGATGTGATCATGAATGAAAGAATTCACGCTGAAGCGTGTGCTTAGCGATGATCAGAGTGGGAGGAGGGAAGTACATGCAGTGAGTGTGGAGTATGTCATTTCTTCTTCTGTCTTTTTAATAACATATTTTAAAAAATATGCTTATATTGAAACTTTTGCCAATTTGACTTGAAAATCAAATAGAATATTTTATAGTGCTATCAGGAACATTAGAAATTAAGATTTTTAGTTACACAGTTGCCCTGGTTGCCTACGATTTAACAGCATTTTTAGTCTGCAATACATATGTTTTTGAAATGCATTACTATGGCTCCTGCACAAATGCATAGTGCTTGTAGCTTTGAGCATCTGTTTACCAAGATGACTTAAGTGGCACTAGGTAAATAAATGCTCACTTAGAAAAATCTATTTTACTTTCCATGTGTTAAAAATCAGAATAACATAATTAGTTGAGAACAGGTTAAAAAAAAATACAAAACTCCAAAACTTTTTAGTTTCCAAACTTTAAAATGTAAACTTAATGTTTTCTCAAATATCCATTGCATCAACGGTTTCAATGAACTTTGAAAATCTTAATCAAAATTGTATCATGCCATCTTTTGTAGTTTAAAAACATAATTTGGATTTTCCTAGCTAGGAACAATGTAAACATTTACTAATTACTGAAGAAAAATGTATCTTAATACTGTATCAGTAAGTTAGAGAAATAACCAAAAAGCAAATCCAAGTCACGTGTGTCAAGCATCAAACATAATGTGCTTGTGTTATGTCGTGTAGGAAACAGTTCAGGGATTTTAATTGGCACAACTCAGTTTCACTCGGCTTTTTCAGGAAAAGTTTTCCCATGTAGACTGTTTATTACAAAGTAGTGCAGCAGATAAGACGGACAGATCAGTTGCATTTTGAGACCAGAGGACAGAATTTAAACAAGAAGTTGTTTGGCTAATAGAATTAGAATTATAGATTTTGGTAAGTGTTAGATAATAATGTTGTGTATCTGTATGGAAATAAGATGAACTGTTTACTTCCTGAATAGTCAATGGGAAAACAGAATCCTTTAGATTGTACAGGGCTTGGTCCTTTGTGGACATGCAGGGTCATACTCTGTGGCCCTTAGTTTGAAGTTGACTAAGAGTCCTGGAGTCTAGGTGGCTATAAATTTCTATACCAAATGGCACTGCAAGTCTCTTGCGGACCAAACTCTAGAGTGACCCACACTGGTCTGTGTGTAGAAGAGATGAGGTCTTAGCCTTGGATAGTTTGGGAATAAGATATTGTCTACATTATTTTATTGTCCCCTAGCTTTGTCAAAGACTAAGAAGAAATGCAGACACTTAGGACCATTTACTCTCAGTGATTTCTATAAATCAGATATCCCATCTCTCCCCAAGTTGTGTATACCATATTCATGGTTGGTTTTTTGTTTTGTTTTGAAATATATGGTGTACCCCCGGGGAGACAGGCTAAACCATGGAGGTGGTCTGTGGGGTCCTTTCTGTGGTGAAATGTATCTCAGAACAAAATGACATGCTGTGGGTGGTCTGTGTTCCTCATGAATTTTCAATAGTAGTGATCTAAAGTAAAAGTAACTCAGAAGCTGGGAAAGGTTGATTCCCCTCACGGCATAGTTTCTTATATCACCTGAAATCTTCTCTCTGCTTCATTATTGGGTGTAAAGTATAGATCTGTGTGCCCAGGAAGTTTCCTGTCTAGGATTATGATCTTCTCAAATGTAGAAGGCTGCATTTATAGTCTTCCAGTCCATTTACTGTGCTGTTACCATGGCCGCTAAAAGATTGGTGTTATGTTTGGCCAAACTAGGTCCCTACTCTATACTACTTCAGTTGCCTTTATACTATCTGTTGCATCCCTGGACAGAAAAAAAACCCATGGCTCAGTAGTAGTCACAGACCTCAAATAAGGGAACCTAGATAGAGAACAAACGGGGGCTTTCTAGATAGTTGGGATGAGAAAAAAAAATTCCCCTTAAAGAAATCGTAGGTTAGACAAAGGCCAGTTTACCTCTACCAGAATACTTTAAGAATGAGTCCTAATTATTTCGGCCTGAATCATCAGTGCAGACGTCTGTCTACTCTAGGAGAGAGCAAGGAAGAGAGGACATTTCGGAACTGGATGAATTCTCTGGGGGTGAACCCGTACATCAATCACCTGTACAGGTAAAGCATCTGACTGTGTCTGAGCCGTGCCATCATGACCTAACTTTTTAAGTTTCAACTCTAGTTTCAACATGAGGATATTTTCTCAAATCACAGGAATTTAGCCAACATCTGGAATGCTGAGAAATGGCAATCTGTTTAATTTTTAGGTGTAAAAAGACTATGATAATAGTATTTGATTATGTTACAAGAGTAAATTTCCAAATTTTTACAGTAGTTGATCTTGAAAATAAGAATTTATTTCAGCACTAAGGTTTAGAATAACAGTAATATCTCATAAATTATTCTCATCTATACATTATTATTTTTTACTATAACTCACTGTTTTTATTTATTTTTTATTATACCTTATTTATACTGTAATTTCACACAATTTTTCTTATTTATAGAAATAATTCATTTTCCCTGGGTAATTATTTAATTTTGTCTTATTATATGAAATTTTTTAAATTAATTTTATTTTTTCAAAAATATCATTATTCTTCGTTGTAAACCTCCCTATTCTCTCTCCACCGTCTTCCCCCTTTTGCTAGTCCTTCTTCATTCTCTCCAGTCCCTCCCTCTTTTCCATTACACCTTTTCTGTGTTCATGTCCTACACATGTATTCATGGATAGATGGAAGTCTAGATCTGCATATGTGAGAAATGTACATCTACCTTCCTGAGTCTTCTCACTTCATGAAACACAACACTTTACATTTGCACCTATTTCCTATGTGTGTCCTATTTTCATGCAAGGTAACTCTTGATGTCTTCTGGGTGGTCACTGTACATGCACATGTACACCCCCCACTTTACATGAATAAATATGCATACACACACACACACACACACACACTAAAGTTAAAAGAGGATTAGCTGGGCGGTGGTGGGGCACGCCTTTAATCCCAGCACTTGGGAGGCAGAGGCAGGCAGATTTCTGAGTTCGAGGCCAGCCTGGTCTACAGAGTGAGTTCCAGGACAGCCAGGGCTATACAGAGAAACCCTGTCTCAAAAACCGCCCCCCCCCCAAAAAAAAAAGAAAAAAAAGTTAAAAGACGATTAAGATTTGTTGAGGCTCAAGGTAACTTATAAATTTTAAGAACACTAAAGTTTTCAATGGTTGAAAGAAGAGAATTGGCCAAAATTTTACTTAAAAGTATGATGTTCTTGAAATATTAGTAAAGGGCTTCAAGGTTTATGCATTTTTTTCTTAAGAAATAGCTCACTTTCAGAAGATCTTTAAAAGTAGAATAATCTTAAAAGGAACCCTTGGAGATAGAAAAACAATAGCCAAGCATCTAATTAGCACCAACAGCGTGTGTCTGTGAATTTGTCCACTCCTGAGCACTTGGCTCCCCACCTACAATGAACTCAGTCAGTACCAAGCAACTAGACTAACCCTGATCTTAACTAAATATTCTTTTCTTTAAATGAACTATTAAATATAGCTTCAGAACTACTAGTCCTTGAACACTTTTGTCATCAGTTGGTTCTGGAATTTACTGTGAAATCCCTGGAAATCATTCAGCTCTTTGGGCCTCAGGTTTCCATTGTTCAGAACATTAATAATAATAATAATATAATAATAATAATAAAATAATATCATAGTATATAAGAAGGGTGAATTCATTTAAACTTGAGAAAAGAAAAACTCATGAAATAGGTGAGATTCCGGAACTTACAGACATTAATGATTTCTCTTTTCATACAGAGTGCTCTTGTGCTTTTCCAGTCAGACCGTGATAACATTGTGTGTAGGTGTCTCAGTACATTAGATGTCTCATCGCTCAGCACAGAGCTGAGCCTCAGCTGTTCACTGCTGCGTGATTCGTGCTCAGAGAAGGAGCAGAAACTGAGGTAGCCAGTATAGAAGCTACTGGGGGAGAAAAGCCACACACTCAGTCCTTCACAGAGCTGCTACTTAGAATGCATTGATGCTGCTGTCTTTCCTTTACATCAAGAGCTAAAAACAACACTCCACAGATAGACTGCAAGCTTCTCAGAGGACTTATTTTTCTGAACCCAGAGTAACAGTGTTCTTTAGTATTTTTGCATTCAGAACTCTTACTTCCTTGTAAATTCCTTCCTCTTAACTTTTATTACAGGAACAGCTTCCCACTGAGGAGCTGTGATTTTCCTTGACTGTTTTTAAAGTTTTAAAAAAATCTTATAACACATAAACTCATTTTATTGTACAAGTTTCAAACAATAAAGTATATGGAATAAAATAAAAATGTAATTCTCCCTTGTTCCCTCTCATATTCCCCTTTTTCTGCTCACAAGTAATCACTTTTAGCAATCCAAATACACACACACACACGCGGCTAATTTTTTTATTAAACAAGATCAAACTATATCTGCCACTTACTTTAAACACTTAATGTATCTTATAGAACATTTTCTATCCGTCTTTTCAGACCAAATTTAATATATCTGATGACAGCCCAGGAGTTCATAGTGAGGTAGTTGACTCAATAGTATATTTTTCTAATACTAGACATTTAAGTTGTTTTTGAGTTAAAAAAAACAGTGCCAACACAAATCTTCCTACATGTGCATATGTATGTGTATATATAGGTATAAATGCCTCAGACATGAAGAAGATTGGACAGATTCTACCTGAGGTCAAATGAAATGTCTTGTCATTTACAAGCTTCAGATGACTATTATGTATTTAAAGACACATATCCACCTGTAGTATATTTAACAATAATGCACTGACAATGTCCACTTCCTGATATGCATTTCCTTCCTGTTTCAGTGACCTTGCAGACGCTTTGGTGATCTTTCAGCTCTATGAGATGATCCGCGTGCCAGTCAACTGGAGCCATGTCAACAAGCCTCCCTATCCTGCTCTGGGAGGGAACATGAAGAAGGTGACTGTGGTTATATCGTTGTTGCTCTGAAAGAAAGCCAAGGGTTTTGTTTCTTAAATGTCAGTGTGTGGTTTGTGCCTTTAGATTTATTTCAACTCAAGATGGGTTAAACTTAATGGGTTCTTTATAAGCTTGGTTATTAAGTATTTAGAAAGACGAAGGCAATCCTTCCAGGCAGACACTTCATTACACTGTTTTCATCTTTAACAGGTTGTGGTACTTAATGTTCTTTGAGATATACCCTGAGTGCACTCTTCTGCTATAATTGCCACAACTTGACAAGTCTTAACAGCGTGCTCATTCATTTATTCGGCAGATACATTTTGATTTCTTACTACCTGCATGGCTCAGTGCATGATAAAGAAAAGCACAAGCCATGAGTTGGTGCTTAGGAAGCCCTGCATAAACGATGGTGATACATATACCAGCGACTGTGAGTGAAATGAGTACTGTGGGGTTTTAAGAGACAAAGGCCACCTATGCTAATGGCGTCATGCAGGGAGTTGGATGAAGGGAAGGAAATGGATAGTGGTGGGAGTGTCTGTGGCTGAGAAATGAACCATCAGAAAAAGCGCTCATGTTCATGACACTTCTAGAATCGCTTTGGTAATATATAACAAGACTATTTAATACAGTCCTTTGACTGCATGGTTTCAGCTTATTGACTCATGAAAACCTAGAAAGTCAGGCTGAGAAGATGGCTGAGTCGGGACAGTGCTTGCTGTGCAAACATAAGGACCTGAGCTCAGTCCCTGTGACCTCTATAAAAAGCTGGGTGTGATGCTGCACACCAAACTTAAAACCAGATGTTACCCCACCCTGTCCTGTATGTTTTAGCTCTATGTACATTAATCTGAATTAGCTCTAATTTGGGGTTTCCTGTTTGTCACTGGTTGTATTGGCACCATCTTGGCCTCTACATAGCCACCCCATCTCCTTTCTTACCATCATGTCTCCTAAGAATTTGCCTTTACTGAAACACATTTCACACAGAAGCATGACTCATGACTGTAGTTAATTGGAAAGGTTTCCCATTCATTCTCACTGTTCTGTCTTCCCATTTGTACTGTTACATGTGTTACATGTTACTTTCATAAACTAGAAATTCATTTCACTTATATACATCCTCATAATGCTTATTTCTACTAAATATGCCAAGCAGAGACAGCTATGAGTACTAGAATTGTTTTAGCCTTTTAGTAAAAAAGTTATTGAGTGTGTGTGTGGGGGCTGTGTGTATCATTGCAGCTCTTGCTCAACTATTTTGAATGGATCCTTGACTAACTTTTGAAAGAAAAGCAATTATACGATTTTTCTTAGTGTTCTTTCCAAAGTGTATCTAATAAACACCTTTTTCCTACTAGTATAAGATTTTAAGAGCTAGTGCTGGAAAGATGGCCCAGCAGTTGAGAGCACTGGCTACTCTTCCAGAGGACCTGGGTTCAATTCCTAGCACCCAAATGCCAGCTAACAACCATGTCTAATTCTAGTTTCAGTAGATCCAATGTGCTCTCTGGCCTTTTCAGATACTGTATGCATGTGGCAAAACACCCAAGTACTAGGATTAAAAGAGGAAGATAAAAAAGATTTTAGAGCTTACAGTTTTACTAGAGCAGAAATACCTCAAGTGGGACTGTAGTGATGGTTTAGTGGGTAAGAGTCCTTTTTACAAGCCTGAGGACCTGACTTCAAATCCCAGAAATTCACATACAAACTGGACAGTTAGCACCAGTGTCTATAATCCCAGTACTTCTATAAAGAAGTGGGGGTAGGGAATCACCTAAAGCTTTAGGGTATGCAGGAAAACAGGCTGGCATGTGAGAACTGATGCCTGAGGTTGTTCTCTGACCTCACATGTGTGCTGTAGTGTACATATGCCCCATTCATACACATGTGCACTCTCATATACATATATACAAGTGTAATCACAAAGAGAAAAAATTGTAAAGTAAAAAATGAAAAGCATGCCTCTGTGTATATACATCACTAGATGATAACTGATAAGAAATCTCTGTAGAGACTGGACCAAAACATAGAAAGGACTTAATGGATTCCTATGTGTAGAATGATTTGCTTGGTATTTGTTCTAGCTATGTTCTGTTACTGTAAAGGTACGCCATAACCAAGGCAACTCATAAAAGAAAGCATCTAATTAGCATGCTTACAGCCTCAGGGGGTTTGTCACTTGTCATCATGGTAGGAAGCAGACAAGCATGGTGCTGGAGCAGTAGCTGAGAGTTTTACATCTGATTCACAGGCAGCAGGGAGAAAGGGAGGCACCGACCTGCTGTGGGCTTTTGAAAATCTCCAGCGACACACCTCCTCAAACAAGGCCACACCTCCTAATCCTTCCAAACACTTCATCGACTAGGGACTGAGCATGCTCATATATGAGCTTATGTGTGACATTATTCAAGCCACCAGTGTTTACAAATCAGATGTTTACTGTAGATGATACTAATGTGCTGAGAACAAAGCTGAAATGTGGTTCAGTTAAGATTACTTAGTTACGTTTTGTGATGCTTGGGATTGAACCCAAGGCCTTTCCGATACTAGGAAAGAACTCTACCACTGAGCTACCACTGTGTGCCACTACTCATATTCATTCCTGGGGTGACTTGAACAAGCAGGCATCTTCTCACTCCAGATAGAGAGCTGATGACAGACCAAAGTGAGGATATCACCAAAGTCCAGATTGGTGAACCAATGAGTTTAATTGGGGTCATTTACAGGAGTGCAGGTGAGGGTTCTTTATACAGGTGTGGGTGAGGGGTTACTTACAGGAGCAGATGTATCAGCAAAGCCCACCCCAGCATCGGTGACAGCTCATGAAACCTGAAACCTAGAGCTCACTGCACAGCCTGCAGAGAGCTTAGGTTGGAGAGTTTCTTTTCAGGCAGCTCAGCTGGTCCCAGGCTTGTCTACGCAGCTCAGTTACTCTGAGAGCATCTCTCAGCAGTCCTTATTGATTGGATAGCTTGGGGAGGGAGGAGCCCAGTGAATCTGCTCACTTTCAGTGACTTCCTGAATTTGAGGAGCCCCTGTGGGAATGTTTCATTTCTCTTTAGAACACTCTGTGTCTTAAGAGGCTCCCTCCCAGGCAGAATATCTTATTTAGGAGGAAACTGCTACATAACAGCCACATCCCAAGCCTTTGCTGGCCAAGTGGACAAGGACCTGATTGTCAAAGAATGCACAAAATAAAAGTTTTTAGTCATAGACTTTTCATTAATAAACTGGGTAAGCTGTAATCAGGACTTCAGGGTTCAGCCATTTTTATAATCTAGGTCAATCCCGTCCCCATGAAATGGGTTTAATTGTTTTACTTGATTACTATGAAATAAAATTTGGTCACATATGATGTCAT
This sequence comes from Mastomys natalensis, assembly GCA_021653895.1. Taxonomy (NCBI): domain Eukaryota; kingdom Metazoa; phylum Chordata; class Mammalia; order Rodentia; family Muridae; genus Mastomys; species Mastomys natalensis. The sequence continues at coordinate 914,111 of JAJTUV010000165.1, read as the reverse complement.
TGCTGTTACAGGTGGTTGGACTAGTTGGCACAGCCTGGGAATGTTTTTTAAGATCTGTTTTTATACTAACAGCTTTGCGTGCTTACAGATTGAAAACTGTAACTATGCAGTTGAGCTTGGGAAGAATGAAGCCAAATTCTTTGGTTGGCATTGCTGGGCAGGACTTAAATGAAGGGAATTCAACACTTACCCTGGCACTGGTATGGCAGCTGATGAGAAGGTAAAGGCTCGTGTCTTTAAAGTAACAGATTCTTTGAAAATTTCATCTGAACCAAACATGTACTTATTTTCAGAGACGTGTGAACATAAGAAATACACAGTGTGAAATAAATTAATCCTGTCGAAGATTTGTTATTGGTTATATATTTTCAAAATTATAGTGGGCTAATGTCTAGCAATATAATTACCTAACATCAATACCTCTTAAATGGCTTTGTAAGGAGTTGTTTTAAAATTTTAAAACCCTCTCCAGAGTGTTTGGTTTTAGTTAGTGAGCTCTATAACCTTTGAATGTAACTAAGTGCAAATGCCAGGATAAAGTTAGGAATGGTAACTTCTGGAGACGGGAACTTGCCATCCTCCAGCTTCAGACCCACGGGTGCTGGGGTTCCAGGTGCAAGGACTGCTTGGCTGTTGCTCAAGTGTTGATGTGTGACGTGTGCAAGAACAAACTCCATCCCCTTGTTTCAAGTTCACGCTTCTGTTGCAGATACACGCTGAAAGTATTGTCAGACCTTGGAGAAGGTGAAAAGTCAGTGATGACATCATTATAAGTGGGTCAATCAGACCCTTAAAAGTGCAAACAAAAGTACTTCTATTTCCAGCTTCAAGGTAATCAAGAAATCTTAAAAAATTATATCTAAGTTTAATGGGAGTTTTAATGACAATTACCTTAGTGAGGTTCAGAATTATATTAGTATTAGACCCCCGAAACATATAACCCAGGGATTTAGACATGACAACCTAGAGATAATTAGAATTCTTATAGTTTTGATTGGTTATCTGTTGATCGCAAATGCAGGTTAGTGCATTTAATCTGGTAATCTGATGTTAGAAATAGAATTGAGTCCAAAATCCAGTTGTCAAATGTAAAAAAGGATCTCCAAAGCGTTGGTTGTTTCCATAGGACCTGTAATGTTTTGTGCTCCCTAGCAGCGGTCTCTGAGTTGCGTTGGCATCCTGTTCAAGGCATACAGAGCCGGCCACACCGATTCAAGTGGGGACTGAGAAAACGGGTAGGAAACCAGTTCTTCCCATCCGGCTTCATGGTGCACTAACACTTTCCTCTGAGCATTTGAGGATGAGTCATAGAGCACGGGAATGCAACCTGCACACACATACACACCCCTAATTCATGCATCTTCATTGTGTTTTGCTGTTGCATGCAAGTTGGTATTAGCTACAAGTAAGCATGTCTGCTTGAACATGTTCATTCAGTGACCCTTGTGTTTTTGATTTTTCTTATATGTTTTAAAAAAGCCCAGCAATTATCTATTTTAAAAATATCTTTAAAAGTGTCGGTAGATGAAGCCCTAAGCTATATCTAGAGATACTTACCCATCTTTATTGTTTTCTCTGCCTTTGTTCTATGTATTTAACAGTGTTTGAGAATAGCAGAAATGTCATATATTGATGAATTCAGTCACTTTATAAAAACGAAGGCTCCACATGGTTTTAACAGGATCTTGGGAGAGATACTCCCTGGGTCCTAATTCAAGTACATCCTTTTTTCTTCTTTTATAGCTTGGAACACACTAGTGACACTATTGTTTATTGATTTTTTTTAACTAACTTTGAGTCTGTGATTTGTCTCCATGTTTTAGATATGAAATACAATTTTTAAATGTAAAATATGAGTGTGGTATATTATAACATTCTCTAATTGGTCATCTTTGAAAATATTATGCTAGTGTTATACATACTTGTTACTTACTAATACTTATTAATAAGGATGGTAGAATGCTTGCCCAGCATGTAGGAAGACCTAGGTTTGATTCCTTGTAACAGCAAACAAATATATAAATAAGTCAATAAATAAAGTGATCAAATACAATGAAGAAACATTTAGGGACACAGTAATATATAGAAGTATTACTATTAATTGTCTTAGATCTAGCTAAAGAAAAGGCATAAAGTATAAGAAGTTTATTTTAACCTTCAGTGTTTAACATTTACATTAAAGACAAAACTTATAAAATGAATGTAATACTATTATGGAGTAAATTATAAAATAAAGCAGTACAGATGATTTTGTCAGGTTACAGTCTGGCTGATTCCCAACTCAGTGGTCAGTGAGGAGTGGGCAGAGAAAGCATATTCGAAGTACATTATGAGAGAGAGAGAGAGAGAGAGAGAGAGAGAGAGAGAGAGAGAGAGAGAGTGATGTGTGTGTTATGGTGTGTGTGCAAGAGTGCATAAGTTTATTTGAGCATCAGATGGAGGAGGGATTTAAACTGGTGGACAAAAATTGGAGCTAGCAAGCTAGAAGCCTCCATCTTGAATAGAGGCAAGATTGAGAGGATGGTTTCTATAGCTATTGTACAAAACAGATCAAATCAAGATGGGGGAGAAATTTGTCTTAAATAAGGGATAGTGAGTCAAAGGAGTAATGTGGAGAAGGTGATTGTTTCAGAAAGAAAAGTCCAGGTGTGCAAACAGAAAGGCTGGAATCATGGTGTGACTGAAGAGGGTAGGGCTCTCAGCAGAGTTATTGTGAGATGGGACTTGGCTCCTTGCTTTGGAGAAGCAGGGGAAAGAGCACCCAGTTCTGGATAACTGTGGCTTGGATAATTTGAAGGTTGTCAAGTAGTATTAGTAAGAAAATATTAACCACATCAAGACAGATATTATAATTAGGCACTTTAGAGAAGGCATATTTAACCCTTTCATTTGTAAAAAAAATTTTCCCTCACTAAGAAGAAAGAGGAGAAGTGCTTCAGTGGGTGATAACTATAGTGAGGCTATTTGTCATTACGCTAAGAACTCTACACAACTCTAGGAACAAAAATGTGAGCACTAGAGATGTTAATAGCTTGTCTACCACTATGCACCTTTCAGAGGGAAAAACTGGCTTTTTTATCAAGGTCTGTCTACTTACAGGTAGATTTAAAACTAAACTCTGTAGTTGTATGGCCCTGGGTTTCACCTGCTACCTATGTGACTGACACATTGCTCATTCAGTCGGTAAATATCAAAGCTCCCTGTGTCAGGTGCCTTGTTACCGTGGCTACCAGTGTTTTCAAAGAGCTTACTGTTCAGGAAAGTACACAAATAAGAAAAGGAGCATTGCAGTCTGAGGTGTCTGCAGTCCTTTGTAAATCAGCTAAGGGGGTGGGGAATGGCAGTGCATGAAGACATCTGCTTTTCAGAGACCTTGGCAGTTTGCACTAGCAGCTGGCCTCCATTTATTGGTGAATGAAACAGACGAGTAGCTGGCTTTTTATTTACTACCTTAGCATGTCTGGTACACAGTAAAGGCTTGATAATACCACTTGCTACACTAATAACCCTGCCTGTATATAAAGGTCATTATATGTGGAGGGACTCCTATTGAGTCTTTTAGAAAACTCTCTTGGTCACATCCTTGCTTTTTCTACTTTTATTTTTTAAAAAATACAAAAATAGTAAAATATAGTATCAAATTGAAGGAAAAAGTTTATTATCTTAGAAATCAAGATTATAGAGACTATTTTTGCTTATATAATTTATGCTTAACTTAAAGGAAAGTGCTATAAATGTACTAAATATGGAACTAAGGATTGTTATACTATCCTCTACCCCTCTGCAGTAAAATAATATTGTAAATGATGATGTACAAGTCAGAGGGTCAGACAATAGGTCTGTCATTTAAGGACCTGGTACAATCTTAGGAAATTAAACTTTTCATTTAACTCAGTAAAACCTTTGCCCATGGTAAAACATGAAAAATAGAGGGAAAAAAAACAAACAAACATTGTTTCCTAAACCTAAATCAAGATATACTTAAAATGCCACAAGTACACAAACAATCAAAGTACAATTAGGTCATTTGTCTGTATTTGAATCATAGAAATGTATGAAAAGTGAGCCAGAGAAATTTAAATTTTTCCTAAAGTGACATAACCATTAGGTTTCTCTTAGAAGTACCACCTACAGTTAGCTTCATCACAGTGAACAACACTACCTGCGGGGAGATAGGCCTTAGTCTCTCTGCAGTCAGCTTCATCCACAGATGAACAGACTCACTGCCTGCGAGGGAGGCTAGGCCTGTAGTTTCTCTGCAGTGTCCTAGGAGACTAGGCTGTAGTTTTCTGCATGTCTGTGAGGGAGACTAGGCCTGTAGTTCTCTGCAGTGTCCTGGAGGGAGACTAGCCTGTAGTTTCTCGCAGTGTTGAGGATGAAGCCATGGCCATGCCAGGCAAGCTGTACCATCACACCATTACCAGGGCTCTAATCTTCACTGTTAGCCAGGACTCCAGCTGATTTACATATAGGCATGATTTGCTTTTCAGAATCAGGAAAGATACTAAACGCCAGGTCCAGAGTACCAGCATCGTTTAGATGTAAGAGGCCTAATTTTTTTTTTTAATCTTCCATTTGTATCCCAAAACTTGTTTTTTTTTTTTTTCTAGAATAAATAAACTAGGTTTATGGCCTTTCAAAGGAACCTTTTGTCACAAAACATTCTTCAAATTATTTTTAGTCATTTATTATGAAGCCATATTTGGCCAGAAACTGTATTTGTACTTTCATTCTATTCTAGTAAAAGTCAAGAATCCTGTGACATCCCCATCCCAGAGTTTACGTAAAGCTGTGTTTCTGGCTTCGATGGTAGGAATGTAAATTGGTGTAAGTTAAAGAGAAAGGTACTGACTACAGTCGTGGAAGTGCAGAGGGCCCTTAGACTTCTGGACCGTTGCAGCCAGTAGTTTCCCTCCACACCCACCACTGTGTTGGTATTTAACATGCCAACTTTACCTCAAACTGCTTCTTGTCTCAGTTGTGTTGCTGATTACAAAAGAGCACTCATCCCTCATTCACATTCAGAAAAAAGTTGTTGATTTCTGAAAGCTGAATTAACTTAGGCTCAAATAAAGTTATCGTGGTAAACAGGATACAACCATGCTGTTCATCTTAGACTAGGTGCTTTCCACGTTATTACTGTCCCTGGACAAGAGCTTTTAGGTACTTTTTTCTTCTCCTCCTCCTCTTATTCCTCCTCTCCTCCTTCTCCTATTCCTCCTCATCATCTCTTTCTCTCTCCCTCTCTCCCTCCCTCCCTCCACCTCTGTTTTCTAGATGGGTTTTTTCGATGTACCCTTGGCTGTCCTGGAACTTGCTCTGTAGACCAGGCTGGCCTCAAACTCAGAGATTCACCTGCCTCTGTCTCCTGATTATTGGAATTAAAGAGGTTCGCCATCACCACCAATACTTTTTCTTAATTACCCATTCCCTGTCAATTGTTTATTATTATAGGCTTTTTGCCTACATGTCAGTCTGTGTACCATGTACCTCTAGTGCCTGTGGAGGTTAGAAGTGGGCTTCAGATCTCCTGGAACTAGAATGTGGTTGTGAGCCACCACATGGGTGCTGGGAATTAAGCTCAGGTCCTCTGGAAGAGCAGCCAGTGCTCCTGAGCCATCGCTCCAGCCTTTTCCTGTGAATTTTTAATATAGACATATTGTATACTTGCTTATGTATTGCATGCTTTATACACCAGTTCAGTTTCATTCCTAGATCACTGGATGGCAAGAGCTTTCCTCGAAGCTCATGCCCACATGAAAGGTATGGACAGCAAAAATATGGGTTCTGTTAGAATCCAGAGAGATAAGGAGTGGGCTGGTGTTGGATAGGCAAGCAATAGAGGCTGTTTTTCAACCTGAGAGCACCAAACCATTTTCCAGGTGCAGGTAAGTTAAAAATCAGTTCAGATCCAGATTTTTAAAATTTTAACTACAATATTCTATCCCATAGACTAGTTCTCCATTTTTAATTCACTCTTGAAGTAACTGCAGAATGGAATATCTTGGATATTAGTGTTAGACTGTCACAGTTCAGATACTTTGTATTTATTGGCTGTTAGCCATTTGATCCTTTTGGACTTACATACTTCATTGTTAAAAGAAAGTATAAGGTGGGTAGTGGTGACGCACACCTTTAATCCCTAGCACTTGGGAGGCAGAGGCAGGTGGATTTCTGAGTTTGAGGCCAGCCTGGTCTACAGAGTGAGTTCCAAGACAGCCAGGGCTACTCAGAGAAATCCTGTCTTGAAAAACCTAAAAAAAAAAAAGAAAAAGAAAAAGAAAGAAAGTATAGTTTGTTTCCTGGGATATAGGATTTAAAAATTACAAGATATTTAAATCAGCAAGAATACCATCTTTATAAATGCCAGGTTTCTTTCACTATTTCACTTTCCTTTCTGAAAATACTAAGTCGTGGGAATTCAGGTTTACAAAATATGAAATTATTAATTTAAAATGCATCAACTCCATCATAAAAGTTATTTTTCACAGAATGGATGTAACAGTTGCCAAAGTAGGAATTATCATAAACCATAAATCTTATTCGGTATGGGGCAACTCTTTATACACTATAATTTACATGAAGACTAAAGGAAGACTATTTGAATGGTTTATTATATGTGTTGGTTGCAGAAAAGCTTACTATTAAGTACAGAGATAATCTATAGATTGGTTTCAGTTATGTGACTATGACCAGAAGAGGCTGACATTTGTGAAAATTAAAGGTAAGCAGTTCATGCATGTCTATCTTTATTTCCTAGGATAAATCTATTAGTACAAGTTTGCCTGTCTTAGATCTAATAGATGCCATTGCACCAAATGCAGTCCGTCAAGAAATGATCAAGAGAGAACACTTGACTGATGAGGACAAACTGAACAATGCTAAGTAAGCCCTTCTGCTCTCTCAGACCATAGTGATCTATTTGTCACCAAAAGTCCTTACAGGGACGCTCTTAGCCTTTAACGTACAATTTCTGTGGGGAATAGGGTTTTAAAAAATCATCCTTAACTTTTTTTGTTAAGTTAATCTTATAAAAGATTCTTCTGTTAAAAGATCAAAAGACAGAAAACAGATCCCAAGATGTCTGCCTTTTCTTTTCAAGATACGCCATTTCAGTCGCTCGGAAGATTGGTGCCCGGATATATGCACTGCCTGATGACCTTGTTGAAGTGAAGCCGAAGATGGTGATGACTGTATTTGCCTGCTTAATGGGAAAAGGACTGAACAGACTAAAATAATGAAACATTTACTGTGATCTGCCACATTATATGCATCGAATGTCTCAGTTTACAGAATTTTGAAATGTAGTGGGTGTAAAATCAGAATATCTGTGTGCTCAAAATAGTTCTGTATCCAGTAATGAATAATATTTTGTCCATACCAGTTATAATTTGTCATCTTTTTGGATAACACAATTACCTTAACTATCAATACCAATACAGGAATGTCTTATCAAGCTGCTATTTCATAATTAAATTATTTTATTTCCTAAGAGTCTTACCAAAATAAGACTAATCATTCTTTTTTCATGGCTCAAAAAAGACCTGTATAAAGTTTTGTCAGGTCCTTCTATTAAATGTGTTTGGATTTTTTTTTTTGATGTGTTATTTAATTTTGATCAAAAATGTACCTAAAGTCATAATATAACCCAATCCTTTTAGTTTTTTCCCCCCTTAACTATGTAAAGTGATCTAAAAATTTCTGTAAATTTCTATGTCAATAAAAATTTAAAGAGATAAGTATAATCCATCAACATTAAACTTTTTAAATATGAGAACTAACTCTTGAATAATCCCCAAGGTTCACTCTCCTGTTTAAGCTTAGGAGCTTTTTACTTAAAGTTTGATTGTAACTCCATTGCTACTTTACATGGCCTAGTTTGGTAATACAGCTTTATCTCCAACATGAGCATAGGACTGTATGTTGGTAAGGTGTTACATATATGTACTTCTCTAAAGCATCTGAGTTACCCACATTTCCTTAAATGGTATGTATTAAGTGGTCAGCCAGCCAGTAAGTATTTATTTTGCCCCCACAATGTGTCTGACACTTTTCAGTTGTGGATATCTGATATGTGAAGATATGTTTTGAAAATATTAATTATGAATGTGAATTTTTACCTAATTGCTTTCAAATACTTTCAGCCAAACATTGGATAGAACGTCCCAACTGACACCGATCTTATCCTGCTAGCGTCACATTACACTTGCTAGTTTCAGTCTATCATGAAACCTACATAATTGGAATATGCCCACCAAAGGGCTTCAGTAGGAAGCTGTGTATATAAAAGCTAATGTCTGTTGTCGTTTTTCGTGGTGTTCACAGTCTTGTATAAACCGGAAATGATTAAGGTTTGTGTTCCTCGGGAAGAGTTAAAGCTTTCGACCCCTTTTCCCCAGCAGTTTTAGCAGTAGAGAAATTCTGTTGCTCATAGTTGAAGCCAGATTGAGCTCCCCCGCCCTCCGCTTCAGTGCCAGTGAGCACTGCTGCTATGCAACCATAGTGCTGTCACTTCCCTCCGTGTGAATGAGCCGCCCTTTCACTGATCACAGCACACATCAGGAGCGAGAGTGTCTATGTGTTTAGGGTAGACTTTTTAAAATAAGTACCGACAGGTGGGATTCTGAAATATATTCTTCTACATGAAATTTCTTTGCCTTTTATATTTTGATGATTGTTTTCTTATATGAAGATATAAGTATGCTTCTGCTCTTTTCCTGAAATTACTTAAATCATGCCTCTCTGATTTTTTTCACTGTCTATATTTACTAAAATAATCTGATTTACATGGAATTTAGCACTTTAAGGTGTTTTCTCACGAAGTATATTTAATAAAAATGCTGTGTATGTAGAATGTGTGTTTATTTCATATAAAGAAAAATATAGAACCTTGAGTATTGATCTGTTATGAGCTTATTCCCCCACAAAAGACTACAACTCCTAAATGAAGTAGAAAAGCTATATTTCTTTAGTGTTTTTTCTTTTATATAAGAAAAAACTTTTTAATTCTAAAATTTTAATGTTTTTATTATTATTGTGTAGATGATATGTGTGTATGGGCATGCATGGACAAATTTGTTGGTTCAGTTTTTTCCTTATACCTTTATGGGAATCGAACTCTCAGGGCTTCAGGTTTGTACAACTAGCACTTTTATCCACTGAGCCATCTCACCAGCCCTCATATGAAAAGTTTTATTAAAGACAAACTACATGATTGTTACAAATTTTGTGATGAAATCATTTGAGTGGATAAAAATAGTGCAAATTTATTGTCTCCAGTGTCCAAGTACCACAACTAGATTCTTGGGCCTCAGCTAATAAAAAATAGCTACAGTCTTTTGACCTACATCCTAGAAGAGACAGCCCAAGAAATAAGGCAAGGAAGAAATAGTGAGAATGCAGTGGGAGGAGAGAGATTTACTGCAGACCGACTTGAGAGTAGAGGAGAGGGGTTATCTGAGTAGTGAGATAAAGGCTCTCTGAGGAAAGAAAAACAATTTTGGACTGTGTTCAGCAGGGAAAACAAATGCAAATAGTTGAGTGGGCGCTATGAAAAAGACACAGACAGATGTGCTCCTCAAGTAGTAAAGGGGAGGTAGACATGGGAAAATATAAATAGGATCTTACTTGTAGGACTAGATCTAAATCTGAATTTCCCCTCTCTGACAGGAGTTGTTATTGCTTGTTTGTGTTTTGTTTACCTGTGATTTGAGGGAGTTGCTACTTTTGAGTGTTTTTGCATACCATTGTTCATCATAACTTCAACATTGATCTTCATATCACATATGCCAAATATGTAGGTATTCTTAGAATGTCCCAATTTATGCCCGCTGAGGAGTTTATTTGTATCTGAGACAATCCAAAACCCTGTATTATAACATCAGCTTGCCTGAGGTAGGCTCTCTAATGCTTTGAAGGTCTCCTAAGATTACCAAAGGGGGTTGGAATCCCCTCCAATCTTAGAAATTAATCCAGTCCCATAGGAGTTCTTTGGTATAAAGAGTCTGTGTATGGCTGTGGGTCATTTGAGTTCTTAACCTCAAACACTGAAATTTTGGATGGGTCAGGGTTAGAGTTCTGCTACTGGCTAAACATTTTGCTTGAGCAAAGGAAGTGCATATACAGAATGAGAGTGTTCTCTCTTCCACTGGCTTCACCTTGAGCCACTTGGAAATTTCACCAAATACACAAACTTGGAACTGTATTAAACACTACAGGACAATGTCTTGTTTAGAAACAAAAACTGGAACAATTTGAGATTATCATTTATGTTAAACAGAAAATGTTTGAAAAGATGACTTTGGCATCAAAGGATTTTAGAGAACATCTAAAAAAAACTCATTGATTTTAAAAATTAGTAAATTAAATGTTGAAAGAGAAAGTAATGGGACAAAATAGCCTGAATGGGAGAGGAAGTATTACCCTCAAATTTAAGTGCATTTATCCATTACTTTAAAAATCTAAACCTTAAACGTAGAGTTCAGATTTTCCCCCTAGCGTTGACTGCAGGAAGCAATAGAAAATTATCGAAAAGATGTAGTTTTCAAGTCGCATTTGCTGAGTATCAGACATCTGTTGTCTAAATAATAAATCTCTTAAAATTATATGTGATAAATGTAACAAATCCACTAAAAGGACTTGAATGGAGAGTAAGTCCTAAACTGTGCTTATGCAATGGTTATAGGTCGCCTTTGAATTACATGGGAATAATAATAGTGACTTTAGAAATATCAGGAATATTAGGTCATATTAAATCACAAAGATTGCTTTTAAAACGACCTTTAGGAACGAGGAAATGTAAACACAAACTCCCAAATCAGGTTGCTTGGCCAAGCTTTAGGACAATTCCGTACAGGATTTCAAGTAAACAATCCTTCAGAAGCTCCGTGGCACTTTCTGTGCTGCAGCGGCAGCAGCACATACAGGCAGCGGATAAAATTACCACAAATCCGCAACCAAGCGGTTCCCATGCCCTCAGGTGCTCAAAGATGCTGCAGAGACGGCCAAGATGCTAGGCGACCGACTAGAGAGGCCCGTCAGCTCTGGAGCCCCGCCCCTTCCTCACCCCGCCCCTACAGGCCCCGCCCCCGAGCCCGGCTCCGCCGTAAGCCCCGCCCCGGTGTCGTCGCCTCCGCGGGGCTGGGGATGACGTGAGGAGAAAGCCGCGAACCTCTGCCTCCTGCGGGTGCTGCTGGGCCAGCGGTTCCCACAGCTCCGGAGCCAGACGTGCTGCGAAGCGCACCGCCGAGCTCCCCGGCCGGCGGCCCCCTCACTCCCTCCCAGGCCGGGCCGCCCTCTGTGCGGCCCCTGCGGCTCCTGGCACGGCCCCGCGCTCGGCTGCCGCCCTGGCGCGCTCCACTCTGTCGTCCCCGGACGGGCGCGGACCAGCTCGACCGGGGCGCCGGCGGCTGGGCAGAGGGCGCTGGCCCCGGGGCCGCGCCAGCGCGGCCACCAACCTGGGGCTGTCCGTGGAGGGCGAGTGCTGGTTCCGGGGCGAGGCGACGCCCTTCGGGGCCAACGGGCCGCACGCAGATGGGGCCGTGGGAACGACTCACCCGTTTTCCAGCTCTGGGTCGGGGTCGGGGTCGGCGCCCATGGGGGCCCCGCCTCCGTCTCCTGGCCTGCCCCCGTCCTGGGCCGCGATGATGGCCGCCCTGTACCCGAGCACCGACCTCTCGGGCGTCTCCTCCTCCTCCTTGCCCTCCTCCCCATCCTCCTCATCGCCCAACGAAGTGATGGCGCTGAAGGATGTGCGAGAGGTGAAGGAGGAGAACACCTTGAATGAGAAGCTTTTCTTGCTGGCGTGCGACAAGGGTGAGAGCTAGGCCCCTTTCTCCACCTCCGGACACCCCTAGCAACCACTCCCTGGGTCCGGCCCCTGCCTCAACTTACTCTGGGCGCTCCTGGTTTTTCTTGCGTGCAGCGGCTGTTCCTACAGCTGTGCAGCCCGCAGGACTTCTGCCTAATTGAGCTTGAGCAGCCGGCAGGTAGGGCGGGGGCGGTGGACTCCCGCAGGTGGATGTTTCCTTGACGAAGTGGGAGCCTTGATCCCAAAGTTGCTCCACTTTTGTCACTGATAAACTCTAGTTCGGAGTTACTTCTTCCTTTGGGAGCCAGAGGCTAGTTTTGGACCTTCTAATCCGAAAATTCTACGAATTTTCCTTATGATTCCTCTGATTTATGGGCTGTCACCTTGTGGGTTTTTTTTTTTTTTTTTGGTTGTTGTTGTTTTTGTTTCTTTTAAAGACTTTCCCCTCTGTTTAGCATCAGCCAGCAGTGCCTCAGTCTGTTACAGTTGAGTGGTATCCCATTATCCTAAACACAAATAATACAAAATAAGGCTAGACACGAAAAATCCTGCCGTAGTTGCTGAAACTTTCCCCAAATTTCTGTAACTCCTTTGAATGTTGGTATTTATCAGAAAGAAAGGTTTATTGCTTCAGAGAGTTGGAGGGAGGCAAAGGTAGTAAAAAATAAGTATAGGCAAAAATAATGTAGAATATACTGTTTTTGAAACTAGAAATTGATCACTTTATGGTCACATGAAAGACAAGCATGATTTCAAGTGCTGCAGGAGTGGGAACTTGATTGCTCTCAGATTATTTTTATCTCCTTCTACCTGGAAAAAAAAAGTATTAAAACATTCTCATTCCTCAATTAAACAGTTGGATGTTGAAAGGCTAAGTTTATTTGGGAAAACTTTGTTGGAACCATGTAGACTTCTGAAACCTACTTCCCAAGGCCCTCTCACACAATGGGAAAACTAGTTACAGAAGGTTTTGGTTTTGTTACATATAGATGTTTAAGTCAACATCTCCCAAAACCTTTTAAAGCATTGAAATAGTTTTTTTACACGACTATGCTTAATCTTAGCCAGGCCAAAAACCAATCCCTTCTTGACATTTCACCATGGAGTTAGAGACGGGATGGGGAGGGCAGAATCTCACCTGTCTCCTGGATTCATCCTAATTGTCTGGTAGGCTTGCTACACTATAAGGAAGGATGCTTTAAGTTTCTGTAGCAGCTTTGTGAGCCTCAGGGCTCAGGATGCTTTCAAAATGTGCAGCATTCCTGGAGAATATATGCCTCTGTTGTATTAACACCTTCCTTAATATATTTAGTGGTACTTTCTGTTTTCCCTGTTTTGGAAGAGATTTGAAGGGTGTGAGGTTAGGGAGGAGAGTTGTTTGGGTAATTGAGAAGCAGAACCCTGAGTATTGTTGAGAAGTTTTATGTTGGTAGTCAGCACCTAATATAAAGATGTGTATAATAAGGAAAATAATTTGCATAAAGGAGGAGTGATGAGAGAGTATAATTAGCATGTAGGGTACTGGCGTTATGTAGCCATCATTCTATACATCTCACAAGTGTCACTAGTTACAGAACTTAAGCACTCTGTACAGGGACATTTTGTAAATCACCAAAGCTTTAGAATGTAGCAGTTGAGAAGTGGAACGGTAGGAAGTGGTACATGGTTATTTCAATGAAGGATGGTGAAACAGCTAGCTGCCTTACTGGCATATCTTCTCACCTCACGTGTGTTTCTTTTTATTATATCTTAACGTGCTGCTCTTTGCCAAGCTATCAAAATATATACATGAAGTTCTTAATTGTGTTAAGGCATTGGACAAAAAGCTCTATTAATGAGTTCCTGACTACATCCATATTCTTTAGGAATTTTTCTGTAATAAAGATGTTTTCTTTATGTGCAGTAGTGAGGAACAGTAAGGGTAAAAATGTACGTTTACCTAATAGATTCCTCTGAGCAAACATATGTTAAACTTCAGTAAAGGACATTTAAAGGTTAAATCTGAATGTTCAAGCATTGTTGTAATCTGAGTTTCTCTTGTAAACTTCAGACTGATTCCACCAAATTTAATGATACTGAGGAGCCTAAGACTAGGAGTAAGAGTTTAATACAGGTAATGAGAAGTCCAAATGTTACTTAGAAGCAATAACTGATAACATTAAAAAGCCAAAGTGAACGATTAGGACTAAACCATTCCAGTAGGATTTCTTTGTGTTCCAATGCTCTTTTCTCTTAATCTGTTTTAATATTAATTGGAAATATTTTAAGTAGAGTGTTATAATTCCATGTCAAAAGTATTTTGTAGAAAGTTTGGTTTGAAAAGATTTATAAATATTTTGTCACAAAAGCTTCCCACACTTCACAATTAGCCTCAAATCTGACTTGGGTCTGTAGTCCATCTTGGCCTGGAATTCACTATGTAAGTAGCCTAGGCTGGCCTCAAACTTACAGCAACCCTCCTGCTTCTGCCTCCTGGGTGCTGGGATTATAGGCATGAGCCACCACGTGTAGCAAAACTGATCAACATTAATGCTGTTGTCATTTCAGGAATGGTGAAATTTATCACCATATGTTAGAAAGCCAAATGAGAAGCCAGTGAGGAAATAGAGAATCATCTTTCCTGATATTATAACATTTCTCTACTGTATTTCTCTCAAGAATTTTTTAGAGTTGGACAGAGGAAAATTATTGTTGAGATATATACTATTACAGTTACTAGCCCAGTTTCCAGTGGACTTCATAGACCCCAGGAAAAAGTGTGCCCATTGAGGATGTTAGAAAACCACAAGTTATAAGATTAATATGCTTTGAATTTACAGAATGGATTGAAGAGGAAGGTCTAGAACATAGGTGATTAACTGATCTCTAAGCCAAATCTAACTGTTTTTGCAAAGCTTGTGAGCTAAGTCTGGCTTTTACATTTTATATTTTAAACACTTGGAAATATTTCTAATTAAAAGAAAGTTTTATAACATGAAAATTCTATGAAATTTGAAAAGGTTTATTGAAACACATCCTCATTCATTTCCATATACTCTGTGTCTGCTTCGATGCAAAAGGGTCTGAGTACATTTTTGACTGAGATACCAAGTCCCACAAAACTTAGCATATTTTATTGCCTGGCCCTTTTTCAGAACAATTCTGTTGGTCCCCTGTGTTAAAGTATAAAGCATTGTATGAGTAATAATACAGAAAAGAGCCCAGTGTGAACTGAATCCAACTTCATTTTGGACAAACAAAACTAGTTGTCTAAAGGGTTAGAGAGGAGTATGAGTAGGGGATCAGGGAAGTGAAAATTATAAAACAGCAGGGAAAATTTACAAAAAGTGGGTGGTTGATTTGTAGGGATCCAATGTAGACTTGTTATCTTTCACTAAGTGGGCTTAGATGGCTATCCTTTCAGAAGGGCCAGGAGACAGCCTCCATCTTCAATGCTCAAATGAACTGAGAGTAACGCATTGGCAGCCATGACTTTTCTAGGGCATGCATTTACAGAGCGTCAAGCTAGTAATGCAATCTAGAGCTATTACAAAGTATGTTAATGTTTTGTTCAAGTCTTTATGGGCTATGATTGAAGCCTGGTTGGGGTTTGGGGGGAAAGGAGCATTAGCTTGCTTAGGATTCGGTCAAAGAGAAAACTTTTCAGTAGGCATATCAGTTAAGGGTCTTTTTCATGCCCAGAAGGATGGTATTCATTTGGATGAGGGTTAGCTGTATCACAGGGACAGGGAAATGAGTATGGGAGATACTCTAGAGATCAGACTGAGATGACTTGCTGCTGCATTGGTGCAGTAGCTATGAGATAGACTGACAAATATATCTTTTTTCTTTGTTGAACAAAGGCAGCTGTCTAGTGGCTGGGGAGGTAGCTTAGCAGGTAAAATGGCTGCTATGCAATCCTGAAGACAGGAGTTTGGGCTTCCAGCCTCTGTACAAAGCAGAGTGTATTGATAAGAGTCTGTAACCCTGGGCAAGCAGATCCCTGGACATGGTGGGAGCCAGTCTAGCCAGTCAGTGAACTCTGAGCTTAGGGAGAGATCCTGGCTGGCAGGGGCTGGGGAGGTGGGGTGGCAGTAGAGAAAGACCAGCCTGGACCTCTAGTCCCCGCATTGGCACCCATACAGACAGAAATACACACACATATACTTCTCATAGACACACAAATAAAAATAAAATTTAAAAACAACTATATTATCAAAAATGTAAGGGAATTATATTCCATTTCCAAAGACAAGAGATGTGACTTGCAAGCAGTTTCCCTATGAAAGAACAGCGTCATCTGGCATAGCAGTCATTGTGACTAGCATCTGGACTGTTAGCTGCCTCTTTCACATATATATTCATCCTCACAGTTAACAGCTGTTCTTGTCTTTACGATATATCACTTTAAGTGACTTGCAAATATAAACTTTAGTAATGAAGCAACAGTTAGGAAGAAATGGCTGAAAGTATTGCAGAACTTTAGATTTAGAAAGACTAATGACTTCCAAGAAGGTAGATTAAAATGAATAACCCTCACCTGGATATGCCTGGATAGCAAAGCAGAGCTTTATGGGTAGCATTTTTCTATCCCTATGCTTAGAATCAATTTGTCTGAAATATTTTTAAATGTTATTTTTTAGCAATAGTGATGTCATTTTACTGGATTATTTGACCACTCTTGGTTTAGCTGAAGACTTAACATTACTTCATCAGTGGAATTTAAATGTTAATTAGTACTATGGGAGAATTATTTCATGACTAGTTTTTTATTCTTGAGAGACCTAAGGAGATGTGTTGTCAAGAAAACTAATATTCAGCTTCTTTTAAAATGTACAAGGACTGTAAGCAGACATTACAAATAATAGAAAGTTTCCAGTTTTCACAAATGAAATCTGTTACCTTAGTTGCAATATTGTTTTTCTTACTCATTTAGTCTAATGTTTTTTTCTCTGTGTATCATGAAATTCTTTCTTCTCTCCTTCCAGTTTCCACTCTGATTATCCTTTTCCTATTTCTTACTCACAGACATCTAAAGAATAACTATATGTAAAACTGTTTGTTTTGTATTTAGAAAAGTAAAATGAAACAACTGTTCCACTGTTATTCTTTCTCTAATGCAAGTTTCCCTTTGGGTTTTTCTTTCTTTTCTTTTTTTCCCACACAGTCTCATTAGTAGGAAAATATAATGGGCCTTTGGTGACAGTAATTCCCATTTTTCTCACATGAGATGACAATTTTGTGGTGGCTTTCAAGTTAGGCAGAAGACTGCCTGCCTGCTCCTGGTAGATCAAGTAGTCAAAACAGCCCCAACCTGGCTTTTTGTGAGCTGGATGTTTTCTGTTTATTAATACTCTGCACTCATCTTCCTTAACAAGATGGTGCATGAGTATGCACGTGTGCACGTGTGCACGTGTGTGTGTGTGTGTGTGTGTGTGTGTGTGTGTGGTGTGGTGTAAGAGGAAGGCAGGGGGAGAGAGAGCTGTGGAGGGAGAAGAGAGGGAGGGAGGGAGGAGTAAGAACATTTAGGTACCCTTATTACACATACTGTCAAGTTCATAGTACTTTTTAAGTGTATGCTTTCCCTCTTTCTAATATCTTCTGCCTCTGGTCTCCATTTTAACAAATCTGATGCATGAGTAAATGTGTATGTATTTGAGATCTAAAACTAATTTCTTTTAAGTTTCATTTTATTTTTCTATAGTAGTCGCCAGTCTGTATTTTGGGATATTCTATATGAAACTGTTTTACATATCTTCTATAAGTTTTTCTCCTTATACCATCAGGTTAAGAATTTTAAACTAGAGATTTTTACTACATTTATCTTTTTCTACTTCTGTTTTATATTTACTGCTTATATCTGTATTATTTTATCAAGATATACTTTTTTTTCCAGGAAATGTTCACATTTTCTGTGCACATGTCCACATGCAAAGCAAAAATGAGTTTAGGTATTTTTAATCTTTTAATTCAGCAGGATAAAATTTTCTATATAGTCATTCTTGTTTAATGTCTTAAATGTTAAATTATGTTTGTATATTGTTATTTAGGTGACTATTATATGGTTAAAAAGATTTTGGAGGAAAACAGTTCAGGTGACTTGAACATAAATTGCGTAGATGTGCTTGGGAGAAATGCTGTTACCATAACTATTGAGAACGAAAGCTTGGATATACTGCAGCTGCTTTTGGACTACGGTTGTCAGGTACAAGGCTAGATGATTTTATCCAGTAGCGTCTAAGAAATGTTAGCTATGCCTTGCTTTCATCTGTCCTTCTAGCTTCCTTTCTTTTTCTTTGCTTTGTTTTCTTCTCTTCCTTTGTCTTTCATCTTGTACTTGGTTTTAAGCCACTAAAAAGTTTACAAAACAAACCCAAATAAGCTTTTTTAAATGTAATATTTTAAATTTATTCATATATTCTTTCTGTTTCCTTTCCCTACATTAGATGGGAGTAAGTGGAATTATTAAAAATGACATTATTTTTATTACTGATATGATTACTAATTGTATTACATATCTAAAAATAGTGTGAGTGTTCTAGAAGTGCCAGGGGACAAGTTTTTCTGTGACCTCTGTTATTTATAGGGACATGAATAAATGTTCCTCACAAAACAGCTTACAGTTCAATTTGGTTTTCTCCTAACTTTTATTATGTTTTCCTCTTTGTTTGAAATTTAGTGTTTGCTTTCATCTAAAGATGATTAGTTTTTAAAACTGGAAAGGATGGTTCTTTCCGTTTGTGTTTGCTAAAGTAGAAAAGCAGACATGCATGTACATCTTGAAGGTATAATCTAATAATAGCATCATTTCCTGTCCCTTTTTGGTTCACTCATGATAAATAGCATAGGAACTCTGGCTCTTCTGTTGTAGCTGTAGTGAGGCGGAGTTTTGGAGTTACATCAGGAAACATAGGATTTTTTTTTTTTTTTTTTTGAGTACTGTGGGTGGTTTTAGGTTCATCCCTATTATTTATATTATATAAGCCTGTGTGTGTGTGCATATATATATATATATATAATATATATGTGCACATGCGCGCGCGCGCGCGCACACGCGCACACACACACACACACACACACACACACACACACACGGTATACTAAAGGGAATTGAGTATACAGTCACTTAGCTGTCTAGAATACAAGAAACTAGATCAAAGGGCTTCTGAGCTGCTAGAGTAATTTTGCTGAAGTTTCTAGGTTAAATTTACTTGTAGAACACTTCTTCAAAGTCTATATTTTTCATTTTAGATTTCATTTTTAACTTCATTTTTAATTTTTCTGATCTGAAGAGAATCAAGAAAGGCAATGAAAGGGGCATTAGAGCTGTAGCTGAAGAAAATGAAACTTGGGGCCGCTCACTGTTTAATTAGAGGTTGTTAGCACTGCATGTCTGCTTGGTGGCTATGCTTTATAACAGCATCTGTAAGGGAAGTTAAGTTATACTCACTAAGTAACACCTTAGATGAAAGCACATATATGTATGTATGTATGTGTGTGTGTGTGTGTATGTGTGTGTGTCTTATAAAAGCAGAAAACTTCCATTAAAATTATTTAAAATTTAAAGTTAAACACTTAAAGGCATAAGCTTCAGTTACCTAGGAAATTAAGGTTATAAAGAAATTAAGTCATTGATGATTTTGGATAAGAAATGCTATGGTATAATAACGGTATTTACATACATGGTTTTTGTGTATCTAATAATTCTGCAGTACACATTGGTTCTTTCATGTTCTTGATCACATTTGAACATCACAGTCAGACTATCCAGATGCTGTATTTTATAGATTAGAAAACTGAGGCTCACAGACCTTAATGTTATTGCCCAGAGTTGTAAAATCAGTAAAGGCAAAGCTAAGGTTTGAATTTAACCTTTTGACTGCAAATCAAATGCTCCTTCCAGTTCTCCATATTCTGTCTAAGTTACCTGGGCCTCCTTCTGTCAGTCAACAAATGTCAAAGACCTTTGGCTTCGTGTGATGAAGGAAACGAGTAAGAGAGATTTGACTTCTTCACAGTGGATCTTAAAATGAAGTAGACAGCTAAAGCACATGTGAATTACAAAGGGATTTAAATATAAGGCTGTATTTTGTAAGTGTTGAATAGTAACAACGCTTGATGCTTGTATATTGTTTGTAGTTATAAAACTGGAAACTTGGTGTTTTATCTTGGATTGTATCTGTGGTTCTCAAACAAATAACTTTGCCTGCACCAAGGAATATTTGGCAGTATCTGGAGACATTTTTAGTTTCACAGTTGGTGGGCAGATTATCTTGTGGGTAGATGCTATAGATGTTACTGTATGTAGTAACATACTGTATGTAGTATGTTGTAACATACTACAATACACAGGAAAGGTTTACAACAACACCCAAACCATATCTGACCCAAATGTTAATAGAACTGCTTTTGAAAAATCCTAATTATACTTAAATGTTTTTTAATTCCACATAAATATCTTACCAATAATAATTTTAAAAAACTATTGTAGGTTGGAGCAATTGAGAAAACTAGGTTTCTGCGTAGCATGTGTGAGGCCCTGCATGTGATTCCTGGCACTGAAGGGGTAGAGGAGGCTTTTATTTTTATATTTTTTTAATATATTGAAACTGGAGAAATGGTTCAGTGGATAGAAGCACTTGCTACTCTTGCAGAGAACTCTAGTTCTGTTCTCAGTACCTACATCAAGTAGTTGATAATCCAGCTCTAGGAGACTCTGATGCCTTTAGGCCTCCACAAGCACCTGCATTCACATGCACATGTTGCTCACCTTTGAGATGATTTTTTTGTGTAGTCCTGGCTGTCCTGGTACTCACTCTATAGACCAGGCTGTCCTCAAACTCACAGAGATCCACCTGCCTCTGTCTCCCAAGTGCCACCACCACTCACCTAAAAATACATCTTTTAAGCATTTTAACAAATATTTCACTGAAGCTCAGCCTGGAAATACTAACATTGGACTGAAGAGAGGACTCAATGGTTAGGAGCATCTCTTGCTCTTACAGAGGACCTTGGTTCAATTTTGACATCCACACAGTGACTCACAACCATCTCTCTGTAACTCTAGTTCCAGGGAATCCAATGCCCCTTTCTGGCCTTTGAGGGCACAAAAAAAAAAAACAAAAACAACAACAACAAAAAAAAACCATAACACTCATACATGTAAAATAAAATTTAAAAATAAAAAATAAATATTAACATTGCTAACTTTGTGCTGCTATGTGCCAGTGGGTTTGACTTTCTGCTCTTCAGAAAGAAAAGTAAACTCTGTCAGTGGCAGACTGGGACTCTGCACCTGGGTTCTGGCCGTTGAGTCCATGTCCTTCCTGTTAGCTACGTCTGCTCTCCAGAGCTTAAAGGTAGTTAAAGGAACAGGGGATTCAGGAGAGAATGTATGCAGATATGTGAAATGTGTCTCTTGAGATACTGAATTCACAGTCTTTAGAACAAAATACTGGGTTTGTAATATGATGGAAATTCTCAGGAAAATAGCTAAAATAAAACTGATAGAAAAGGCTTTGAATGGGAGGGTGAGCATTTGTGTTTTATATTATAGTGAGATATCATTCAGTGAATTCTGAGAGGTGTGACATGTGCATTTGTTTTAGATAGATGAACATGGTAATCAAGCTTAGGCAAGACTAGAAAGATAGGGAGGGCTGTAACCCGGTGAGCAACTTTTGTACTTAAGGTATGAATACTAAGGTATGAACTGGAAGACTGGCTGTAAGAGTGATCGTAGCTATTATGAAGGGCGCTTGGGGATCTAAGAGGTTTATTAGTCCTAAATATGGGTAAATAGGTGAGAGAGGAAAGAAAACTAGCAAATCAGAAGAAGTTAGGCTTGATGGAAAGGAGTACAATTCCAGGCTTTAACTTTGCTTGTTTGGGGCTGTCTGACAATTACCAAGGTGTCATAAGAAGGAAGATGACTCTGTATATCTTGAGAATGGCTGGCATTACAGAGCAAAGAGTACTACTGAGTCATTCGTAGGGAGCATTTATGTTTAATAAAGGGCACTGGAAGGAGGAAGTTACATTTTAAAAGATCAAATGAGTTATTGACAGTTTGGGGTCAGTTAGAATGGTGGTGTGAAAGCCAAAGGGAAACTTTAATTTTACTTGTTTGTTGGTTTGTTTGTTTTTGCTTAGAAATTAAGACACAAAGAGGAGAGAGAAAAAGTCATTGGACTTTCAAAGTATAGTTCTAATAGATTTAGGGAACATGATGTACATCAATTTGAGAATATTAACAATAAAATAAAGCAGAAAATACTTAATGACAATGGAAAGATAAGATCAAGTTAAATGAACAAAAGGAAAAAAATGTAAAGTTGGACTGTGTGGGACTGATGTTCCTTGGATGAAGGACCAAGTTCTTCAGAGCATTTATATATGCTGTACAGTGGGAATTAAGTTTAGAAAGAAAATAAATAGTTTTGTGCCTGAATGTAGACGAAGGTATGGGAGCTGCTGGACAAGTTGTGAGGTGAGAAGGAAGGCAGTGGCTTCAAATACATCGTGAGTATATGTGTTGAATATGCTTTCCTGAGGAACTGGGAAAGAGAAAGAGCATTGTATGATTTCGAATATGTAAGAATACTTAAATGGTGCGGTTCACACCTGTGATCCCAACACATTAGGACTGCAAGTTCACAGCCAGCCTGCTTTTAAGACTGCGTCACAAATACATTTCTTCCTAAAAATTAAAATATTTTCCTTCAGAACTGCCATTTATTTATCAAATATCATACTGTTGTATAGAACGAGCCAATGGCCACTCTTACATGTTTAATACATATACTTTTTATTGCTGAAGCTTATCCTTTTAAGCATTGAATGTTAACATACATCTTTACCCTTTACTGAGTAGTGTGTCTGAATATAATCTAACTTTACCATCATTAACTGGAGTTCTTGAGAGTATAATAATTTTACTTTGCTTCACAAAGTCCAAAATTATTAACAATTTGTCCTTGCATTAAAGTCTGCAGACTGCTGTGTTCTGACAGTGATTTTGCTATACTGGTATTTTATTCTTTCCATGGTCAAATTTTAGTTTTATTCTTCTTTTCCCCATTTTTGTTGATTTTATTTTAGCTGTCTATTATTCAGTAAAGATCTGAGGAATGCTTGGGAAAACCAAGTTGACGTGCTTAGGCCTGTCTCTTCTGGCAAGTAACATGTGTTACTCTGTGACTTGGGTTGTTCTGTTTTATTGTTTCTAAAGGTGTTGTTCTTGTTGTTGTTTTAAGTTGTAAATAAATTCATAGCCATATTTCAGATTATTGAACTTGGTGTTTGAGAGCAGTGGCATTACTATTGTTAGCTTTGTTGGTTAAGATTAAAACTGTAAATAAAATATCTGTAATGGATACTAGGTTCTTGTTTTTAAAAGTTTGTTTGCTTCAACTTATTGAAGAGAAGCATTATGAAGCTGAAAAAGGGGGAAAAAATTGCTTGTACTTTTTAGGGTTGTATCTAACAAGAGATTAATCAAAAGATTAAATTTCCCATCTACTGAGGAAGCTTTTCCTACAGGAAAGCATAGGTGATTCCTAAGAGTTTAATGAGAGTTCCAGCCCTTTCCTTGGGTTGTCCAATACTATTTTCAACATCCCATGATGTTGAAATTTTTAATCTTATTTTTGACATCCAAATAAGGAGAGTAAAAACTTTATTCTATGGATCTATAAAGAATACAGATTTGCTGTAGTTTCATTCTTGGGAACAAGAATATTGACTGATATAAAAATAGTAAATGTTCTATCAGTTAAAATTGTACAGATTGAAAATAGTCATAGCATTTTCTTAGATTAAATCATCATTCATTTTCATTCTATTATGTTTTTTTCAAAAAAAAAAAAAGAACCAAGCATTGGTGTCATGGTTGCCAGTAGCACATAGGTTTTGTTATAGAGAAGTGCAGAGCCTGGTGTTCTGAGTCTGCTTGCCTGCGCTTCTGGTTAGAAACAGATGTACACAGCAGGTTGGGACTGGAACCGTAAACTCTTTCCTACCTCCACCAGCTTTGGTAACTGGATTCTTTGTGATTGATATTTAACAAGAGTGCTGGTACCAGTGTCAAACTGTCTATCACCATGTATGTTTTGAAGATGAGAACAGAAGACACCCCCTTTTGTGTGTTTTCCCATTCTTGTCAGAACTGCACTGATGACGTTACACCCAACATAGTCCTTCACTTAATAGGCCATGGTCATTTCTTTAATAAATTTGGAACCTCAAGATTTTTCTGGTTCATGGTTCAAGAGAAAATATCTTGAAGGTTTTTTGTTTTTGTTTTTGTTTTTTAGCTTTGAACATTGCATGGATCAGCACTTCTATATGGAGTCCCTTCTATGAAATGGTCATTATTTTACCAGGTTGTGCATTGAAACCAGAAGAGAAATGTTTATGTTGTGGTACATAGAAGTACTACTGACTTTGGCAAGCAAATGTACTACTTGTACAATATACATTTTTTAAAAACCCAATATTACTGTATATAATACAGTTTGAAGAATTTTAAAATAACCATAAATTAGTAAAGTAGTCTAGATTTTTATCTTCCATTTTCATTTTTAACTTTTATTTTTTTAAAGTCCGCAGATGCACTTTTGGTGGCAATCGACTCTGAAGTAGTGGGAGCTGTTGATATACTACTTAATCATCGGCCAAAACGATCATCAAGACCAACCATTGTAGTCAGTACTCTTAAATATTTATTCATTTGGATTTTTAAGCCAAAGTGGATCTCCTGCCCCATTGCCATCTTTTCTCCCTCCTTCCCAGCTTATTTTGATTTTAAAAATATTGATATTTTCACTTTGTAGAATATTACTTGAAGACAATAATAATTAATCTTGCTTTCTTGAAACTTTTTTAAAATTAGTTAATATTTACATGTTTTGTCAAAAATACTGTGAAGCAATATTTTTAATTTGAGATATTCTTCAGGTGATGCTGAAAATATAGATTAGTTTCTTGGTAGATTTAAGAAACTGTAAAAATGGAAGAAAATGTAGATAAGTATTTAACTGTCTGGTGTAGAAGAATTGCTTTAGCTTAAAGACTGGGTAAAGACTGCAGCGGGCAGTCTGATTGTTACAGAAGCTATATCTGGGTTTCAGATGCGGGTAGATGTAGACAGCTGTGGGTGCCTAGAAAACAGGCACTCACTCAGCATCTCAAAGAAAACCTAGAGATGGGCCTGGAGGCACACACCTTCAGTGCCAGCATTTGGAAGGCAGAGGCAGGAGGACTTCTGTGAGTTTAAGGCCATCCTGGTCTACATGGCAAATTTCCAGGACAGCTAGGGCTACACAGTGAAACCCTGTCTTAATACGTAGTAGTAGTAGAAGTAGTAGTAGTAGCAAATTTGATGGAAAGCACCAAAATCTATTAGAAAAGAACACTTAGAAATTTTCAGAAAATAAAACATAAAATTTAAACCTTAATTGCTAATCAAATGCAAGATACTGGGCCAAGTGGTGGGATGGTGTTTTTATCCCAGCACTCAGGAGGCAGAGGCAGGTGGATATCATGAGTTCAAGTCCAGTCTGGTCTACAGAGTGAATTCCAGAATAGCCAGAGCCACACACAGAGAAACCTTGCCTCAAAAACAAACAAACAAACAACAAAGTATAAGTTACTCAATTTTGTTTATTAACAACCAAATCTTTTTAAAAGTGTGTAGGGTTGTATACTACCATAGGACAGGGTGTTTTAGAAAATATTTTGGCGAGGAATATCATACAAAGAAAGATACTTGTATTCTTTAGATTAGTGTCTTCTCCTCTAGAAGTCTGAGAAGGAAATGGGAAAGTCATTGGTTTATATTTCATGTGCACCAGTGGAGCAATGACATACTCTAAACATCCTAAGTACAGCTCAGCCACAGGTCACTTACCTAACATGCCCTTGATTACATTCCCATTCCAGGAGGAAAAAAAGAAAAAGAAAACAAACATTCTGAAAGTCGAGACAGGAAATATAAATAACCGTATGTATAAACTTTGGAATACAAGAACAGTAATTTAAATTACCTAAAAATGTTTTTGAGGTGAGCTTTAATGTATTCCAGACTGCCTGATCTCCTTGTATAACCAAAGATTAACTCCTGAGCCTCCTGCCCTACCATTCAAGTGTTGGAATTATAGTTGTGAACCACCACACCCAGCTAAAGATAATATTTTAAGACTGAGTTTTAGGAATAAAAGTTATTAAGTTAGATAAAATGAGAATTGTGAAATATATATACTCACTATATATAACTGAAGGTTAAAAGTAGACATAGAAAAGAGGCTAAGAGATGGCTCAGTGGTTCAGAGTATTTGCTATTGTTGCAGAAGACCTGGGTTCACTTACCAGCATCCACATCATATCTCACAACCACTACAACTCCAGTTATAGTATATCCATCACCTTCATCTGGCCTCTGGATACTCATGGACATGGTACCCAGACATATGCAGATGAAACATTCATCCACATAAAATAAATAAATCTTTTAAAATTTCTTTAAAATATACACGAAAAGAGATATGGAAAATTAAGCAAATGTTACTTTATAGAAGTCATTTCTTATTGATTGAACTAATTAAAGATTTTTCTTTTATATTTTTATTGGTTTTCTCAGTAGAAAGATAGTCATTGAAATGTTAGTGTTAATTATAAATGAGATAATTTTATACATTGAATATAAGAATTTTAACATTTATTATTGTTGAGATTATAGTAAAACACTCAGTTTTAATAACTGCTAGATTATCAGCTGATTGATTTCAGAATAAATATATTTAAAGGACTAAACAATTTTTATATTCATTTAGATGACTAAAAAAGCCTATGATTCGGGGCCTGATGTTGTAAATAGTATATAATGTTTGTCTATCATGCATATGCTCCAGGTTTCAATCTTTAGACACACAACACACACACTTTAAAAACTTGTTTAACAACGACAGCAGCAAAGTGTGACTTTCCTAGAATACCCCTTAGTTCAGATGGTGGTGAGAAACCAGTAAGAATGGAATAAAGAGGGCTGAGAAGAGATCCTGTCACTGAAGGACCAAAGATAACAGAACCCATTCAAGTTTCTGCCATCTATCCCACAGTTACTATTATATTTTTATATCCCTGTTCCACCGTCTAGCCTTTGAACACATTGCCTTTCTTCAGAGCGAGGTGGAGTGCTATGTGCCACTAGAACAGTGGCAAGTATTATCTCATCACCATTGCCATCAGCAGTTGAAAGCCTTGGCAGTCCCAGCTGGTTAGTGAAGAAGAGTTTCTGCTCTGTCTCTAACAAGTAAAGGTTACTCAGTCTTTATCTGAATACTTACAATGGCTATAAAATCACCTTTTAACAGCTTTATTGTTTCTAGACAGATACAATTAAATATTCTAATATATTTTTCTTTTACTATGTAAGTGAATTCATTCTGTAGCCTTGGCTTGTCTAATTGTCTCTTCACTATTCACTTTAAAATACAGGTTGTTTGAAAATATGTAGGTCATGCGATCAGCAATGAAATTATAACTTTAATCTTACACATGTCTAGTAGTGCTGTTCTAGCTATGAATGCTTCATAGGAAACAGAAGTGTCACTTTTCAGTTAGGACTTTAAGCCTGGGAGTAAATATAATTTTCTTTTTGACCAATAATAAAATGAGAAAAAGTACTTATTTTAGGCTTTTATGTAATTGTTACATAAATTCATGAATATGAAATCTCTAATAAATAATTGGAAAGTGCATGAACAAACTTCATAAAAGAAAAGCATATGAGAAAATATCAAAATTATCAGTATTTAAAAGAAAGTAAATTAAAATACCATTTTTTTCACCCATATTAAGAGTGACCATGCCATTTGCTATGAGTAAAACTTTACTATGGAATGGATACATTCCTATATTATCAAGAATATAAACCATTGAAAAGATTTTGACAATATATATCAAGAACTTCAATTCTTTTTTGACCTCTTGACCTATACTTCTACCTCTAGGGGAGGGTCTATGCTAATGAGATAGTCCTAAATTTGTAAAAAGCTGTTTTTATAGCAATATTTGCTGTAATGTCATTTACATCACAGAATATCTTGAACACAGATTTTTGTGAGCTTCCTTAAATTGCATGCAAAATTCTGTGCACGATTTGGTCCCTTGAAGATCCTGGGCTCTGGGGCAATGAGATTATTCTTTTGATCTTTGAAGTATTAAGAACTATTGCTTTTATCAAGGACTGTTGTTTTATCACTGGTGCTTAGCACACAAGAATGTATGCAAAATGTGTCTTTCAAAAGGACGAAGTAAAGAAAGGACTAGACAGAAATACTGTACTATAAGATGTTATTTGAGTAGAAGAAATATGGGCATTTTTATTCTTCTTTCTGCTTTTCTGTATTTTTCAGATATTTTAAAATGAGTATACACTACTTTTACAATGTTAATAAAAGTTACCAAAGTGTGAACTTGATGAGCTTACCCTGGAATCAAACAGCTCTCAAGGAAACCTCTGCAAAAAAGTGAGAAGCATTGGAAAGAATATACAATAGTCATAAAATAATCGACCTTTTATTTAATCCAATACTTAAACTACTAAATGTTTTGTCTTCATTTCATAAATCATTGGCCTAAGGTCCCAGTTAGTGGGAGGAGCTCAGGGTCCTGAGTCACACAGACCCTGATGGAGTCAGTTCGTGGCTAACTGTGGTTCCGCACATTCACTTCTCTGAGCCTCAGTTTCTTCACAGTTACTAATTACACTCAGCTTCGTAGTTCACTGTGGGCATTAAATGGGAAGATAAATGATTGACAGCTCCAGTTCTTGCTAAGTGTTAACTGTGATTGTAGTGGTCTTGCATATTTGTGATGGGTTGCAGACCAGGCAGGGATTGGACTGTATAAAGAAGTAGCTTCATTGCTCTCTGTAGGACAAGGCAGGCCACACTAGTGGAAATTTTAGTTTTTCTCATGCATTTATATTGTGGCTGTTCTTAACATTTTTCTATTTTATTGTTTTCCTAAAATTCTTGTTCTTTCTCCTTATCATTCATGTTTCTATTAATTTTTTTAAAAATATTAATTTTTCTTAAAGTGTTTCTCTAGATGCTCTTGCTTCTGTATTAGAAAAATGGAACTGTAGTATTAGAATGTTGCCTATTGAAGACTGTATTTATTATATAACATTTGTTATTAGAATTGAAATTTTAAAGTTTTAAAATAATGAGTCTAAGTAAAATGTATTCTTCTTAAAATAAGCCTTATGCTCCTTATTTAATATTACTTTTATTCCATCCTTTAGATAAACATATTTTTTGAAGTCACAGATAATAACCTTTGGACATTTATATGAATATTTTTCAGAAACTTATGGAACGAATTCAGAATCCGGAATATTCAACAACGATGGATGTTGCACCTGTTATTTTAGCTGCTCATCGTAACAACTATGAAATCCTTACAATGCTTTTAAAGCAGGATGTGTCTTTGCCCAAGCCCCATGCTGTTGGCTGTGAATGCACGCTGTGTTCTGCCAAAAACAAAAAGGACAGCCTCAGACATTCCAGGTGAGAAAATTAAGATTTTGCTAAATAGAAGAGTGACGTTTCAAGGATCTCCTACTGAGAATAGCTAGTCCCTCCCCTGTGCTGTACATAGTAAATGTATGAGAGGTTCTGGAGGTAGCAAAACCCAACCTGATCCCAGCTTCACTGTGTATGTGCCTGTGAGGGTGTAGTCTGTCTTTTCTTCATTCCCTTCCCATACTTCATCAGGGTTCCAAGACCCAAGCTTCACAGGTCCTGTTAGATTTGTTTGCCACCATATGTGTGCTGAGAGCAATGACTGCTCTTAACTACTGAGCCATCTTTCCAGCCCACAAAACTTCTCACTAAATAGTTAAACTCTTCTTGTCTCTTATTTTCCTTCCTAGACCATATTTATATTTATTTCTTTACTATTTATCATCTCTTCCCATTTCTCCAGTTGAAATAATAACATCAAGAAAGGACTTGTCCAACAAGATCACTCCATGGGCAGTTTTATTATAAGTGTGGCTGTTAGCTGGTTGAGAAGTCAGCTTTTCAGCATAAACCTTTTCTGTGCTTTGCATATGGTTTTGATACTCATTGTAGCAGCATTGAGAGATATAGGCAAGCTTAGACATGGTAGCACACATCTGTAACCCCATTTCCTAGAATGGTAAGACAGAAGAAGAATCATAAATTTGAGACCAGCAGAGGGTATTTAGAAAATTACTCTGCCTTAGGTATTATTATACATGATATTCAAAGATGTTTTCATTGAGGCAAGTTGTTCAATAACCTCTTTGGTCATTGCCTTGTCTGTAAAATAGAATTGTTAAAAATGCAGTGATATTTTAGAAATGTTTAGGTAATAAATATTAATTACCAAAAATGTGATGTTGAGCTTTTATTCAATATACGGTTCTTTCACACGTTTGTAAAGTAGTTAAAAAATAGTTGGAACTAGAGCATTACAGGCTGAGGACAGTCAGGTCAGTGTGTGGTGCTCTTGATGGTTTCAGGCATCAGCATGGTTAAGGAAGGCTACTATGTTTTCTCTTAATGTATGGCTTGTCTACAAATTCTCTTGACCTGTGAATTATTCTTAAATGTGCTGTTTTATATACATTTATACAAAAAATTCCAAGGTTTTTTTTATTTGTAACTGCTACCTTAATTCTGAGAGATTGGACAATATAATTAATTTCTAATAAGGTGTAAAGTCACAAACCAAGTTTTACTCTTTTAAAATGTAAAAATCTGATCTTAGGCTATTTATAAAGTTATCATTGATTATTTTAACTTCAGAGATTTTAACTGTTTTAAACTAAGACACCATGCTCTTAGCAAGTCTCCCAGTGCATAGAAAAACAGAGCCTAATTTCTGTATCCATGTCGAGACTACTGACAAATTCTGTCTAAATGGCATTGTTTGGTTGCTTATGGCTCTTGCACATGGTTCTGCATTAAGAACTTGTTAATACGTCTTTAGGTCTTCTCTTTTTCCAAACTTACATTTGTTTAAGTGTGTAGTTGTCTAGTCAGCTAGGCATTTGTAGACAGGCTATTACTCCATATGCAGCTTCCTCATTTCCAGAGTCTCTCCTGACATTCCTGGTTGGTTCTCTGCCGTCACAGTCTCGCACTCTCAATCTTGAGAAGCCAGTCTTCCTTTGGTCATTTTGCCCAGGCCAGTATTTGGTTCTGGCCCAGAGTTACAGGTTTAGTAGCTTAAACTGATAAAACTACAGCTTTTTACTGAATGAGGAATAGGAAGGATTCAGGGAGATCTCAGCCATAGCTTCTTAAACTCAGTAGGAGGCTCATGAAATTTGTTAACAGTAAAAGCTTGTGAATATGAAATGACTGGAAATTAATTTAAAGTTAAACAGTGAGTATGGACTGCTTCTGGGATCACTTGCCTACTGCGCTCGGGGCCTCTTCAGTGCAGCCTTGCTTGTGTCAGCACATCATTTATGATGAATGGTCTGATAAAGCCACTCAATGTAGACATAGTTGTCTACATATATTTGGCTAGTTATAGTGCAGGCAAGTGCCTCTACAGGAATGCTTAAGATACAGATAAAGCAGATATGGTAGTGCCTGCCCATAATCTGAGCTTGTTTCAAAGGTTGAGGCAGAAGGATTGTAAGCTCATGGCCAACCTGGGTAATGGAAATAAAAAAAAGACATTATAGACAAGTGAATGTAATTTGGTTGGTTGGTTGGTTTCTTTTTTAAATGTGGTATCTTGGTACATTTCCAAGCTAGCTTTGAGTTCAAGTAGTCTTCCTGCTCCAGCCCCCTGTGTATCCATGAATGCTTACTGTCTTTGCTTATAAGTAACATTAAAGCTATAGATTAAATGAGGAATGTGTTCAGTAAATTTAGAATAGAGACTAATCAACAGCAAAAATGGGCTAAAGGATTTGAACAGGCAGTTTACAGAAGCATAACTATAAAGCTTGACAGGATAGATGAGCTTCTACAAAAATACAGGTTAGAACAGCCTAAAGTTCCATTTTCTGTTAAGTTGGCCAAATTTAGGATGACAGTGCCTAACCCAGTGAATAGAACAGAGGCATGTGAGAAATTCACTTTTTTTATTTTATTGCTCTCACTAACATCTGAGAGTATATGATATGATGCTGGTTTTGCCCAGAAATTTGAACTGTATAGAGGATGTAAGAATTAAAGAATATCTGTTGTTTTATTTTTATAGTAGAAATAAATTAGAAGCAACTTAAATGTTCATTAATAGAGATCCAGTGGACAGCCATCAAATGGAGACCCGGTTGTAGTGAAGAATGAGATACACTGAAATATGGTGGCCGTAGAGGAGGACTGACTGGCATTTCAGGTTCCTGGATTGTCTACTCTAAAATGACAAGTGTGCACTAATTTTTTTTTTTTTTTTAGGTTTTTCGAGACAGGGTTTCTCTGTGTAGCCTTGGCTGTCCTGGAACTCACTCTGTAGACCAGGCTGGCCTCGAACTCAGAAATCCGCCTGCCTCTGCCTCCCAAGTGCTGGGATTAAAGGCGTGCGCCACCACCGCCCGGCTGTGTGCACTAAATTTTTATGCAAAACAAATATGTGTATAAATCTCCAAGTTTGTGAACTAGAAATTATATTTAAATGTTTTTAAGTAAAGAATTTTGATGAATTGTTTATTTCCTATTTTGTTATTGAAATGGGAATATTGATTAAATTACAGAGAATAAAGGGATTTATTTACTCAATTAGTTAGAAATTATATATAGCTGAATAATTTTACTCACAACTAGTTGAAAATCTTTCAAAATTGTAACCTGGAATAATGAGACATATGTTAAATATATCTAGGATGCTAGACACGTTTAAGCTCTGGTAGAGGAAAACTTAGTAATCATTCAATCCATATCATATTAAGTATTTGCTAGCACATTTCCTTTAAATTTATGTAGGTTCATGAATGGAATTTTACTTTATATTATAAAAGGATTTTTTTGTATCATTTCTCTTTTTTTTTTAAAAGAAAAGATCACAAAGTAGCTATCATTTTAATTAACTTAATTTGATATTATGAACTATAAACAAAAATAAAATTAAGAAAGGAGAAATAGTGGTTTTAGATTAGACCATTAAAATATGTGTGTTCACATTTTCCAGATGGATATTTTATGTGACAGGAATTATAAATAGAATATTTCGGAATATTTCTCCTACAATTAAGATATTCAGAAGTAAAAGAATATTTAGTTTAACGATTTTGAATTTCTTTCTTTGAGGCAAGACACTCTATAGTCTTAGTATAGTTATACAGCTGATAAATAAATTTAACAGGAAACATTTATCTGAAGAGAAACAAAAAGTGTCCTTCTATATAGTCATAAATACAACTAAATTATATTTTTGTCATTCTTTTTTAATTTTTATTTTTGAGAACCTTTTACATGAGCATGTTATCTACATAATTCTCACCTCTCCCTTCTGTCTCAAGCTCTTCCTGTGTTCCTCCTCCTAAATCCATAGTCTCTTAATTATTATTGTTCCTCTCTCCCTCCCTCTCTCCCTCCCTCCCTCCCTCCCTCCCTCCCTCCCTCCCTCTCTCTCTCCTTCCCTCCCTCCCTCCCTCCTTCTCCCTTCCCCCCCCCTCTCTTTCTTTCCTGAGTCCATTTAATGTTATTGCTTGTATACATGTGTCCAGGGTTGGCAATTCAGGATTGAACATCTTATGCAGGAGCTATCCCTGGAGAAAATTAATTCTTTCAGCAGGCACTGGCTACCTGCAGCTTTTTATCTAGGGGTAATTCCATATGGAATTTCCCCTCTGTACAGTGGCACATCCACTGGTGTTGTCATTATGCTGGTCTTGTTCAGACAACCATATTGTTGAGATTTCATGGGTGCATTTTTTACTATCATACCTATAGGACAGTCTGTAGGAAGGGGTCTGGGCCACTGACTCTTACAGTCTCTCTGCCTAACTCTTCTGT
The DNA here is from genome assembly GCA_021653895.1 of Mastomys natalensis. Classification (NCBI taxonomy): domain Eukaryota; kingdom Metazoa; phylum Chordata; class Mammalia; order Rodentia; family Muridae; genus Mastomys; species Mastomys natalensis. The sequence continues at coordinate 880,316 of JAJTUV010000165.1, read as the reverse complement.
GTTTCCACCCCAAACCTGGTGTAGGGATTGCCTTGTAGATGTAAAAGATGGGTTTGTGCCCCCCAAAGTTCCTGGTTCTGCATTTTGATTAGTTGTGGGTTTCTCAAAGAGTCTCAATCTTTTGTAAAAAGAAGCTTCTCTAATGAGGTGCGAGAGATAAACTCATCTGTGGGTATAAAGACAAGAATTTAGAAGTTCTGCTGGTTTAGGAAAACATCAGTAAGTAGTAGTTTCTCCTCTCTGGTCTGTGACCCCTCCATCCATATGAAGTTGTTCTTACTATGTATCCCAGATTGGCCTGAAACCTGCTTTGTAAACTTCAAACTCCCAATCCCATCTCAGCTGCCTGAGAGATGAAATTGCAGGCATATATACCAAGGCAGCCAAAGTTTTGAATGTTTGAAAAGAGACAGTAACTTAAAGCTGTGGACATTTTCCAGTGTTTGTCGTCAAAATATTTGTTTTAGGTGTTTCTTCTTATGGAAATATCTTGAAATAAGCATATGTATAGTTAAACTTAAATATTTTATACTTTATACATTTATAAAGAATACAGATTAAAACTAACAAGACTATTTCTTTTTACATTGTGTAATCAAATTGTGTCACAGGTTTCGTCTTGATATCTATAGATGTCTGGCCAGTCCAGCTCTAATAATGTTAACAGAGGAGGATCCAATTCTGAGAGCGTTTGAACTGAGTGCTGACTTAAAGGAACTCAGCCTTGTGGAGGTGGAATTCAGGTGGGAAAGAATGGAAGTTGTACGTTATGCCTTTTGTTGTAGACTCTTCTGCCTCAATCTATTCATAAGCTGACTAATGTTGCCACTTAGAATTTCCCTTGTCTGTCTCAGGAACACGTCTTAGTTCTGCTTAGTCCACTCCTCCTCTGTCCTCTATCCTTAACCACTGAATCCCCAGGCAGACCTTGAGATTATCTTTATGTCAGAATATCTCCTGCCAGCTCCATTTGTAAAGTGCCGACAGGGACTGTACATGAAAATGTTTTCCTTTCAAGTTGCTTGTGTGGCTCTGCTCCATCTTGAAAGGTTAACACTTACTGGAGCAGGATCAGAGACTCAGTTTTCATTAGCCTTAATACAGGTATATATTTCTTGAAAGTTCTGAGTCCAGAAACTTATGAAAAACGTACATGTAAGTTATAAAGTTTAGAACTACTATTCTTTAAGTACATTACATTTTTTAAAAACTCAATATGACATCTGTCTTACTTAGGGATTTACTTCTGTGAACAGACACCATGACCAAGGCAACTCATAAAGGGCAACATTTAATTGGGGCTGGCTTACAGGTTCAGAGGTTCTGTCCATTATCATCAAGGTGGGAGCATGGCAGCTTCCAGGCAGACATGGTATGGAGGGAGCTGAGAGTTCTACATCTTGGTCTGAAAGCCATTCGAAGATTGACTTCCAGGCAGCTAGGAGGAGGGTCTCAAGCCCACCCTCACACTGACACATTTCCTCCAAGAAGGTCACACCAACTCCAACAAGGTCACACCTAATAAGGCCAAGCATATTCAAACCACTGCAGCACCTATATACTTTGATGAACTCACAAGATATAGTTAAAGACTTTATTTTATTAAGACATGAGGCTATGGATAAATTCTATTTGAATATGAAGAATTTCTTATTTTGACCTTATTTTTCATTCCATATAAAATAGAACTTATATAATTCATTCCAGAAATAGATTTATACAACTGCTATGATTGTATTACAGTCATGAACAAGTAAAGTTAGATTTGAATGTTATCTTAAAACTCACTTATTTCAACCTGATGTTCAACAGGCAGAGAAAGGTCTACAAAAGCAAGATGTTTTTACTAATGTCAGCATCAAGTTAAAAGCAGAGTTAAAACTGAAAGAAGCAAAGTTATAGCTCGGCATGATGCCATGTGCCTGCAGTCCCACCACTAGTGAGGTGGAGGCAAGGGGGTTGGTGTGGAAGCCAGCTCTCTGGGCTACAGAGCAAACTGACTCAGCACAACTGTGTCTCAAAAGGGAGACAAGGGCAGGGCACGGTGACACATACCTTTAATCCCAGCACTTGGGAGACAGAAGAGGGACTGTTGTGAGCTCTAAGGTCAACCTGGTCTATCTGGTGATTTCTGACCAGCAGGGCTACACAATGAGAGACGCTGTCTTTAAAAACCCAAAAAGAAAAAGAGGAGGGAGGCAAAACCATAAAGTTATAATTAGGGTGTAAGATTCTTGCTCATCACTAACTGTATCTCTGTCTAAACTATACAAGCACTTAATTATCGTCTCATAATCTATTAGAGATTAAACAGATTAGACCAATAAATTATACATTTGCTCTAGGCATCTTAAATGTTTATTTAAAGATGAGATATCTTTGTTATAACATTTTGATGCATGTTCCCACCTGCAGTTAAATTCCTAAGCCAGAAGGCATGTAATAAATACTTTATTTGTCAAAGAAATCCAGTGAATTTTTCTCAGGTTATGTAGTAATGTAAAGAATGAGAAAATTTTTTGCCTCTAAGGAAAAGGTTGAGGTTAAAGTCGTAGCTTTATACAGCCAGTTCCTGGACCAGTCACCCTGTGGAAAGAGAAGAGCTGTCGCCCTGTGCATGAAAGAAGAGTCAAATACAATTATTTTCAAACATCCATCCTCATATACATGACTAATAGTTATTTGCAACATACTTATTTTTGATTAACTGAGTTCTAACTTTGATGTCATTGATGTTTAATAAAGAATTATGTACTAAAACTTCATTTCTCACAAATTATGTTAAAGACATGTTTTATAAGTAATTCAAAGACAGTGGTAAAATGTAGAAAATAGTACTTCTGAAGAGACTTTCTTAGGAGGTGCAGTTAATGTTTTTTTTTAACTTGAATTTCACTCAAATGAGTGCTTTTAATTTGTCAGAAATCCTTTTCAGTATTATAATAGCATACATATGTTGTATACAATTAAAAGTTACTGTAAGCTTAAATTACCTAGTAATATTAAAAAGCACTGTTTTTATTGTTTACATGACTAATATCAAGGGAAATTTTGGCCACCTATGATGGTTTGAATATGCTTGGCCCAGGGAATGGTACTATTTGGGGGTGTGGCTTTTGTTGGAGTAGGTGTGGCCTTGTTGGAGGAAGTGTGTCACTGTGGACATGGACTTTAAGACCCTCCTCCTAGCTGTCTGGAAGCTGTTCTTCCCTTTTCTGCCTTTGGATGAAGATGTAGAACTCTTAGCTCCTCCAGCCTCACATCTGCCTGTATGCTGCCATGCTCCCACCTTGATGGTAATGACTGAATCTCTGAACCTGTTAACCAGCCCCAATTCAATGTTGTCCTTTATAAGAGTTGCCTTGGTCATGGTGTCTGTTCCCAGCAGAAAAACCCTAAGACAGCATCATGCAGAGAATGAGAAGTGAGTGAAGTGAAAAACTGAGCAAGTTTTATAAGCATTTCTCAGGGTGTTTATAAAGTGTACTGTGCTCACCTGAAATCATCGGTATGGGCACAAGAAGCATGTTTCTCTAAAACTGGAGAATTTCTGCACCAGGAAGCTCCTATGTCAGCAAGAAAAGAGAAGATCTTATGTAGCTCCATCAGAATTTAAATACTGCTGAGTAAAGTAATTTCTAGTGATGTAATCTCCTTGGACAGTGGGAGTGGCATCTCTAATAGTACACTGTGTGTTTTGTAGGAATGATTATGAAGAGCTAGCCCGTCAGTGCAAAATGTTTGCTAAAGATTTGCTCGCACAAGCCCGGAATTCTCGTGAATTGGAAGTTATCCTAAACCATACATCTAATGATGAGCCTCTTGACAAACGGGACTACTGGAAGAAAGAATGAATTTAAGTCGTCTAAAACTTGCTATCAAATACAACCAGAAGGAGGTATGAAGCTTTCTGTGATATATTTATTTTCTTTACCTTGGTTCTCAAATAAATTTGTAACAATATAAACAGTATAACATTTATAACTCAATAATGTATATATAGCTTAAAGGAAAGGACATGCTGATGATCAGATGGATGAATTGAAAGCATGACCCTGAAGGAAGCCTTTCAGAAGTCACATTGCATCATTTCTACTAGAGTGTCCTGGCCATAGGAACCACAGGTTACTGAGTTGAGGGACAGATGGGAACAGTGATGGCCTCCTCTTCACACCACCTCCTGGTGACAGGAATAGAGGAATCCATATCCATGCCTCAAACCTCTGTGGATGTAGAACATTTATAATTGAAATCTTTTTCATCTGAATACTACTTAATATAATTTTTAATTATCATTATATTAAGGATGCAAAGTACAGTAATAGGGTTGAATTTTCCTTGATATTTAGGGAAAGGTTAACATCCCAGAGTTCTGGCTGCTGCTAAAAAAGTACTTGGGGAAGAAAGACATTCAGCCCCATGTATCTTACCTTGTGGGACAGATAATATTCCTTTAGAACACTGGAATCCAAACAGAAGAATAAGGAACCAAGTTAAAGGGCTGGGGAGATGGCCGCTTTTCTAAAGGACCTAGATTAATTTCTCAGCACTCACATGGCAGCTCACAGTTGTCTGTAACTCCAGTTTCAGGATCCATTGCCCTATTCTGGTCTCTGTGGGCACCAAACATACACTGGTACACAGACATATATATGTAAGCCAAATGTTCATACACATAAAATAGAATTTAAAAGTTAATGAATATGTGATATAATTGTTAAAAATAAGTATAGCTCTATTAGAAAAATTCTTGATGGTAAGATGCTGTGCAATTTTTTTTAATTAGACTGAAATCTGTGAATTAAATTCTAACTCAGAATAAATCTTTTTTCTTTCTTTCTTTTTTTCCTTTTTTTTTTTTTTTTGGTGTTTGAGACAGGGTTTCTCTGTGTAGCCCTGACTGTCCTGTAACTCACTCTATAGACTAGGCTGACCTCAGACTCACAGAGATTGCCTGCCTCTGCTTCCTGAATGCTGGGATTAAAGGTGTATGACATCAAAATTTTTAAAATATGTAACATTGACAAAATAATGTTTTAGATTACTTGAATAATATGATTATCTATAAATTGGTAATATGAAATCTGATTAAGATACATTAGAAAAATATTGCCATTTAAATTTGTAAGCTAAGAAACTCTGTAAGCTTGCACAAATTAACTTCTGTACTTGGACTTGAATTTTGTTCTTATTTGAGATTTTCTTCTCACATGAAATTTACTATTAACCAAGTTTAAGAGTATCTTTAGGGGGCTGGTGTGGTGGCTTAGTTGTTAGAATACTTGTTGCTTTTGCTCAGGACCCTGGTTCGATCCCTTGAACCCATATGGTGACTCACAAACATCTGTAATTCATTTATTTCAAAGGGATCCCAATGCCCTGTTCTTACCTCTGCAAATTCCATGCACTTCCATGGTATATATACATGCATATAGGTAAAACATACACACAAAAAAATCTTAAAAGTAATTTTTAAAGCATATCTTTAGTGGCTCAGGCCTGTAATCCCAGCTACTGAGGCAGGAAGATCTCTAGTCCAAGATCATCAAGTTTAGCAAGAGTGTCTCAAGTGAAGGCTAACAAGAAGGCTGAGGACTAAGCTCAGTGGTAGAGCACTTTCCTACCAAGTGCAAGGCCCTAACTTCAGTCCTTCACTGATATATTTTAAGTCTCGCTCTGTGTTTTCATGAAGTGTGTTTAGATCTAATACATGGACCGTTTTTATCAGTCCAACTCTCTTCCTTAGAACTTAGGATCTAAAGCCAGCACTTTCTCAGAGATTAATTAATACGGTCTCTATGGAATGCAAATTAACTTTCAACTTTTATATATATTGGATTTTTTTGTATTGCCTAATAAAGGCTTATTATAGACTTTAAATATGATTAGGTTGCTAGACTGCTAATACTGTTAATACTTTTTTTAAAATTTATTTATTTATTTAATTATTTAAATCACATTGTAATTTACTTATTCACACAGGGGTTATAAACACAAAAAGGCAGGACGTGGGGAAGGGGATGACACTGGAGCATAGGTGTTCAGGGGGAGTAAGATATCTTTCAGAACAGGGTATCATCTGGGTGAAGGTTCAGGGGACAGGTCACTATGACTCTGCCTATGATTTACTTGTCCTTATCTAAGTTGGTACTGTCCGCCGAGGCTGCCTATTTATAAGATCTATGACTACTCAGGCTGGTAAGTTTCCACAGAAACTGCCTGTTTACAATAGCTTATAGCCTTCTGTTTCAGTGTTTTTCCACAGAGACCCAAGACTTTGTGTTAGCATGCATGTATGTCAGGACTATTGCTGATTTTAGGCCTATGGCTGATTTTAGGCCTTCAGTAATACTGTTAATACTTAAAATGGCATGTGCTGTGAACAAGGCAGTATCCTAAGAACTTGACACTGAATCTTCACAAGTTTATGAGGAGCTACTATTGCTATCCAGATGTTAGAAATGATGACTAGGAAGCTTGGAGAGGCTGAGAACTTACTCATGGTCATTTAGTCTGTGTCAGAGCCTAGGTTTGAATCTGTGTAATCAAGGCTCCATAGTCTATTCTCTGAACCTTTTCACTCTTAGTTGGAAGAGAAAAAAAAAAAAAACCAAAACCCTGTAACCTTTGTAGGCTTTTTCTCCTAATGTTAATACTTTGAATATCTATTTGAATTACTATTTAAAGATGTTTTCTCCCTTTTTGTTTTTATGTTTCTGTATGTCCTTTTCAGTTTGTCTCCCAGTCAAATTGCCAGCAGTTCCTGAATACCGTTTGGTTCGGACAGATGTCAGGTTACCGCCGTAAGCCCACTTGTAAGAAGATAATGACTGTTTTGACAGTTGGCATCTTCTGGCCAGTTTTGTCACTATGTTATTTGATAGCTCCCAAATCTCAATTTGGCAGAATCATTCACACCCCTTTCATGAAATTTATTATTCATGGAGCATCGTATTTCACATTCCTGCTGTTACTAAATCTCTACTCACTTGTCTACAATGAGGACAAGAAAAATACAATGGGGCCAGCCCTTGAGAGGATAGACTACCTTCTCATACTATGGATTATTGGTAAGTGTCATGTGAGTTCAGAAGATTTGTCTTTGTTATTTAATATGCCTGCTTGATGACATTATGAACATGGAGTTTAATTTGCAATTTTGTCCTTTGGCACAGCTGAGACATGAACATTTTCATGATCATTTATCTAATACTTTTACAAAGGTCAATGTTTCTGATTTTATAACTTCATATTGCTTAAATATATGAAAGTCAAAAATTCTCTCTCTCTTTCTGTGTGTGTGTGTCTGTGTGTGTGTGTTTATGCACGTATTTGTGCTGGTACACATGTATGGGTGTGAATGCAGTGAGGGCAGATTATATGACAAAACTTTTCCCAGGGAGATGCAGCATACACGTCTACTTAGCACAGATAGGGATCTCATGGCTGAGCAAAGTACAGATACCACCAAAGTCCGATTTGGTGAGCCAGTCTGTTGTATTAGGCTTCCCTGTAGGAATGTGGGTGAAGAGTTACTTAGGGGAACAGAAATGACTCAAAGACAGTTATCACCAAAACCCACCCCAGCCCAGCATAAGTTAGATTCTCATAAAGCTAGGAACCTAGAACACACACAGCACAACCTTCAGGCAGCTCAAGGGGTTGGAGAGTGTCTTTTCCAGGTGCCTCAGTCAACCTGACTCTTGCAGGCAGCTGCTCTGGTTTCTGCTTCTTCCGGGAAGCTGGTCTGGTCTGAGTTATCTTTGAAAGCTTGGTTTTCTTTGGTTTGAGAGGGACTTTCAGCTTTTATTGTTTATTCAGGCAGGGAGGGATTTAGTGAATCTGGTTAGTTACAGGGACTTTAAGAATTTATTTTGAGTAGTTTACCTTCCTGCTTAAAGAGTTTCTCTGCAGAGTGGAATGTTTCAATCTCCAGTAACACAGCAGTGTACACATACATATAGAGGTTAGCAAAAAACCTCGTGTTATACCTCAGGGATATCCACCTTATTTTTTTGAGACAGAATCTCATACTGAGGGGTGGGGCTAGATTAGACCATGCTGGCTGGCCAGCAAAACCTAGTGGTTTTCTGAGTCTGCTGTTGCTATTACGGGTATTTGCTGCCATACCTGGTGTTCTCTCTCTCTCTCTCTCTCTCTCTCTCTCTCTCTCTCTCTCTCTCTCTCTCTCTCTCTCTGTGTGTGTGTGTGTGTGTGTGTGTGTGTGTGAGTGAGTGTATACATGTGTGCACGTGTCTGTGTTCTAGGAATCTGTCTAACTCAAATTGTCATGTTTACACAGCAAACAGACTGAGCTGTCTTCCCAGCTCATAAGTTAAAAGTTTTTTTAAAAACTTTTATGTGTGTGTATGTGTGCACATGTACATGTATGGAGGCCAAAAGTCAAAATTGGGTGCATGTATTTTTCAGCTGTTCTCCAGCTTGTTTTTTGAGGCAGGGTCCCTCACAAAACTTTGATCTCCCCAATATGGATAGACTGGCTGGCTCTAGGGACTGCCTGTCTCTGCCTCCTCAGCACTGGGATTACTGGTGTACACTAGGAACTCTGGTCAGCATGTGGTGAGTGTGGTGAATGTGATGAGCATGGCTCTGGCGGCCTTGCCCTTCTCCTCCATTCCCTCTGCCTTTCTAAAAAACATTAGATTTTATTTCTAAAGCTAGCCACCAAGGTCTAGTCCCTTATTTAGCCACTTTCTCCTCCTAAGGCTGACTACAACGTCCAGCTATCAAAATATTAAAGTCCAGCAATCAAAAGCCCCTTTTGGCTCACCTAATTAGCATGCCCAACTAAAATTAACATCTTAACATCCTAACATGGAGTTTCTTGTAACTTTATATTCCGGCATTTTCTTATGTGCCATGTCTGTCTCCTCTCTATCCAGAGGCAGTCCTTTATGTGCTCCCTTTTCTCCCAGGGACAAATGTCCTTCCCACTTTCCCATGTTTCCTTCCCCTTCCTGATCATCCTCTGTCTCCTGTCATCTTTGTCTTTTATTCCCCGCCCTCTGTCCCTCTGGGGCAAATAAATCTCCTTTGTGCTGAGAACTTGGTCTTGGGGGTCCTGAGCCAGTACTTTTCCTAACACTTGGCTTTTTATTTCTATTCTGGGGATCTGAAGTCACTTCCTCAGTCTTGTATGGCAAGCACTTTACCAACTGAATATATTATGGTGATTCCTATGCAGGCTTTACCACTGCAGAAAAAGATGACCAGGATGAGGTCAGAATGAACTTGGCTCAGTCTAAGTTTGCTGTAACCAGTGCTGGACCAGGACTTCTAGAGTCGGCCCAGATCGTTTTACTTTAACCATATTTAAGCACAGCACCATTTTTGGAAAAACGTATTCAGATAACAATTAACTCAGCCCCATAAGTACAACAAAACTTAAGAAATGTTTACCTTGAAGTTCTTAGGAGAGTACTTATGGCTTCATCCTTAAGATGATTCTTGTTGACTTAGAAGCAATGCTCAAGATAAGAGTCTAGGGAGAATGACTGATAATGCCTGGGAGTCAGGACTGGCCTGGCCCTAGGATGACATGGAAGTCATGTATGCTGTTGTAAAGCACAAGTGGCATCACTCATAAGAATGGGTTTTATGGTCTAGGCACCTGGAGATAGTGTTTCTTGGTATGGAAATCCTGTCTTCCATTTTGAGTGGGTGTCTGGATCTGTTTCCTGTCACCTGCACTCATTGGGAATCTAGGGGAATTGTTCTTAGGCAGCGGGAGCCTGTAGCATTGGTGGTAGTGAGTCTAGCATCCTCACCTAGAGATAGGCAGCCCTTAGCTGAAGGAATGGGTAGAGTTGGTGTCATGAGTCTGGGCTCCCCACCTGAGGAAAGGCCAGAATGGGGACTGGAAGACAGGTGTGAGACACATGATCTTCAAGCAGGTCATATAGATGTGTAGAGTTGTCAGAGTCTACAGTCCATGCCTAGAGATGAGGCCAGAGGGTTCAGAGTGGTGGCTGAATCTGGGTTCTCTACCTGAAGGGGGTGTGGAAGAGCAGGATTTGCTTTGTATTGAGTATAAAGTTTAAAAGAAACAGGAGTTGGGGGTTATTCAAGTAATGAATTGATTCATATTGAACAACTAGAGGGATGGAGTGCTAATAACGGCAACAAGAAGAAAATCTGCAAGTGTGAATTTGAGGCAGAGATAAACTCAAGTTGGACACATCTCTAACTAGAGGTGCAGAGCAGAAAAGTGCCTAAATGAGTTTAGGAGAGAGATTTAGACATAGAAATTGTTAGATAAATATAAGTTAAGTTCAAATATATGTGTTTAAGGAATTGGGAAGTTGGCTCAGTCAGTAGAATGCCTACTGTGCAGGCTTAAGGGTTTGATTTCAGCTCTACACCACCACATAAAAGCCATACACTGCAGTCACTACAGTGTCACCTGTAACTTCAGTGCTATGAAGGCAGAGACAGGTGGATCCTGGACCTTGTTGGCCAGCCAGCAATGGGCTCCAAGTTCATTGAGACCCTGTCTCAAGAGCTGAGGTGGACAGGTGATTGAGGAAACCATCTGACGTTGACCCCTGGCTTCTATACATATGTGCATGCATGCACACATCCACTGATCACACAAAAATTACAGAAATTTGAGACTTTTGTCCCATGATATTTTAAAGCCACTAGATGGATAAGATCATGAAAGCACTATAATAGTTACAAGAGCCAAGAGCAGAACCTTGGGATGACTCACACGCAGGCACTTACCTTCTGCATTTATCTCACATCAGTCAGTGCCCCATTCTGGCCAATATGAAACAAGGTGATTGTTTTTTAAGTCACATGAAACATACTGCTTTTTTTCTTGCAAGTTTTAAAAGATTTTCACTAAAAGACTGTTGTTCCCTCCACTAACCCCCTACTGCCTTTGGAATCCAATTATATCAGTATATAGTTAACCCAAGAGCTATAAATACTTTGTCTCTTAAAGTATTATTTAGCATATAGTTGAATTAATAAACATAACTTTTTTTTTATCATTTTAGGGATGATTTGGTCAGACATTAAGAGACTGTGGTATGAAGGGTTGGAAGACTTTTTAGAAGAATCTCGTAACCAGCTCAGCTTTGTTATGAATTCCCTTTACTTGGCAACCTTTGCCCTCAAAGTGGTGGCTCACAACAAGGTGACTATTTACTGTCAATCAAAGATATATTTATTTCAAAAACTAAGATAACTCTGTATGTAACTCAGACTTAATATAGACCCAAATCTATGTCTGATATGTTTTCATTTAAAAATAATCTGTGTGAATGTGGTTGCTTACTTTTTCAGTCCTTTGACTGGTTTGCCTTTTCATTAATGGTTACCTGCTATATGCTGGGTAGTATGGTTGATGTTAGATACACTGTATCTAATTTCATTTTCACAGCAATTCTTTAAGACAGAACAGAAGTCATTATCCTCATTTTGCCAGTAAGAAAGCGACTCAGAGATTAATAACATATCTAAGACTGTGTAGTTTTTAAAAAGAGGATTTGAATCCAGGTCCTAGGTAATTTCTTTCTACCAAATGTTTTATTTCTTCATTTAGCTCATTTACTTACTCTCTTATAATTTTACTTTCATCAATATTTATGATTTCTCAAAGCCAGAAAATATACTAGATTCTATGTTAGCTATAGGATGTCACATTTAAGGACCTAAGATATATAATATTGCCTGAATTTTTTGCTATTTATATAGTAAGAGCAATGTGATTCTATCAGTTTATGTAACATCTGTTTCTTTAATCAGTCAAAAGTAAGCAACATGTTGGTGAGAGAGCAATTTGGTGATGAGGTGAGAAGTTACTAAAAAGTTGGAATTGGCCATATAGAAATGAAAATGGTCAGACATAAATGAAGGGTTGGGTGGCATTGATTTTTCAGACTAATTTCTTTTCTTCTAGAAGTAGTTTTCGAATCCAAACAAGACAATTTGAGAGTGGAAGGATATGTGGCTGACAGTCACACAGAACCTCTGGTATAGGTCTCAGCCAGAAGGACAGGCAGACAGTCTGTTGTCTAGGTACAACAGCACTTTTGTTTTTGATTTGAAGCGGGGGTGACTTCTGTAGTTTGCTCTAAATTCCTAAATCAAAGGACTGGGTTTAGTATGGCATCTAATTAACTGACAACATACATGTTCATGATTTATGTTATAGAATTTAGAGAAACTAGCTAATATTTCACTCATAAAAATGTTTAATAAGTTTTCTAACTTGTTTATTTCTTTTAAACCAAGGAATTTCTGGTAAATCTCTGCATATAAAGTAGTATTTCTTAATATACATGGAAATCTTTTGTTTGGCTAAAACATTACTTAGATCTTCTACAAGATGACAATTTCAGGCATTTTAGAATATTTCTCTTCATTTTCCTTACTGACCTTTGACTTCTCTTCCTACCTCCAGTTTCATGACTTTGCTGACCGGAAGGACTGGGATGCATTCCACCCCACACTTGTAGCAGAAGGGCTCTTTGCTTTTGCAAACGTTCTGATGTACCTTCGGCTTTTCTTTATGTATACAACCAGCTCTATTTTGGGCCCACTGCAGGTAAACAAAGGTCTTCAAGAATCTTCGTTACACGTCACTACTGTTGCGTCTGCTTACTCACTTCAACACTGTTCTCATGATGTTAAAACTCTACTTGGCTTTTGAAAATGATTAGCAAGACTTTACTTCTGGCTCATTGATAATTTTCTTTTAAGAATTGAAACTTAATCAAGCTGTGGTCCATTGGCCTCCTTCTTTCATTCTTTGGCTATAAATATCCTTAATATATTGTTAAGTTTCACAGAAAGGAATAACAAAAGTCTGTTTTTACCAAATATATTTCATATTTAAACTTTGAAAGATAGTTGGCTTTTAATAAAATACTATCTATAGGAGTTTAACATATAGAATATACATGTGAAATGAATGACAATGATAACATAAAGACCAGTCTGGAAGAAATATAAATACACTATTGTAAGGCTTTCTACTATATATAAAGTAGTGTGATACCACTTGAAAATAGTCTGTAATAAAGATGGGTGTCTTAAACCCTAAGGCAGTCTATGAGATAAAGCAGCTACCATTAACAAACCAACAAAGGACATAAATTGGTATTTAAAATTATAAAAAAATAAGACAGAGTAAAAGGAAAAAGAAGAAAGCAGAGAGAAACTAAAGAGGAAGAAATAACCTAATAGATGTAAATAGGCCAGATGCCACCACAGTCTTCCCCAGACACAGTCAGGTGTGTCACAGCTGTACCCCACAATCTGGTACCAGCTTCTTTCTTAGGGTTTTTTTTGTTTGTTTGTTTGTTTGCTGTGATAAAACACCGTGACCAAAAGGAACTTGGGAAGGAAAGGGCTTATATAAACTTACAGCTCCTCATGCAGTCCATCACTGAACTTTAAAGCAGGAACTAAAGCAGGAGGTGTTGAGGTGTGCTGTTCCCTGGCTTGCTCCTCAGGCTTTCTCAGGCTGCTGTCTGTCTGTCTCTTTGTTTCTTTGTTTGTTTGTTTCTTTCTTCCTTCCTTCCTTCCTTCCTTCCTTCCTTCCTTCCTTCCTTTCTTCTTTCTTTCTTTCTTTCTTCTTTCTTTCTTTTCTTTCCTCATGGAAGATTTTTACTTCTTTAAATAGAATAATTTTATAACTTTTAGAGCAGAAGATTTGGATCCTCGCCAGCATCTACTATCACCTGAGTTTTTAATCTTAGCCATTCTGATTTCAGGGTTGTTTTGATTTGCATTTCCTAATGACTAGGAATGCTGAACATTTCTTTAGGTGCTTCTCGGCCATTTGTATTTCCTCAGTGGAGAATTCTTTCTTTAGTTCCATACCCCATTTTTTAATAGGGTTATTTGGTTGTCTAGAGCCTAATTTCTTGAGTTCTTTGTATATATTGGATATTAGTCCTCTATCAGATGTGGGATTGGTAAAGATCTTTTCCCAATCTGTTGGTTGCCGTTTTGTCTTATTGACAGTGTCCTTTGCCTTACAGAAACTTTGCAATTTTATGTAGTCCCATTTGTCAATTCTTGATCTTAGAGCACAAGCCATTGCTGTTCTGTTCAGGAACTTTTCCCCTGTGCCTAGGTGTTTGAGGGTCTTCCCCACCCTTCTTCTATTAGTTTCAGTGTGTCTGGTTTTATGTGAAGGTCCTTTATCCACTTGGACTTGAGCTTAGTACACAGAGATAAGAATGGATCGATTTGCATTCTTCTGCATGTTGTCCTCCAGTTGAGCCAGCACCATTTGTTGAAAATGCTGTCCTTGTTCCACTGGATGGTTTTAGCTCCTTTGTCAAAGATCAAATGACCATAGGTGTGTGGGTTCATTTCTGGGTCTTCAACTCTATTCCACTGATCTTCCTGCCTGTCTCTGTACCAATACCAGGCAGTTTTTATCACTATTGCTCTGTAGTACAGCTTGAGGTCAGGGATGGTGATTCCTCCAGAAGTTCTTTTATTGTTGAGAATGGTTTTCGCTATCCTGGGTTTTTTGTTATTCCAAATAAATTTGAGAATTTCTCTTTCTAGCTCTGTAAAGAATTGAGTTGATATTTTAATGGGGATTGCATTGAATCTGTAGATTGCTTTTGGCAAAATGGCCATTTTTACTATATTAATCCTGCCGATCCATGAGCATGGGAGATCTTTCCATTTCCTGAGATCTTCTTCAATTTCTTTCTTCAGAGACTTGAAGTTCTTGTCATACAGATCTTTCACCTGCTTGGTTAGGTTCACCCCGAGGTATTTTATATTATTTGTGACTATTGTGAAGGGTGTCATTTCCCTAATTTCTTTTTCAGCCTGTTTATCTTTCACGTAGAGGAAGGCTACTGATTTGTTTGAGTTGATTTTATAACCTGCCACCTTGCTGAAGTTGCCTATCAGGTTTAGGAGTTCTCTGGTGGAGGTTGCTATGACCTTTCTGTCCACAAAAAACATTTTGCTGTTTTTCGCTGCTCATCCATCATACACAAGTTCCGTATTCAAGCCAGCGCCCACTACTGTGGTGTCTCCTGTACTATATTTAGTTCTGTATTATGTAAGAACTGATGTCCATCTCTGCTGTTCTCTTTCAGTATTACTCACCTTGATATTCAAATTGGTTGCAATTATTTTTCTTAAATTTAGTTGTGTGTTAAAACTTGGTTGTGTATGTTAAAAAATTTTTTTGAAAATTATTTTTGAAAATTAAAATTATATAATTATAAGTGGTCACTTTCAAACACTCTATTTATAAATAAGTGAGCAGTGCCAGAACTTTCTTCAAAGGTCATCTTTCCTGAAGTTGTCAAAAGCCATTGTTTTATTGCTGCCTTAGCACATTCCCTGCTGACTCAGGTATCATATTCTGAATGTTCACAGACTGAATGAATGACTCTGTTTTCCTAAGTGACCCGCTAAAGTTACTGCCAGTGCGTTAAGGAAAATGTATCTCTTCTCTTTCTCATGTTTTGAGTTTTGTGATTTTAAACTCACCCTGTTTCTTCTATCATAATTTTGCTAGAGTGCCAAAAGAGTGCAGTACAGGCTTTGAAAAATACCACGTGATGTAGTCACTGCTGCAGTCAGGGTTCCCAGCTCGTGGTATGCCTAAAATTGTCAGTGCATCTCACACCTCTTCTGCTTAAGTAGCCAGCTCACAAAGGAGCTTTGTCATTTGCTTGTAAATAGCACACATGCACACACATGAACACATGCACACACAGACTGACTGTGAACTCAGAATTCTTCTACTTCTACTTTCCTAGTGCTGTGATTTACAGGCGTGCATGGCCACACTGAGCCTGTACTGTTTTTATTATGTAATGTTCTATACATTTCTATACAAGCACAGAACATGTAAATATATAATATATACAAATATACATCATTCTTTTTAAGCAGTGTTTAGTGTTCTAAATCTTGCTGTCTTTGTCAATGCTACATTATTTTTTAATAGATGGATCCTTTTGTACTTTCTACTTATTGGCTACCTTTTAGCACTAATTCCTCTTCAAAAAGTACTGTAGGAACTGGCGAGATGGCTCATCAGCTAAGAGTACTTTCTGTTTTAATAGGGACCTATTTTGTTTCTTAACATCTTACATGGTGGCTTACAACCTCTCGTAACTACAGTTCCAAGAGCCAATGCCCTTTTTTGGCCTCTGAACCATAGTGTACACACACACACAAACACACATATGCAGGGAAATACTCCTACATATAAAATAAAAATATATCTTTTAAGATGCATAGTAAATGTTAAGTGTTGTCAAAGTATTCCTTAATTTAAAAAAAATCAAGATTTATTAAAAATACCTAATTTTCAGACACTGATGGAGTAGGAACAAAAATGAAGTTAGACTTGAATAAAGCCTCTCATTGTCCCACGTGAATTACAAAAGGTGGTGATTACTACCTCGTAGTACTAGAACAGCTTACACACAGACTGCTGTCATACAGCAGAAAAGTGGGGAAAGATGGTCACTTCTGGAACGGAATAAGGGCAGTCCGGATGGTGTAACTGCCCTTTAGGAGTTAGCTGAGAATTAGTTACAAAATCAGATGAAATGCTTCATTTTAAAATGATTTATTATTTGTAAACTTTAAGAAGCCACATAAATACAAGCATTAATTTTACATTTTTTTAGAGAGTCCTTTCCTTTATCTCTGCTAACTGGCCTTTAGAGAATCTCCATGTTACCAGCAATGGTGATGCTTGCCTATAATCCTAGCATATGAGAAGCTGAGGCAGGAGGATTGTGAGTCTGATGACAAGATTGATCACTGTCTGTGAATCAACAACAAGAACAATAAATACAACAAGCTGATAACCCTTTGAAGCCGTTGTCTGGGAAGGCTGTGCATTTAATACTCATGGTACTGGTTTGATAGAATGGCTTTTTGTCAGATAGCTGGGTTTATTGGTCTTTATTTTTTTTGTATTCCCACAGCTGGAGCTTTGATGCTCTTAACATATTGAAGTAATTTAACCAGGCTGAATAAAGTATGTGACTTGTAGATCATGTGTTTGTTCTTCTTTTATTACTGGGTAATTTCATATTTAATACATAGTTTTCCCAACAGTTTTAATGTACACCCATGTGATACGTCCACAGATTTCAATGGGACAGATGTTACAAGATTTTGGGAAATTTCTGGAATGTTCCTTCTGGTTCTGTTTTCTTTCACGATTGGACTGACACAGCTCTATGACAAAGGGTACACTTCCAAAGAGCAGAAGGACTGTGTGGGCATCTTCTGTGAGCAGCAAAGCAACGACACCTTCCACTCGTGAGTGTCTTCAGATTTTACTACATGGACTTTATTGAGTTCTGTATGGGTTACCCATTACACAAATGCAACTTAAATTGTTCTTTAAAGAAATCCTTTTTGAATGTCTGTAAGCATTAACAAGTACTCATTTTTCTTGAATAATTTTTCATCATCTTTGCCTATAGAATCTTAAGTAGTAAGTCCAAATCATTCCAAGTGTCTTTTCTACTGAAATCTGTCTGAACAGAGGACATTTGACATTTTTACACTCCCAGCACCTTGGGAGATTTCTTTTATCCAGCTCATATATTAGAATGTTCAGTATCTCTGCCTTTAAACTAGTGATACATGTAGCAACTCTTGGTTACCAGTACAACCCTGAACACTTATGTTTTCAGCATTTCTTGAGAGGTCACTAGAGTTGAAGACCTTTAGAGCTTGAGGACAAGTCCCCTGGTCTAACATAAGAGTGGTACAGCCACTATAAATTAGACAGAATACCCCATCAGGTTCCATTTCCAGTGCTGGGATCTGAGCCAGGGTACTGTCTGCACTAGGCAAGTACTAAACACCAAAGTTACATCTCCAGTCTTATTCTCCTCATGACTAAATAAAATATAGACAAGTATGAACATACACATTTGTGTGTTTTTAATATGTGCCAATGTGCCTTCTCATTTAATGAATATGATTTCTGGGCTGACCAGGATAAACAGGTAATAGGGGTGATCATGTAGGATCTTCTTGTTGTTGTAATGATTTGGAGGTACTGCAGTTTAAAGGCACCTGAAAGCTGACATAGAGGACTGGTAGAATCTAACTAGATACCCTATGAACTGCTATATTGGGACTAGAAAGGCAGCAAAAAAAAAAAAATCAAATAGTAATAATATCTTTGCACATGTTTCCTCATTTAAAATAAGACCTGTAGGGGCTGGACAGATGGCCCAGTGGTTAAGAACACTTACTGCTCTTGCAGAGGACCTGGGTTTGGTTTCCAGCACCACTTGGTGGCTCATAGCTGTAACTCCAGTTCCAGGGAATCTGGAACCCTCTTTTGACCTCTGCAGGATTCTACATGCATGTGGTGCACATGCATACACTCAGGTGCACACACATAAAATAAAAATAACATGTAAAATAAGACTGAAAATACAAAATAAAAAATTATTTTATAATGTATTGTACAATGGTTCTAATGAATTACTAATGGTTCATATGTATAATTTTGATATAAATGCTTTGTCTGTTCTTCTTAATTAATTTCCTTTTTAAGCAGAATGTACTTGCCCTTACAGGTTTATTGGCACCTGCTTTGCTCTGTTCTGGTATATCTTCTCCTTAGCGCACGTGGCCATCTTTGTCACCAGGTTTAGCTATGGGGAAGAGCTGCAGTCCTTCGTTGGAGCTGTGATTGTTGGAACGTACAATGTTGTGGTTGTGATCGTGCTTACGAAGCTGCTGGTAGCAATGCTTCACAAGAGCTTTCAGCTGATAGCAGTAAGCATTCTCTTCAAATCACATGAAATGTGTGAAGCCAAGTAACTCAAGATTACAGAATTCATGAGTAATATTTTTAAACTAAATATAGATTTTAAAATAAGTCTAATAATTGCACATCTTTGACCAGTTCTTTTAATGTATAAGATGTGGGAACATTTAGACAGTTTTAGTCAACAGATCCCCAACCTCCCCATATGCATTCAGTTTGTCTGTGTTCTTATTCTATCCTACTTTTCCTCATAGAATCATGAGGATAAAGAATGGAAGTTTGCTCGAGCAAAGCTATGGCTTAGCTACTTTGATGACAAATGTACACTGCCCCCACCTTTCAACATTATTCCTTCTCCAAAGACGATCTGCTATATGATCAGTAGCCTCAGCAAGTGGGTTTGCTCGCATACCTCAAAAGGCAAGGTCAAACGTCAAAACAGTTTAAAGGTGAGATATTAGAGGTTTGAAGTGCACCACAGTTTTACAATTGTTAATTTCAACTGTAGTTCTTTCTTTGTCTTATTTATTGATACACAATCTTACTATAACTTGGCTTTGTAGACCAGGCTGGTCTAGAGTTTATATCCTGTGTCTGCCTACCATGGGCTGGATGACGGGTGCTTGCTACCAGCTGTGTGCAGCCATGCCCAGCTCAGATGTTTAAAAGCACAAATATGCAGGCTTGATAAGGGCTGTGCTGACATGTTTCATGTTGTTGTATTCCTAATGCATGCTTTACTATATAGTATAAAATTCAACAAATAATTGAGAATAAAAAAATAGAACTAAGGATTTTTTAGTTGGTTTGGTTCTTTTTTTAGTTTCAAGTTTCCCTAACACATGAACTCCTATCCCATAGTCTTTCACTATAGATTTAAGGAATGATTATTAGTTCATACTGGTTTTAGGTCTTGAAAGTTACTCCGTGTATTTCTTATCCAATGTGTGCTGTCATGGATTGGTAAGTTTCCTAAAAGACTAGACAGTAAATATTTCACACTTTGTAAGCCAAACAGAACAGAAAACATCATCTAAGAAGTTATATAAGAGAAAAGTTTCCAAAAACTTATAGATGAAATTAAAAATATAACAGTAATAGCAGTCATTGTAATAAGTTACTAGGGAAAACAGGATTCCCTGTGGTCAGGTTAAATTTTTGCTTAATTAGAGTTGAAAACCAAGTTGTTCATTATAAAATTGATTACAAAGATTCATCTGTAAAACCATACTTTACTCAGAAAGTAAGAAAGACAGGAAATGGTTTATTGGTTTGTCGTGGTAGTTTACAAATCTCTGTAGTAGACTGAGTATTACTAAGACTAAACTATTTCAGTGAAATCAGCCTAAATTAGAGTGAATGAAACAGATATGCAGGCTATATTATTTCAAACATGTACTGAGTATGATTTATTCCAAAATAAACTATCCTCTAAATGCATTGAAAGTATGTATCTATGACTATATTTTAAAACTTGCCTCATTTAAATATTGTCTCTGAGTGGAGTATGACATGATGGCAGACATTTGCCTAGCAGGCATGTGGCCCCTCACTCAGGCACTGCAAATTATGTATGTATGTATGTATGTATGTATGTGTGTATGTACATGTTTTTTACATATATATGACTGTATGTACACATATGCTGTTCTGCTGTCATTTATTACCATATGATTGCTTGTTTTGAAGGAGTGGAGAAATCTGAAGCAAAAGAGAGACGAGAACTACCAGAAAGTGATGTGCTGCCTAGTGCATCGTTACCTGACGTCCATGCGACAGAAGATGCAGAGCACAGACCAGGCCACCGTGGAGAATCTCAATGAACTGCGTCAAGATCTGTCAAAATTCCGAAATGAAATAAGGGATTTGCTTGGATTTCGGACTTCTAAATATGCTATGTTTTATCCAAGAAATTAACCATTTTCTAAATCTTGTAGAAATAATTTTCCATAATGAATCTGAAAGACTGTATTTGCATACCTTGCAATTAAATCAATAAGATATATATGGGCATAAACAATTACACAAAAGCCATTCTTTAAATATTTATAGCATAAATATATGTCATGTAAAATATGTATATAGAGTTAGTTTTTTAAAACCTGTCTGTGGCTTTTTGTAGAAGCAAAACAATTTTGTTAGCATGTTCTTTTGTTTTCTTAGTTGGTCAGTGCTTAAATCCACCATGTTTAAGAGGGGCAGCTATCAGTGTACACGTGGCCCACTCCATTTTATAAAATGAAGATCAGCAAATGCAGCTACCTTAAGACACACTTGAAGAGCTCATTGTGTTTGAATCTCTTGTTTTAGGAGTTCACAGAGTTAAGTATATATTGTTTAGGAGTTTAGTTTCATCTAAAATACCCTACTTTTTCTTTTGATAGAATTTTAAGCAACAGAGAAAAGTTTATAATAAATATTTGAATTTAAGCCAGTCATGGTGATGAATGCCTCTAATGCCAGCACTCGGGAGACAGAGGTAGGCAGATCTCAGAGTTCAAGGCCAGCCTGGTCTACAGAGTGAGTTCTAGGACATTCAGGGCTGCACAGAGAAATCCTGTCTTGGAAAAGCAAAAAAATAAAAAATATTAATGTATTTATGTCTATCTATCTAAATTCACCTTGATATTTGTTGTGTAATATATTTACTTTTACATGGTTATAATAATTTTATGTTTTTAATTTTGTCTTGACATAATATTATTTTATATATAGTTCTCTATATTGAGGTAGTTTATATGTTTAAGTATTTATAGAAGTCTGTGTTTTTTGAAAATTAGTAGCCATCTTTTAGCCATAGAATATTTGTTTATATTTATATATTTGCCAAGTTACTTCTCTAGGCATTTGGTTAGTTTAGCTTTTCCTTCTAATTTTTCAAGTTGGAGTACAACTCATCATTACAAAGTAGAAGCTGCTTGTCTTCATGTGTGGTCACAGTAGGCTTGGCTGGAGAGAACTGGGGCCTTGAAGAAAGCTGCTTTACGTTCAGTTGAAGGCTCTCCAGCTCCTCTTCCAAAGTGTTTTCCTCAGAGCCCACCATTGCTTCTACAACAGTGGCCTTGTGCTGCTGCTTAAGATGGAAAGCATTGTTTATTCAATTTGAAAATAAAATGAATATTTGACTGCTCTTAAGTGTTCATGTAAGGGTATGGCTGAAGGTTTTCCCAGCTATTGCATAGACATTCTTGTAGCATGATTGGTGAGGAATTACCTTCTTAACGGAATGTCAGCTAGCGTTGAGGCCAGAGTGCAGACAGCCCTGGTCTGTGAGCACCACCTACCCAGGGGCAGCTGAGGATTGTAGTGTTAGGTTTCATCTTGCTTTTTACATTTGTTTTTAATGTCCAGGTTAAGTGTTCCCTCTTTTGGGCAAATTCTTATAAAAATGTTTATTGTAAAGTTATATATTTTGTCTACAATGGGATTATGCGCTTCCAAGTTGGGATTTTACATCAGGATTTTTAGTCATTCTAAAAAAATACCTAATTATTAAAAAATTTATAGAGTACCTATGTGTGCATGAATTACTGATGAGGTATATTTTGAATGACAGCATACTGTAAGAAAAAGTGAATAAAATTTGACATTAGATTATTAGTTTAGCTTGAACATTTTACTGTTACTCACTTTTTATTTTTTATTTATTTTGTGTGTGTGAGTGTTTTGCCTGCATGTATATCTGTGTACCATGTGTGTGCTTGGTACTCACATAAGCCAGAAGGTGTTGAGACCCCTAGAATGAGAGTGACAGATAGTTGTAAGCTGTCATGTAAGGAGTAAATTGAGCCAGGTCCTCTGGAAGAGCTGCCTGTGCTCTTAACTGATGAGCCATGTCTCCAGCATCTCATTAGCTTCTTAAATTTGAGATACCGGGATGGCAACGTGGTTCAGTGGGGAAATGTGCTTACGCTTACACCAAGCCTGATGACCTGAGTTCAACCCCTGGTACCCACATAGCGGGAGAAAACCTACTCCTACAAGTTGTCCTCTGACATCCACATGCATGCCGTGTCCCACAGCATCTGCACTCACACACACACAGAAAATATTTAATTGGGATATAACTTATATGCCATCTATGAAATTTAGAGGTTTTTTTTAAACTTATGATCACAAAGGCCTAAAATGCAAAATACCAACATCAGACACTCAGCAATCCTTCCCACTTCTAGGAGCAATATCATTTAACTGTTAGATCTTTCCTAGGATAGCATATTTTTAATTAGTATATCCACACCAAGATTAATATGTGATCATTCATGAAAACATTATTGTCCCAAACTAAAAGCAACTAAAATCCTTTTGACTAGTCAGTGGATAAATTGTATATTTATGTAGTATAAATATATTTAGGAAGGGATGTATCAGTCCAAGTTCAGGCAGAGAAACAAAGCTGTTAGAATAGTTACAAGCGTGTACACAGTGTGTATGTGTGCATTCATGTGTTTGTATATATTACACATCATGCTTGTTGGACTGATGGGCAGGTACTTTTGTATCAAATGTTAAAAGTCCCTGAAGCAACAGCTAAGAAGGAAAGGCAGAAACAAAGAAGAGAACAAAGATAAGCTGGCAGCCATGAAAATGGACTCAGATGAACTATACTTCATGTGCCTTCAGCCTTATGCTGTCATATCCTGTGGCAATACTGTTGCCTTTGCCACTTTTCTTTGCAAGTGTGTTAGTAAACACACATTGGCTCAGAAATCAGAGACACTGTATGGAGGACCAAAGAAAGGTGTAGCTGCCCCTCATCCATAAGATAAATCAGCATATGTGACTCAGAAAGGTCCTGGCAGAAAGAACAGAAAAGCTGCTATGTCGCTCTTCAGATCTCACACCCTAATCAGAAGCACACAAAGAGAATTCTGGGAAATGAAATTAGACCTAGGCAAGTTAACACACAAACCACCACACATATAGACTAGAGATATCTGCACCACACAGATGACTCTTAAATTAAAAGTGAAACAAGCTAGTCACAAAGGATATAGACTGCACACTCCACTGTGCAACACTACACAAGGAGAAAAAAAAAAACATTAGAAACTGAAGTCAAATCATTGGTTCATAAGATCTGCAAAAGAAGATCAACTGCACAACTCAGAAAACTGCTTTTGTTTAAAATGGTGAATTTTAAGCTGGGCCTGGTGGCATAGACCAGTGATCCCAATGTTCAGGAAGATGAGCAGGAGGATTTTAGGGTTCTAAGCCAGCCTTGACAACATGATGAACTGCAGACTAGCCAGAACCACATAGTAAACCCCTGCTTCGAACAGTGAATTTTAGTGTGTCAGAGTTATGCTGTGTCAACCTGATGGGGAACAGAACGCTGTTACGATTAAAAGAGCTAAGAACTTGAGAGGCAGAGGCAGGCCAATATCTGTGAGGACAAGACCAGCCTGGTCTAGAATGAGTTTCAGGGTGATACAGAGACACCTGTCTCAAACAAACAAAAACTAAGAAAACAATAGGCATCTTAAGAGTTTGCTACTACAAAAGAAGTAATCTGTGATGTATAGCCAGGAAAGACTTGCTACCTGGCATCTATCAGCATGATATACTTTTCAAAATCAATTCTACTGTTTAGGTTATCTGCTTTTTCACATAAACTAGAATGGTCAATTTCTAACAAAAGCCAAATTGACATTCTGATTGGAATTATATCAAATGTAGAGACTAATGGAATGAATTTACAACTTAGCAAGTGTCAGAAGCTATCTAGGAAAGGCTATAGCAAGCAAGTGAGTTTTCTGGAGATGGCCCACCATTTTGCATGGCTGCAATGGCTGCACTCTGGAGAGTCAAGGCTCCAGAGACTTCTTCCCAGGATTGCTTCTCACTGCTGATGTGCCTTTCCTGCCATTATTACACAGCCTAATGATTACTGGACATCAGCCCACCATACTGGGCAAATTTCCTGCAAATCAACATGAAGATGAACTTTCATGAATTAATACTAGATAAATTAATTTATAGCATTCCTGATTTGATTCAAATAATTTTAAGAAGAAAGTTTAAGGAGATGGTCTTAGCTGTTTTGCCAGAAAGATGAAATAAAGAATCAAGAATAGAATGTGTGAGCCGGGCAGTGGTGGCGCACGCCTTTAATCCCAGCACTTGGGAGGCAGAGGCAGGCGGATTTCTGAGTTCGAGGTCAGCCTGGTCTACAAAGTGAGTTCCAGGACAGCCCGGGCTATAGAGAGAAACCCTGTCTCAAAAAAACCAAAAAAAACCAAAAAAAAAAAGAAAAAAAAAAAAAAAAGAATAGAATGTGCCCCCTTTCATAGGATAGTAAGTAAAGGTTTCATAATAAAGAGTACAGTAAGTTTTATAATTGCAAGAGAAGAGAAATAGGCTTGGGACAGATCTGTGATCAAGGAAAAGCATTCATCGTATGTCAGGTCCAAGGATGAGGCCACAGGTGTGCACGATGATAAAGCAAGGCCACGTGAAACTGTTGCTTTGAAGTTATAATGAGCTTATAGAATGAAATGCTGCTTTGAACTTACTATAGACATCCTTCTGTAACTCTCCTTTCCTGTGACATTTTATCTATGAGATAATTTTTATAAGGAACATTTGCCTAAGAAGGTATAAATTGCCAGAAAGAAGAAATAAAATGTGGCATTTGAGACTCAGTCCCATCCATCAAATGTATTATCTATCTATCTATCTATCTATCTATCTATCTATTATCTATCTATCTATCTATCTATCCATACATACATATATGTGTATGATGTAAGTATGCATGAACATTTGTCGAATTTGTTGAGACAGGTGATTGGACCTAACCAAAGTGTGTGTTGTCTGTGTGTGTCTGTGTGTGCTTAATGTCTCCCTTCCTTTTCTTTTCTCTCTGACTCACAGTTAATGAACTTCTAGCCTCGCCTGGCCAGCAAGGGTACTTGAGTCAAAGAGAAACTAAGACTTTTTTCTTAAATCTGTGCCCCAACCCCATCAGCAGGGACTCAAATTACCAGAAGCCAGCAGCTTTTGACCACAGAATAGCAAAGAGTTAAAGAAAGAATTACCAAAGGTAAGCAGCTTTGGCCCTGATCACTGAATCCGTACCCCTTCACTGCCTTCCTCCAGGAAACTGGATGCCAGGATAAATGCCCCCTCCACCCTCACCCTGGCAAGCAATGTCTTTCTGTCCATTTATTATATGTTATATTATTGTTATATATTATATGCATATTATTATATACATAGCACATCTGCCCATTTATTCAGGTCCTCTTAGCAATATTCAGTATTTTCTAGCACTGAAATCCAGTGGGATTACAATTTTGTAATTAAAACAATGATGATTTTATTGCCCATGTGTTTGGGGAATTGTCTCTATGTGGGGGCATTAAGTGGGGTCTCCTGCCCTCCTACAGTTCCAATGACAAACCAAAGTTTGGTTCTACTCAAATTCACCCTGGGCCATCAGTGAGTTTATTAGGCTTACAGAACAATGGGTGAGTGGTTACAGGCTGGAACATGGTGACCTTAAAGCATCCTCGCCGGACATTCTTCAATCAGTGTGGATGAGGACTCTCCCATGGTTGTATAGATGGAGTCCCTTCCCCTAAGCTTTCCCAACCTATATATGCTAGTCCTTCCCAGAGACCCCAAGGCCAAATGCAATTACGATGGAATTTCTCGAAATTAGTTGGGGGTGGCTGGACTCTCAGAAGAGGGTCCAGTGACCCTCTCTAGACCCTCCCTTGAGGGACCGTCAACAATCAACAAAATCAGTACGTGCTACATTGTGCTGCTCCAATGGAGATCTGTACCTTGACCATAATTAGTAATATGTTCAAATTTCATTCAAATTACTATTTTTCCTAAAATTAAGTAGAGGTTGTAATTATTGATCCATAGAGGGGTCGCATCTAACCAAATGCTAATTAATCATTGTTAGTCTTTGATAGAAAGATAAAACTGGAAATGTTCACTGTTTCATCTCTAGTGAATACATATCTCTTCTAGTCAGGGATTTTTTTGTTGTTTGTTTATTTGATTGGTTTTGGATTCTTTGGGTTCTTTGAGACAGAGTTTCTCTGTATGGCCCTGTCCATCCTAGAAACTTGCTCTGTAGATTAGGCTGGCCTGGAACTCAGAAATCTGCCTGCCTCTGCCTCCCGAGTGCTGGAATTAAAGGTGTGCACCACAACACTTAGCAATTCCTAATACTTTTAAATTATTGTTTTCCTCGGTACATTTCTAACATACTAAATAATCTGAGATCATGAATCTTGAAAAGTAAACCAACCCCAGGCCCAATTCAGAATTAAATGAACAAGGGAAATGGTTCAATTGGTAAAGTGCTTGCTTGCCATGTAAACCTGAGGTCCTGACTGAGTTCAATTCTCAGCACCTACGCATGGTCTCAGTGGTGGAAACACAAAAAACACAGCCCCCGAGGCTTGCTAGCCAGCTAGTCTTGTAGAACGGGTGAGGGCCAAGTTTAGTTTCTCTAGTTATGGACTTGGAAGATGGGTTAATGGGCACAGTGCCCGCTATGCGATCAGGAAGACATGACTTCAGATTCCCTGCACCCGTATAAAAGCCAGACATGGTAGTGCAAACCTGTTACTCCAGCACTGGGGTGTTGAAAATGAACCCTAGGGGTTCACTAGTCAGTCAGTCTAGCCGAAGTAGCAGTCCAGGCTCATTTAAGAGTCTGTATACAAACACACACATGCACACTATAATATATTCATATATAATATATATTACCAATTGAAGAAGACACCTGATGTCAACATGCATATGCAAACATGAACATATACACAAAGAGAAAATTTACAGTAAGAAAATATTATAGATAATGGCTTCTCACTGGTAAGTTAGTGCTCACGTTCTGACATTGCACCTGCTCTCCATGTGTAAACGTATAGAGAAGCCATTCTTAGAAGACTTCCTCTTTCGTTTGATAATTTCACATTATTTCCTTTATTCTCCTGTTTTTATTTGCATTTGAAGATGAACACAAACTACACCACACAAAAGTTGGAAAATGGTTTAAGTTCTATTTGTGTGCTTTAAAGTGACCATTTTCAGGAGGCATGGTTTCTGATACATATTGTAGGAACACAGAAGTAAAACAGCAGGCTTATTTATATACGAGGTAAACATGTTTTTTAAAGTGTCCGAGGCAATCAAAGTTATGGGCAAGCTCCATTCTCTTCATCCTGCAATCAATTCATTTTCTGCTTTCTCCCACCAGGAATGCTATTTAAGGGGTCCATGGCTCAGCAGGCAAAAGCACTAGCTGGTCTAATGATTTGAGTTCAGAATCCACATAAAAATGGCCCAGGCACAGTGGCATGTCTGTAACCCAGCATTTGTATGATAAAATGGGAGAGGAGGGGGACAGAGGACTTCCCCTGGAAACTTGCTCAGGCTGGTGGCTAGCTGCAGTGACAGAGAGACCCTTCTTCATCCACTTCTATCCAGTTTTTAGCTCGTTCTGGACCCTACATGCTACAGTAATGATCTGCCAGGCAGGATCTAACAATGGTAAGACTATTTATGGGCGTTACCTTGGTTGCTTACTGCTGCGGGTAGTGATTAATGCAGTGATTAATGCAGAGATGTATGACTGTTTAAAGTGCTGAGTATGAGCAGGCGTGCATGCTCAGCCATAAATGGGACTTCCTTATCAATCCCCAACCTCCCATATACAGGCTCAGAGAACACTGTGGGAAAGGGGGCGGCAGAAAGATGTAAGCGCCTAAGGATGGGGAAGCGTGCTGGAAATGCTGTCCTCTGCACATGGCTGTCCATACGTGAACTCAAAACAATTGTGGGTCCCTACAGGAAACCTGTGCAAGATCAAGACTGTTCACAAATTCTGGCAAGGAGTGGGAGGGGCTCCGGAGGCCCCCACCCTACCGGAAAAACTTGTGGCTATTGGAGTAAAGAGGGTGAGAAACTTTTTGTTAGGCATGTAGCCACTGGTACGTCCCCCATGGCGCCCCAGTAGATGGCCCCATGACCATATGCATTCAGGCTGCACTAATTAGACTCGGTATGAGATCCTTTATGGTCTTGAAATGTGTCTGTATTCTTTATACCCACATCAAACAGATGAAAAAGGTGGCTTAGACGCTGAGCCAGTGTGGTGGTTTGAGTGAGAATAGCCCCCACAGGCTCATATGCTCAACTGTTTAGGAAGGATTAGGACCACAGAGGATCTCAGAAAGGATTCTGTTTGTCTTTCTCATTCTACAACACAGTTCTAGCGATATACTATGCACAAGAATCCAAGTACTTTCCCTCATCATCTGGGAGGCTCTTCCTTGCATCATGTAACCACCAGCATTAATTTTTTAGAAGTGTCAGATGTAAAAAGCCTCAGCTTTTAAGTTTTCCTAGTAGGTTTATGTCTTAAAAGCTCTGTCTCTGACATCTAATTGAGTCTCACTATCAGTATGCCACAGACATCTTTCAAGCAAAAGACAGTATTTCTAGTTTTTATTTAATCAAATGTTAGCCTTTTAAAGCTACTTTGCTTTTAAGAGGGAAAACAAATGACAAAGAAAAAAAATCAAGAATTTTAATTATAACATTAAAATGCCTCTGTAAAAATGTCTGCACTTGATCTCAGCCAAAAGATAGACAAAAGATATATTTCTCTGTGTGTTCCAAATTCTTCTGATTACAAGTTGTCTGACTACCTGTGAATACTCCCATGCTTACTTGGTCATAGGTTCCCCCCAGCCAGCCATGGTAACACATGTATACAAGCTCCGTGCTCAGGAGACCGAAGCAAGAGGATCTGGAGCAACCTAAGCTACAAAGGCAGGTTGCAGGCCACCTGCATAGTCAGACCCTGTGTTAAAGCAGAGCAATGACTTTAAGTGTGTTTGGTACTTGTGGTAGTTTGAATATGTGTGGCCCAGGGAATGGCACTATTTGAAGGTATGGCCTTGTTGGAGGAAGTGTATCAACGTGGGCATGGGCTCTAAGACCGTTGTCCTAGCTACCTGGAATCCAGTCTTCTCCTGTTTGCCTTTGGAACAAGATGTTGAACTCTCGACTTCTGCACCATGCCTGCCTGCATGCTGCCATGCTCCTGCCTTGATGATAATGGACTGAACCTCTGAACCTGTGAGCCAACCTCAATTAAATGTTATAAGAGTTGCCTTGGTCATGGTGTCTGTTCATAGCAGTAAAACCCTAACTAAGACAGTACTTAATTCAAGACCTTTAATAATAAAATACAATATATTCAATATTTTGTCCAAAAGTTAGAGCCTATTTTTGTATCTAAGATGAACATGCAAATCTCTTATTTTTACTGGTATTTTATTATTCAGCTTAGACATGATTGCACATGTGTGTTTGTGCATGATGGGCATGCATACTACAGTGCTCATTCTGAGCTCAGAGGCCAATTTTCAGGAGTCAGTTCTCTCCACTATGTGAGTTTTAGGGGCCAAACTCATGTGGTTCATTTGGTGGCAAGTGTCTTTACCTGCTGAGCCATCTCACTTACCTGAAAGTTTCTTTAACTAAACTTTTTCTTTGGATAACATAGCACCTTTGCATTATAGTAATCTTATTTTTCCTGTCCAAATTTTGCATTATCATCATAGCAAGACGCATGGCAGCATCCAGGCAGGCCATGGCGCTGGAGGAGCTGAGAGTTCTACATCTTGTTCCAAAGGCAAACAGAAGACTGACTTCCAGGCAGGAGGGTCTCCAAGCCCACCTGCAGTGACATACTTCCTCCCACAAGGCCACACCTCCTAATAGTGCTATTCCCTGGGCCAAGCACATTCAAATATTGCTCAAGGTTTATTTTTGTTATGAAAAATATCTAGGAATCAGATTGCTCACTCTGCATTAAGACCAGAAGCAGGACTGCAGATGTGTGCCCCCATGCCTGGTTTATGCAGTGCTGGGGATCAACCAAGGCTTTGTGCTAGGCAACTGCTTGACCAGTGGAACTACAGCCCCAGTTTCATCTAATTTGTTACCTAGCAATTGGGAAATGTGCTATGTCAACTCTGTTACTAGGCAAACTTGCTTATGGCTAAAAACATGAACTGACTGGCAAGTTAAATCTGGACAAGGAGGGACTGTAAATGAACTGGGAATATCTAATGGATATTTAATATCTAATGGAACCAGAGCTTTGGGCTTTCCTCGGCATAAAGCCTGTCACCTACTAGAGTCTGGGAGCTGTGCCTCTTGCACTTTAGGATGAAGCTTTTCTGAAGATCTTTTGGTAGGTGTGTCTACACTGCCCTGAGGTGACTGCTGTCTCCTCGAATGTAATACATCCTCTAGGAAGAACAAAGGAAAAATAATAAAGGTTATGGAAATTTGCATTATAGACTATTATAAGATTGTAATACATATATACATTATAATCTTGATGTATATCTCTCATCTGAGAAGAATGGACCTGCAGAGTTCTTATGAGTCTGTCCAGTAGCAGCAAAGCTCTTAGTGCAGTGAAGACTATCTACTGACGGTTTACATGTTGAAAGCATTCCTGGGATAAACTCTACTTGACTGGCATCCTTTTGTTTGGTAATATCTTGTCTAGAGTTTTTGCACCTATGTTTCTAAATGAAATCAGACTGGATATTCTCCTGATGCCCACTGTCTGCTAAACTTTTAGAATTAAGGTTATTAACTCAGAGAAAGCATCCCATGTTCTTTCCTTGCATTCTGGGACGGTTTGGGTTAGGTGGGCAGTCCTTCCTCTGTAGATGCCTGACAAACTTTCCAAATAAAACTAACTGAGTTCAGAGTTTCCTTGAAGGAAGATTTTAAACTACTTACTGAATGCCTTCAGTGATTGTAGGACTATAAAGGTTGTTTTGTTTTGTTTTGTTTCTGCTTAAGTTTGCTGCTAGGCACCCTCACCCCAGGGATTTCATTTCATATACATTTTTCAATCTGTAGGCATAAGGAGTTCATAATGTCATGTTATTATTATTCTGTTGGGGGAGGAAGGGAGGAGGCAGAGAAGGAGAGGGAGGAGGCAGAGAAGGAGAGGGAGGGAGGCAGAAAGGGAAGAGGAGAGAGGATGGAAGGGAGAGAGGGAGGGAGAGAGAGCATGAATGAAGGAAGTGAGTGTGTTGGTCTTACTATGTGGCCTCCATTTCTCGGCCCAAGTGATGTTTCTTGCCTCAGCCTTCACAGCAGCTGATGTCACAGGTGAGACCGTTATGCCCAGGACTCTTATTACTACTTAATCATCTATAATACCTGAGAACAGTTCCTCTTTTATTCATAAAATTAGTATTATGTGGTTCTCTTTAAAAATAGTTTATCTTTATTTTACATGTTCTAACTACATCTGTGAACCATATGCATGCAGTGCCCAAAGAGACCAGAAGAGGGTGTGAAATCCCTTGGAACTGGAGTTATAGATAGTTGTGAGCCACCATGGCTGGGAATTGAACCTGGGTTCATCTGGAAGAGCAATCTGTGCTTTTGTAACCACTGAGCCATCGCTCAGCCTCTACTCTCTATCTCTCTGTCTCTGTCTCTCTGCCTCTCCCTTCCTTCCTTCCTTCCTTCCTTCCTTCCTTCCTTCCTTCCTTCCTTCCTTCCTTCCTTCCTCCCTCCCTCCTTCCTTCCCTGTCTCTGTCTCTCTCTCTCTCCTACTTCGTAATGTTTAGTCTTGGCAGAGATTTCTGAGTTATATTGGTCACTTCAAAGAAGCAACTTTTAGCTTTATTAACTTCATCTGTTATTTGAAACTTCTTTTGACTCAGTTTCTGTCCTGAGCGTATTTCTCCCTCTGCTCGCGTGTTACATATGCATTTACATGTGTGCACATGTATGTGTATATATGTGTGTAGAGGCCAGAAATCAATGATGAGCGTCTTCCTTATTTACTCTCCACCTTATTTTTTTTTTTAAGAGTCTTTAACTCAACTGATTCAGTGGGCTTCCAGCCAGCTCTATGGTCCTGCGTGACTCGGTTTCCCCAGGCTCCCTAGTTAGAAGTACTGCGTTTCCAGTACTGGGATTTTAGTGCTGCTGCACATGGCTTTTTTGTGGGTGCTGGGGATCCAAAATCAGGTCCTAAAACTTGGGTGGCAGCTATTTTAATGGCAATCCTCCCTGCAATCCTTCTCCCAAACTTTCAGGGTTTTTGGTTTGCAACTGGTAGAGATCTTTCTCCTTCTCCTGCGTGCTGGGATCAAAAGCAAGCACCACCGTACCTGGCTCTCTCTCCTTTTAAAAGTTTATTGTCTTTTTTTCTTAGTTTGTATCATTTATAAAATTATAAAATTTAAAGGGTTTAGTTTTAATATTATTATGTTATGATTTTTAAAGTTAATTATTTAGCAGCATATTTCTTAATTTCCAGCAAAAGATTTTATTATTGTTTTTGTTTACCTTTTTGGCACTGATCTTCAGTTATTCACTATTGCTGGAGAAAGGCATCCGCACGACATATTTTTTTTTAATTTGCTTCATGGAACATTAAATGGGAAAGTTTTAAAAATTATTCTATATATAGGCTGACGAGATTGGTCAGTGGATACAGGTGCCTACTGCAACTCCCTCTGTTTATGAACAAGGAAACTGAAATTCTGTCTACAGAAAGTGATTTTATTGCATTTTTTGGACTGGGAGGAGTAGTCTTACCACCCGGCTTGACTATCTGTTTTAAACAACTGAGTTGAAAGACAAGCTAGTGTTGTGAATTATGAAGCACAGTCCCTCAGCAGTTGTCCTGTACTAGAGCTGTCAATGGAACGGATAGCTTGGATTACTGTTCTTGGTTTTCCCTGCAGTGACTCCAGACCCCACTCAGAGTCTTTGCACTGCTAACACAGGAGACACTGTGACCATGAAGCTGGTACCATACAAACAAGCTGTCCACAATAACTCACCAGTAAGACGTTGCTGCTGAGAGACAAAAGCTGTGCTCATCCCCATGTCCCTATGGTGCATTCTTGACCGTATCCATTAGCACGCTTGTCTACCCGGTGTCACTACCCCAAGAAGCCACCACTCAGCCGGTGCAGGACCCTCTAACCCATCCTCTCCTTCAGCTGGTGAAGTCCCTGTACTGATGGGCATCTCAGGAGGAGAGTTTGAACAATGTCTGACCCTTCCAGCTAACTCCAGTAATTGCTCTTACACCTGACCAGCTGCCAGAACAGCTGTTCAACTTATCTTAATATTTTGCTGCCACGTAAGTGTTTATCAGCTCAAGAACTGGGAACTGTCATTTTCAACCAAAATCAGAGTTTCCCTTAGTTCTAAGACTTCATTCCTATCATAGGAGACTTGGTGATTCGTGCCTTTGTTTATCTAGTGTTCCTTCGACCATCTTAAGATGGAGACAGGGCACCCTTCACAGCTCCTGGCCAGCAATCTCCTAGGACAGATACTGTCATACTCATTGCAGGTATTGCCTCTTGAGCAGTTCATCTCAGCCGATATAGTCTGATTCAGTGAAATGGGTACAGACAGGGAAGAGCTCATAGCTAAATGTTCGGATTACCTTACTGTTTAGTCTAGTGAATGCAAACCTAAGCATCAGTCTTTAGTACTAAATGCTTTAAGTGGGAAGGAGACTTCCTCCTGGGCCTGCAGGAGCCTCTTCTAGTGACATTGTGAACACTGGGTTCGAAATTACGACTCTTAGAAGATTGCACTGTCTCTGCTGAGAAGAGTACTCTGGGGGAACTCCTTATATATACCTGAGCTTGCAGTTCAGAGACAAAAGGAAGGAATCTGGGCAAGATGCCAGAGGGACACCTTTCTGGTCTCGCAGACAGAGATTACAGCCCATTGACATTACTGCATCAGTCTTAACCCCAGAATTCTTAGAGTGCCAACTCGAAGCCAACACAATGACAATCTATGCGCAAATAACATCTGGAACACTGTTTAATGGGCGTGGCTCCACAGCTGTATTTTCTAGAACAAGTTTATCTGGCTGCCTTGTAATCATTTAAAATATTTTATTAAGCATTGACTTAAAAATGCAAGAGGAAAAAAAAAAAAGAATGTGACACCTCAGAGCAAATGCTTGAAGGTAACCAAATATCATTATAAATATTGCACTTTATAAAATCCTTTTTATATCTTCATACAACTCGGCTCTAGAATATCCTCCTACAGAGATGTATGTACAAGCTTCCTGCTGCTGGGGCTGCTGTTCCCCATCAGGCAGTCGCTGGGAGGGTTCTCAGATGTCTGACCTCACAGTGCAGGACCAGGTCTTCCACTAGGGAAATGGGGGCCGGGCTCACACATCCATCACACGAGGAGTCACTTGGCTCCATCTCTCAGAATGCTCAGAATTAAATAGCATGTTTTTTTTTTCTATGTGGGGAAAACAGATCGCTCAGCGGTGATGAGCAAGTTGAGGTTATGTGACAGAGCTCAGGCTAACACTGCTTGTTCTTCAGGGCGTTCATGGGCTTCTGATTCTTATTCTTGAACATCTTGACAAAACTGTTTGGCATGATTTTGCCACGCCCATCTTCACCCACTTGTCCCATAATAATGTAATTGAGACCTAAAGAAAGAGAATGTTAAGATAACTTTATTTTTGGCTTCATGCTCATGACTAACGGCTTCCTTCTCTATCAGAAGTGGACCTTGTTTTAGCCCTGATTTCACTTCCCCACAACAGCCCCTGACTGGAAAGGTCCATGACTTGCCTCCCCTCTTTTCACCTTCCCCTCTCTGCTTCTGAGCTTTCCAGTAAGAAAGGCCACAGCTCTGTCCTTACCTCGCCTGAGAAGGGGGCACTGCCTGCAGACCACGGTGAGCTTGACACTCATGTTCTTTCCAGCCTGCTGAACGGCCAGGTTGCCCTCCCTGTAGATGCTGATGATTGAGACTGTGGCATGCAAACTCCCACCTCGAGTGACCGTCGTGATGACTGTGCCAGCTAACACTGTAGAGAAAAGAGCCCACAGCGAAGGTAAATCCAGGCAGAGCTGAAAACTATTTCAATCCTTTTAAGTTTCAGAAATGAAAATTCACGTGTTAAAGGAGGTCTCAAAATTTAAAATCACTAAAACGCAGGTTAAAAAAAAAAGATCATGCTATGTTCGGGTGTAACTTCCGAGAAGAGAGATCTGTTTTCCCAATTGCAATCTGCTGCTGAGATGGAGACCCTCTTAACACATTCTCTCTAACACGTGGATAGATTGCCACTTAAGGGATAGAGTTATGAGCCTTGCTTTTAAGCACTTAGCAACCCTGTTTATCTCACTTAGAAAATGAAAGTAGAGAACAACTAAACTAGAACTTAAAACACAGTGTGAGCTGTGTGCTTGCACTGGCACTCTCAATACAACCAAAACCTTACACCTGGGAGCGTTTCCTTCCATGGCTGAGAACTCGTTATCCCTTGGTGATATTTGGTCACTGTGCCATCTAAGTGAGCCACAAATGAAAGGCTAAAGCTAGTTTTAGACACAGGTAACATAACCCCCCCCCCCCACTCCTAGGACAGTGTGAGCCCCCTGCGGTCATTGAAATACACCAAGCTCCTAAAATCAGAGTTCCTTTGATTCCTGTTAATGTGGGTCCACTGAAAAATGTCAGTCTGTAGTCGAGGGAAATCAGGGGGCCCCCAAAGCACTGGAAGGCAGTTCCTTCCAACGAAGACTAACCCAGGTGTGGTTTCAAATACACCTGGCAATACTTGCTTCCATTTTTTAAATTTGCGGTCCTTTGAACTCAGCATGAAAACTACACAAAATCCATCTCTTCCCTACAAGACAGTCCCAGGGTTGCAGACAGTTACCACATAAAGGCACTGAAAGCAAGCCAGGACTTGGGGATGGAGGTGAGGGGGGCTTGCTTTTAACCTGTTGGGCTGCAGCAACTTTCTTTTCCTAATAAGATTCAATTTGGCATCTTTTGTTCTCAAGTGGTTTTCACGATGGTACAAGTCTTTAATTGGAGAAAATCCCTTAGAAACGCCAAGCCCTTAACTCCTCCTTCCCCAGCTTCTGGTTTACAAGAGCTTCGGTTTTCACGTTTTAGTTTTACCTTAGCGCTTTGAAAAGACACGACTGAGAAGACACTTGCATTTCTTTTGAGAGAGGCCAGTTTTTGAATGTGAGCCTAATTATTGAATGTACTTAAGCTGGATCCCAGATTTGAGAAAGTAAATCTCTGGTGTGTAAAAAAAGACTATACAGGCTTTTTCACCAAGTCCACCAGAATACATGGAGTAACAGTGTCATGGACCAAGAGTCAACTTTTAAACTGATATATGGGGGTAGGGGAAACTGTTTGTAAAGCTTATTTTTCTCATTGTGAAGCCAAATAGTTCAGAGAGTCCAGGGGGACACACTCTGGTGGCCAGGACTACACTTCTGTGGGTGAATGAACCATGTTGCTGAACATTCAAGTCATGGGAGTGCCTTTGAGATTAAGCACACAGTCTCCTGTTTCTTGTTAGAGAAAAGGCTGGCTTCTGTTTCTTACCGAAGTTGCTGGAACAATAATTGCTCTCCAGAGTCCCCACTCGTCTACACTTTTGCTGACACAGGGCCACAGTGGGCTTTAAACCTAATTCGAAGAAATTCAAAGAAGGGTGTCATGAGAGTGAGGAAAATGAATTCAAACATAATTGGTGTTTACGTCAGAATCTAGCCAGTTGAAATTAGCA
Source organism: Mastomys natalensis (assembly GCA_021653895.1). Taxonomy (NCBI): domain Eukaryota; kingdom Metazoa; phylum Chordata; class Mammalia; order Rodentia; family Muridae; genus Mastomys; species Mastomys natalensis. The sequence continues at coordinate 842,916 of JAJTUV010000165.1, read as the reverse complement.
TTTATTTCCCTGAGCCACCATGCTTACCACTGCAGTGAAATAATTATGAACCACACACTCAAGAGAAATTCTTCATGCTACCAACTACTGTTTTTCCTCACAGGAAGTCAATTCTCTCTACTGAATTTTAAACCTGAGATCAAAGATAATCCAAAGTTAGTCTTGTTCACTTCTCCTTTTAGAGCGGTGGTTCTCAACCTTCCTAATGCTGTGACCCTTTGATACAGTTCCTTATGTTGGGGTGAACTCCAACTGTAAAATTATTTTCGTTGCTACTTCATTTCTGTAATTTCACTACTGTTTGGAATTGTAATGTAAATATCTGATGTTTCTAATGGTCTTAGGTGACCCCCAGGAAAGGTTGAGAACTCCGCTTTGTATGAATGTATGTGTGCTTCACACTGTAACAGAATCAACCGGAGTGCCCAGCTCAAGAAAAAAAAAAAAGACAAAAAAGCTGCCCAACAAATCTGAAGTGACAGAGCACAGGCTAATTCCTCACAAGAGGAGTTTTATGGTGTTCTCATGAGGGTAAGAGGAACTTTCTTGGTGTGCTTAAAATATACAGCTCTCTAGTTGTCAATAGCACAGGGATTTAGGAATGCTACTCACATGTAGCAGTGTTAGGTTTGATTTGAGGAGTCACTAAGCTATTTATTTTGAACCCAGCATTGGCTATAAGGATCTCAAGAAGTAAACAGTTATCAGCTCCCTCCATCAAGAGACACAAGTTCAAAGTATAATTAGACACAACCACAGTTGTTCTCAGTTGGTGGTAACTGTTCTGTAGGTAACATATGATGAGCATAGGAAACGTTCAAGCTATCCTGACTAGAGAGGCACCAATGGCATCTACTTCACAGCTTCAACTGTTTGTGCTGGTTGGACTTTGTCAACCGGACACAAACTGAACCATATCTTGGAAGAGGTGATCGTAACTGAGAAAATGCCTCCGTAAGATTGACATGCAGGCAAGTCTGTAGAGCATCTTCTTGACTGATGACCATGTACTGTGGATGGTGCCATCCTGGGCTCATGGTCCTGGGATGTATAAGAAAGCAGGTTAAGTGAGCTTCGAGGAGCAAGGCTGTAAGCAGCACCCCTCCATGGCCTCTGCACTAGCTCCTACCCTGACTTCCCTGGATGATGGACTACATAAGAGGAAAGAAATTCTTCCCTCCCCAAGTAGCTTTTTGGTGATGGTATTTTATCACAGCAACACAAACCCTAGCCAAGAGTCCATTGCAACTCATATGGGGTCCTGTCACTGAATGTGAGGTGTCACAAAAAGGTTGGCAATTCTAAAAGGTTTCTGAATGCATGGTGGCTAAAAAACCTAATTCAGTCTCAAACACACAGGTATCTGTATCTGAGGTGTTGGTGGCAGTGTTTGCCTGTGCTGCACTGTGAATTGCAGTCTTGGTTCTGAACACAGAATGTCACACAGCACACACTGTGGGGCCCTCACACCAACCAACACTGCCTGCAACACCTCTGCTCAGATTTCAGACGACTGCATGGGGCAGCTGTCGAGTTTTTACTGTAGCTGTAAGGTTTCTTGCCCTGAAACACAGAAATTAGTTTTCTCTAAGAGAGTCTCCCTGGGGAAACAAACCACTCTTAAGGGTGGGTCACATGCCAACAGTACAAAACCCACAGAAAAGGAACCTAATGGCAACTTGCAGGTTCTTTGTCTCCTAATGTTAAGTAAGGGCGTTGTTTTTAAGCCTTACAGATCCTTTGTGTATTTACTGTGGCTTTGTTTCAATGGTTTGGTTTTTATGAGATTCCTGAGGGTATGAAAGTGTGTGTCTCTGTGTGTTTCTTGCGTGTTTTTGTTCTGCTTTTTTTCTTAAACATATTTTTTTTGAAGAATTCAGAAGCATTTTAGAAGGATGAAGCTATATCATTTGTACTGGGTAGTCCTTTGTCAGCTGTCAAGTTGCGTCACAAGCTAAAGACAGTCAGAAAAAAGAGAATCTTAATAGAGAAAATGCCTTCATCCGACTGACTGGAGGCATATTAAGTGTATGAATGAATGTTTTGCCTACATATATGTCCATGTACCACATGTATGCCTGGTACCAGAGAGGCTGGAAAAAGGGGTTGGATCCCTTAGAACTGGAGTTCCAAACAGTTGTAAGCTGCCATTGTGTATGCTGGGAATCTAACTTAGGTTCTCTGGAAGAGCAGCCAGTACTCTATCCATCTCTGAGTCCCTGAGCCATTTCTCTAGTGTTAGCATTTTTCTTGATTATTAACTTATGCAGGAGGACCCAGGCCACTGTGGGTGGTGCTGGGCAGGTGGTCCTGGGTTGTATAAAACCAAACTGAGCCAGTCACAGAAAGCAAGCCAGTGAGCAGCGCTCCTCCATGGTCTCTGCCTCAGTTACTGCCCCCCAGCTTCCTACCTTGAGTGTTTGCCCTGACTTCCCTAAGGGATGGACTGCTACCAGAAGTGTAAGATGAAATAAACCTTTCCAATTCAAGTTGTTTTTAGTGAGTGCTTTGTCATGGCAATCGACAGTGAAGTAGTTTCCTGACGAATTGTGGAAAACCCTCTCCTTTTCAGCCTTGGAATGTTTATCTGGGAGTGGGTGGGTGCCCTACATTGATGCTTCTTGCCTTACAGTGTATCTCTGCCCTCTGGTCTTTAAGTCAGAGGCTACGCAATTCCACCTAGGTCATCTTGTGGTCTTGATCTCAATTTCTGCACTCACAAGCAACCCCTAGCTCAGCCTTTCTCCTATGCATTCTTGCACCATCTCCAAGGGTCCACCATCTTCACGGATGATCCAGTTTCATCCTCATAACGGACTATCCTCTGTTGCATCTGCTACTCAAACCTAAGCTCGGATGTCCTCATGTGGAACCATGTGTTGCCCATCTCTTAAATGGCAAATTTAGATATCCTAATATCCAGGTGTCTTAGTTAGGGCATCTACTGCTGTGAAGAGACACCATGACCAAAGCAACTCTTATAAAAAGATTTCATTGGGGCTGGTTTACAGTTTCAGAGGTTTAGTCCATTATCATCATGGTGGGAAGTATGGCAGCTTGCAGGCAGACATGGTGTTGGAGAAGAAACTGAGAGTTCTACGTCTTGATCCATAGGCAGCAGAAGGAGACTGTATCCCACACTGGGTGGAGATTGAGCATAGGAGATCTCAAAGCCTCTTCCCACAGTGACACACTTCCTCCAACAAGGCCACACCTACTCCAACAAGGCTAGACCTCCTAACAGTGCCACTCCTGTGGGCCAAGCATTCAAACACATGAATCTATGGGGCCATTCCTATTCAAACCACTGTACCAGGATAGCCTCCCTTCCTTCAAGATCATTTATTTAATTCAATGGCTATCTCACCCTGTCACTGAACATGCTTCGAGTGTTCACATGTCCCCTAGCCAACCAACCCTAGCTGGCTTTTACTTGCTAAGTTACATCACTTGGCTTCAACAGTCCATTGTCCAGTCAACTACTTTCTTTACAATCATTCAAACTGTCATGCTCCTCCTCTCCTTCAACTCCCAGAAGACCTGCAGGAGGACACTCTTTTTGGTGCCTGCCCTTGAGTCAGCTGAATTCACAGATATGCACAGGAAACTGATGGGTCCTGTGAGTCACCTGACTATCCCATTTCCATAGCCATTTTCAGATTTTCATTTCCCGAGTTGCTGGTGCTACCTTGCTCCTGGGTGCTGACCCTACCTATGCTCAGAGGGAACAGAAGTCACAGCAGAGAATGTCCTTGATGTATCCACTGACCCTCAAGGCAACCTCCACCCTCACACTCTCTTTCTTTGCTTCTCTTACAGAAAAGACTACCTCTCTGGTCCAAGTCTTTTGGGCATGTGGTGTGCAGCCTTTGTGACAGAGCTTCCCACCTCTGTTCCTGTCCCCTGCATTGACCTTTGTCACTGCATCATTTCCTAGGGGCCAGGTTGCAGCTAACAAATCTCTTTGGATCTTTACTTAAAACTCTCAACAGCTTCATCTTGTGAAGCTTAGTTCTAAAAAGTCAAGTCATTCAGGGCATACGGAGAGAGGTGAGGCTTGGAGATGAAGCTATAGAGACTGAGGGGCATACTAGTTGAAGGCTTTTATGTGCTGTGTACAGGAGTTTGGTCTTCTGGACGATCAGGTATGGTAATTACCAGGCACATTAGTTCCTGCATGGCTAGCTGTATTCCAAGCACTCACCAGGGCTGCCATATTGGATCACACACCTACAGATGATGAACTTAATGGAAAAATGATGTGACCTATGCTGGCTTGGGAGATGCAAGTGGTGAAGTAAGATAAAAGGAGGCAAGATGACTATGAGCATGTCTATTGATGTCGAGGATGTGTGTGTTTGGGCAAACAAGTAGAAAACAGGCTTGAAGCACAGGAGTATGACAGAAGATAGACGAGTGTGATATGGTTTCATTTAAGTGACATGAACGTGTGGGAGTTAGCTGCAATCCACATTTGCAGTTTTACAGAAAGTCCAAATTGAAGATAAAGCCAGAAAGTCACTAGCACCATGGATCTGTCCAGATAGTTCACTTTAAGAACATGTGGTCCACTGTGCTGGGCTGGGGACACTGGACGGTAGAATACGTGGCAGTGTGCAGCCAGGCCACAAGGTGGCGTGCTGTGAGAACCAGAACTCCCAGGCCATGTCTGTGTTCAGGACCACCCTGCTGGAGGGGGATGAGCAAACAGCAGGCAACCAAGCTTATGCCATTAGCTGCCACTTTATCCTCTCCCTGACTTGGGGTTTCTAAGCTGAGTCATGAATTGAGTCAAGGGTGGAACTCATCATGACCACAGCTGTCTCCAGCTTCTGTAATTAGTGAACATTTTTTTCTTGATTTATCCCATTTGAATATATATGTACACACACACACACACACACACACGTATTATATGACATTTTCTGAGATACAAAAACCAAACAAAATCTTAAACCCGGCAGTTGTTAAAAACTGGCAGGTATGAAGGCCCTAGAACATTAACCTAAAGTACAAGTTTATGTAATAAAATGAACACTATAAGAAAATAGAAGGGAGAGGGGGAAAGGTGACCAGGAGGACATCAGTCTTCAAATTACAGTTAAGCAGGAGGAACGCTCTAGAATCCAACAGCACTGTGCCGTGACCACATGCTTATTGTATTATAATAGTTAAAATAGTACGCGTATTTGATTTTGTTTTTTATTATGGAGAGGTGTGTGTGCAGAGATCAGAGCACAGCTCTGTGCATCAGCTCTCTTCCACCACCTCTATGAAGATCCCAGGGCTCAAGCTCAGGTTGCCACCCTTGCATAGCAAGCACCTCTTCCTGCTGAACCTCCCTAGCCTTGGAGTATATATGCTAAGACCTAGAAGAGGTGAGCTCCAAGCTTCCTAATACAAATGACAAAATTTAAAGAGACAGAAATGCTAATTACTCTGGTTTGACTACTGCACATTGTATGCATGGATCAAACACCGTGCAGCACAAATATGTGCCAATTATATTAAATTAAAAAAAAACAAAACAAGGGAAGACTTATGCCATGTACCAGTAAAGGAGCTTTGGGTTTATAAAGATAGTGTTTATATTATAATCAGCTTCCTGGTAATTCTTAGGCGGCCATTGTTTTCTTCCATGGCTAACACAGACCACTGGCTGTATTGCCTGCCTTTACCTGCCTTTCTTTTATCCACAAATCTCACTACCACCTGACACAAGTTCTCACCTACTTTCTTCTGCTTCGGGTATCTTCTTATTTGTCTACCTCAAAAGAATTCTTTCTAGAATTCCGAAGTATTTGTGCCAACTTCCAAACACAAGAGCTTACCTGTAGTTACGGGCAATGTGGTAGTGACAGGCATGGCTGTAGTTGTGGGAAATTTTTTCGGCCTGAATTTGTAGTGACCAATAAATCCATCTGCTGTTAAACTTAAGTCTGATAAAAACTGAATGAGAAGTTCATTTCTCTCAGACACGATCGGCCTAGGAGAGAAACACATTCAAAGTTTAAGTGGCACCGCTCTAAAAATGTCTGATCTTCTAGCTTTCAATTCTTTTTTTTGACAATAGATTAACGACTCGTTGAAAAACAAGAATTCAAAACACTTAGGAAAAAAAATGAAGGTCCTAACACTCCACCTTCACAAGGATCCTATTGTCATCCTCTCTTTATGATCCTAGAATTCAGTGACTTTCCTGAGGTCCTGCGGTCAGCATGTGGGAACCAGGATTTGAACCTTGGGCCCAGTGACTCCAGAGCCCGTGGAAGATGTGGGGACCAGTGTGAACGCTGATGTTGTGGCTATTTCCCACAAGCCCCCAGGCTTTGCCTGACTTGTAACTCTGAACTAAGCCTGTGATTGACACCAGCTGCTGGCAATGGGGAATCTAAGGGGACAGATCTAATGACACAGGGGGCTCAGGAGACCACATTTTGGTTTTAGTGGGAAGTCTAAAGCCTGCCTGCAATGGCAGCATTTCTATTTATAATCCCCATCAGGGAAATGCTGGTAAAGAGAGAGCAGGTGCCTACTGATTGGTAGTCATAACACCATTAAGAGCTCCAACATTAGGAATCTGATGGTTAGTCGGAACTACATTCAGGGTTAGAGGTGACGATGACTAAGCCTCAAAGGTCTTCTGACTCTTAGGGGATGAGTATAGGAGGCGTCGATTTCAGCTGCTATTATTTCTTAAGCAATGCAGAGAAAATTTTACTCAACAACTAATTCATAAGTAGAAAAAGATTAAGCAAGTTATTTGGTTAGATTAGTGATCTGATAAAACTCCTTGTCTGGTGTAACCCTCTAGTCAGAGCACTTGGGCCTATCGACAGCCCATGAGTGGCTCACTTCTGTACCACTTGCAGTGAGCAGGCAGAGTCATGCTTGAACAGAACAGCTGGCAGAACTGTGGAACCAAGTAGGGGACCAACAGAAGCAGGGGGCTCGTGACCTACATCCATATTTTCCATCCCCAAAGCAGTGAGGATCATGTAAATGACACGTCAGAGATTCAAGCTTCTAACAGATGTATTTTCACTTGCTTAGGTAGAGTATGAAATGAGAAATTAAAACTTCCCTGTACACAATTCTCACCTACGATTACAAATGGAAAACACTAACTTTGTTTTAATGATAACATTGCAACAAGCACTTCCTATGGGCAGAAGTGGAAATCCATTCACACCTTCTACGCTTGTCATTCTGGCATCTATGCCCTGACATCTCTATGAACTAACTGGGAGAGATAATATCAGAAATTTGATTTTTTTTCTTCAAGGAAAAGTATTTTAGTAACAAAAGTAGCCTTTTATTGTGGTGCTTTGTAGAAATATAACAGAATCTCATGTACTGAGGGCCAAGAACTGCATCCGCAAGTTGATGTTATAGATAACCAGGAAGGGGAATGAAATATCACCCAGAAACTGATGGAGACACTGGCTTGGGAGACAGTGAGGCAACAGCCGTAGCTGCCTCTGGCTCTAAGGTCTAGGTCTGCTCTTTGCCTGCTGCTGCCAGCCAGCCACCTTGTCTGCTAATTTTCTCTGCTAACTATTTATTCATCTCCAATTGTCCTCCTCATCTCCGACAGCATGATGTAGTGAAATTTCTTTATATTACTGTGTGTCTGCCAGTGAGCTTCCAAGGACCTGCCTGCCTCTGTCTCTCATCTCTCTGTCCTGCTGGATTGCAAGCATGAGCGGCTGTGACCAGGCTTTCTCTTCAAGTGGGTTCCAGGGATCCAAACTCAACTCCTCATACTTGCAGGATGAGCACTTTATCAACTAAACCACCTCTGCAGCCAGGAGAGTAATTTACTCAAGGACAGATAGTTTCATGACTGCCTCTTTGGCGTTACCAGGACCACAGCAACCGGTGCCCTGTCTATCCTGTCTAGATGTGGGATCTAGAGCCACTGGGCACATCACCCCCGGGCGTCAGTGCACTTGGGGGGCTCCTGACTCTCCAGGATGTAGAGCCCAACATGCTCTTTAGCCTTATGTCTCTCCAGTTCCAGCTCAAGGGCTAGGCTTCAGAAGTAGCACACACGCCCATGTATCTTTACTGATGTGTATCTTAGAAATACACCCCTCCCCTGCCTCTCCCCAACCTTCCTTCCTTCATCATCTGTTCTCTCCAAGTTCTTCCCCTGATCAAGGCCTGGTATTTTCCGAGATCCTTTGCTGTCTTGTTGATATTACAATGTGAATTAGAGCACATGTAACCATTCCTTTGTTCATTAACATTGGGATGCTTACCTTCCCCATCACAGATAATATTGCTGAGAATTTATATGTGTGTGCTGTGGTGCTCCTGGGCAAAGAGGCTCCAACTGGCACGTGAGGCAGAACATATCTAAGTGCTAGGCCACCAGTTATGAGGCCATGGTTCAACTTTATTGCATAGTCCTAACCTGATCTCCTACTTGAGTCTACCAAATCACACTGTTTTCAAAAGGTTACTCACCGTATAGAGGTCACTCATTGTATAGATTTCCTCTTATGAAAATTCCTTCTTGTGTTTGTGGGTTTTTTTAAACCCATGTTTTTGATTGAGTTGTCTTTTCCTAAGTTTCTTTTAGTGTTTGTGGGCTTTAGGAGTTTGTTAGATAAGGTTACAAATATGTATCTCTGGTGTGTCTTCCCTCAACTCTATCTTTAAGGTATACAAAAATTCTCTTTTCGAATTTCTCTTTACGTTCTCATTCTATCTGTTGTTGATCCTTGTGTGATTATGGACATACCAATTCATTACGCTGCATGAATAAGTGGACTCTGTCCCCCACTTTCAATGGGGTCTTCCTTGGCCCGAGGGTCTCAGTGGAGTGCACTACCTACAGACACATGTGGATAAACTCCTGGCCTTTCTTTGTGGTTCCCCTTCCCAATCTTTCTGTTAAAATCTCAATCTTGATTCTCAGCCCCCTGAGACAGTCTCATATGCATGGGCAGGCACGTCCCCTTTCTTGGTGCTTTTCTCTAGGTCTCAGTATTGTCTCCTCCACCCACAGTCTTGCCTGTCCATCTACAGCTTAGAATACAGCTGACAGATCTAATAAAAATCCAGTTTCACTATTGTCCAATGAGGAATCTTTCTAGTCATGACCTCCATGTAATTAAGTGTTTAAAAATATCTTCTAGTCTGGTTTTATACTTTTCCACATTAAAGCCTAGCACACAAATTTTTAAGACTTATGTTTTAAAATATGAACTTTTCAATGGTCAGCAAGATGGCGCACAGCAGGTAAAGTAACTTACTACTAAGATGGATGACCAGAGTTGGAGCCCCAGATCCCACTTGGTAGAAGGAAAGGACCTAACCACTCTTTGAGCTGTCCTATCACATCCTCAGATGTGCTATGGGGTGTGTGTGTGTGTGTGTGTGTGTGTGCGCGCGGTGTGTGTGTGTGCGGTGTGTGTGTGTGCATGCCACACACATGCATGTACAAACAAATAAATAAATATAACTTACATTAAAACAATAAAATAAGCTGTTGAACGTTTCTTATTTTCCCTTGGAGGATCTGTGTAGTGTTGAAACACTTCTCCTGTGTGCTAATCACAACTCTGGAGAAAACCACATTGACTTGGGCTGGGGGCTCGCCTGGATTGGCGACTGCCCGTTGGCCCTGATGATGGGATGTGGGCATTTTGCCCCTCACTGAGTGAGGGTCATGCCAAGCAAAGGCAGCTACAGACCTGGGTGAGGGCCAGGCATGGGGCGGAGATATTCTGAGAGCTGGCCCTTGGCATTCCATACCCAACCCCTGTATGTATGCAGTCAAATGTGCCAGACAGGATGTGAAATGCCTTGTTTGCTGTCCCAGAATGCACCTTGCTAAAGGGGTACTTGAGCTGTCTGAGTTCCCTGTGATTCTGCTGTCCGGTGCTCTTTACTGACTTTTTCTGCTTCCTCATTTGAGGGCTTAGAAGGAACAGTGATACTATAAACTCGCTGGCCCGGGTCATCAGTTCCTGCTGCCCTCCTGACCCCAGTGTTTAACTCTTTCCTTTGTTATTGCTTTCTCTTTTGCTGTCCAGAACCCAGATACAGCTGGTCTGGGTCAGACTTGTTTCCCCGCTTCAAAGAAAACAACAAAAAGTACCCTACTGGTCAAATATCTTGAATGATTTCTGTGGCTTTTTCTTCTTCCTCTCTCCATTTTGAATGAAAAGAATATATTTTCTCTACTTGTTGGTTGGACAATGGAAAAAGCAAGGTCTCAAGTGAAAGTCCATCAAAGAAAACATCTGGGTTTGTGCTAAGTTTCCAGGTTTCCTTGTCTGGGATTTTCAGCCTCTGGCTTTTCCCTTTTTTCTCAGGAGTTCCTATTCTTCCCGATGCTTGAGGTCCCTTTAGCAGGTCTGTGACACAGTCCCTGGGGCACCAGCCTTGCCCCTGTTTGTCTCTGTGGCTGTTGGACTTGGTGTTTGGGTAGCTGTGTTTTGCTGTTGCTGGCAGACAGGGCTCCACTGTCGTGGAATCCAAAGTTTTGTCAGCAAACAACGTAACATTTTCCAGAAAATAAAGGTAATTAGGGAATTTAGCAGGGCATAGGTTGTACTGGCTGGTTATGTGTGTCAGTTTGATACAAGTTAGAATCATCAGAGAGGAAGGAGCCTCAGTTGAGTAAATGCCTTCATGAGATCCAGTTGTAGGGCATTTTCTCAATGAGTGAGAAATCAAGGGGGAGGGCTCAGCACGTTGTGGGTGATGCCATCCCTGGGCTGTTGGTCCAGGAAAGCAAGCTGAGCAAGCCATGGGGAGCAGGCCAGTAAGCAGCACTCCATGGCCTGTGCATCAGCTTCTGCCTCCAGCTTCCCTCCCTGCTCGAGTTCCTGTCCTGACTACCTCCAGTGAGGGACTATGATCTGGACATGTAAGCTGAATAAACTCTGTCCTCCTTAACTTGCCCTTTGGTCATGGCAATAGAAACCTTAACTAAGACATAGGTTTAGAGTCATAGAAACATTAGTGACACACACACACAAAAAGGCGCTACTTACGCAGGTGGACTGTCCCCACAGTACTTTCCAATTCTTTTAGCGTCATTGACTTCTCCACCGTTAAACACAGCCACGTAGTCATATCTGCAGTAGTTATCACGTTCAACATCAAACTTCTCAAACTTCAACTCTATAAGCTTTAGGAAAAGCACAGCATGGAAGTATCAATAACCTGAATAACCTCCAGTGGCGATCCCCCTGTGATTGGTGTTGGAGATCTACTATATCACACAGCAACATACATCACAGTAATGTACATTTGAAAACTGCTAAGAGCTTAGATTTACATGTGTCGATGTGTACACATGCAAAAGTGTAACTATGCTAAGTGAAGGATATGCTAATTAGTTCAATTGTAATATTTCACAATATATGCATGATCAAAGCATTACTGTATACTATAGGTATGTATACTTTTTAATTGCCAATAATATCTCAATAAAGCCAGAGAGAAAAAGAAGAAAAAGAGGAGGATTCTATCTGAATAGCTGGGTGTGTGTGCTGATGATAAATGGATGTGTATTCTAGTCCATTCACCTCTGGAAAAAAATTAACCGAGATCAAAAATATTATCTAAGATGTTCCCTTGTATCACATTACATCTGGGTATCTGGGTATGGCTTGTTGTGTGTGTTGTGTGTGTGTGTGTGTGTGTGTGTGTTCATGAGATGGGTAGATTTCTCCTTTTGAGAGGAGATGAACATTCTTATTGCATGTAAAGGAGTCTTTGGGATGAGAGTTCCAGGGAGGTTGGAACTGATTAGAGTTGCTGAAGTATGAATGTTCAGGTGCATACTCCAGACACAGCGTGTGGGGGGCGGGGGGTGGCTACTTTTTGAAGAGTTTGCATAGAAACACTGATGCACACAATGTGAATATTGAAGGTTTTCTTTTCCTTCTTTCTTATTTATGTTTTGCTCCAGAACTAATAACAGTAGCCTAAATCATTCATGTGACTTGTACATTTTAATTTTGTAAGGAATCAATCATTCTCTTTACAAGCAGTTTCTCTGAGAAAATTTCCGATGTGTGACTCTAAGGACATCTCCCTGGGTCATTAACAATGGTGGTGTTCAGCTGCTACTCAGTCTTGCTGGGCAATAGGTAGCCAGGAACCCTGTCTGCCAATTCAGAGAAGATGATGGAAATCAATTCCCATTAAATAAAGGGCATTCATTCCTGAGAGCCCAAGAAGACGCTTGTGCATTAACCTGACCAGAGGTGCCAGGGGCAGTGATACTGCGTTGGACACAGCTGACGATTTTGATTGGATCATCATTGCTGTACATGCCGATGTTTGACCACCTTTAAAAAGTCCCATCTGGGATGGAGGAGAACTGCCTTACTCATGCTAAAAATCACTTTAAACTATGGTAAAAACGTCTCCTTTGGGGAGCCACTGACTTTCCACCAACAACTAATAAAATATTTTCCATTTAAAAATTGGCTGAACTTTCTTGCCCTAAAAATTAGTTACATAAAAGCTTTTGGAGAGGAGATTAAAAAGCAAGCGGAGACAGGGGAGCTGTGACAAGACCCAGAGGTGGTGCTTTTGGAGAACATTCCATCCACTTCCACAGAAATTCCTCAGGATTTCATTTTCCTGCTGTTTTTCTTCTTTGGACAAGACTACCAGTAGGTTCTAAACATTCCAATGCTGGTGAAAAATTCAACGGAGTGGAAGAAACAAACCAGAGAAACAAAGCTCAGACTCCAAATGATGGAAGAGCCACAAGAGAAAGCATAGGACTATAATCTGGAAGCTAATAATTGGCATTATTCGGTTAGCTATATTAATGTCACAGGCAAATGATCAACACCCTTTCAAGAATTACGTAATGGTTTGAAGTATTTCAAAAATGCACTTTTAAATATTTCTATGTACTGTAATCTCTTCAACAGACACGTAGCCTTCTGTTATTAAATAAGTGGCTACATTTCTAGTCTTTAAGATAAGACTGAGTTTTGAGATATGACCACAGATGTATGCATTTGTATGTGTGTGTGTGCTCACCTCAGTGACTTGCGTGCTATCTTTGCCTGGATCATAACTGATGTTAAAAGCAAATGTGTGGCAAGCACCATGAAGCTGTGGAGATGGCTCAGTGGGTAAAAGCATTATCTGCTCTTCCAGAGAACCAGGGTTCACTTCCCAGCACTCACATGGCGGCCCACACTCTTCTGTAACTCCAGTTCCCAGAAATCAGGTGTCCTTTTCTGGCCTCCACAGGCACCAGGCACATACAGGTATACAGTCATAGATGCAGACAAAATACTTATACACAGAAAATAATAATTTACCTAGCCTCATAGATAAATAAATAAATAAATAATTTAAAAAGCAGTACTGTAATGCCCACCAGACAGAGTGTTTGGACTAAAGTCAGTAGTGTTTGAAACAAGAATAATTTTATAAGATTCATCTATTCCTGTATCAAATTTGGTCCTACAACTAATATATGGTGTTTGCAGAAATGGCAAAAACCCATGTAATCACATATTAATACATACTGGAGAACTAGATTTCAGCCGATTGTTTTAGATCGTTGATTCTCAACCTGTGGGTCGTGACCCCTTTGGATGTTGCATATCAGATATTTACATTACAACTCATAACAAAATTACAGTCATGAAGTAGCAACGAAATCATTTGAGGAACTGCGGTAAAGTATCACAGCATTAGGAAGGTTGAGAGCCACTGTCTTAGAGTAACAGATAAGGAACTTGCACACATTTTGTTTTAAACAACCCCAGTTCATTATCAGAGATAGGGGCTCCTTGAAGGCTCTGAGGCTGCTTGCTGGCTTTGCTGGAGTGATGCATGCCCCAAATAAGGTGGACTGACTGAGCAGAGGGGATGCCAGGATGTGCATGTGTTTGAGGGCCTCCATCCTCACACAGCTAGGTGCTGATACATGCAGCCTCAGGCTCTTTACATCTGCCACAGGCCTACACAGTCCTCTGTGGGATTTGCTTACAATTTGTGTTTTTGAAACTGTTTTGAAAGTTATAATTACATAATAGAAAATCAAATCTATGATTTTGCAAGTCAAACAGTGCCAAGGAAAAATTTATCCCAGGTCTTCATAAGCATAAGTACACCTGTCCAAGTGGGCTTTCCTCTCCTGTTTCTTTAACTCTCAAGCCTAAGAGGTAGAGATTCACACCTTGGACAATTCACACCAGAAGCAGAGGCTCACAGCATGGGCAATTCACACCAGAGGCAAGGCTCACACTCTGGGCAATTCATACCAGAGGCAGAGGCTCATAGCATGGACAATTTACACCAGAGGCAGAGGCTCACAGCCTGGGCAATTCATACCAGAGGCAGAGGCTCATAGCATGGACAATTCACACCAGAGCAGAGGCTCACACTTTGGGCAATTCACACACACTCACTTTCATCACATTTTCAGGGGCCTCACCTGGTTCTTCGGAGCTATGATGTGCCACACACAAGTAACTCCTATGGGGTAATCTCGGTCTGGCCAGTTGGGAGTTTTAAAGGAACCAGAAGGTTTTTCAAGGCGTCCTCCACAATACCGGTCTCCTAAAGTTATTAAATATGAAAACCACATAAGTTTATATCCTAACATAGGTCACAGTAGTACAATCACCTGGAGGTTAGGAATGAGAACATTAGGGCATCATAGTATATCTAGGCAATGGTAGAGGCTCTTCTGTTTTCTCTTTGAAAAAAAAAATGACCACACAATCTGCTCTATACATCTCATTTGTTTTTGAGATGTTCTTATGTAGCACAGGCTAGGCACAAACATAGTGTGCAGCTGAGGCTGGCTTTGCTCTTCCTGCCTCCACCTCCAAGAGCCGTGATTACAGGCATGCTATCACCAAACCCAGTTCACTGACTACTTCTTAGTGCCTGGCATGTCATATAAGACAAGGAAGAAGTGGACCAAGAGCCACGACTTTTCTCCTGCCCATTGTTTTCCTCTTATTGGACAAAAATTCCCACCCATTTAGAATTGTAGCCAGTTCAATGAATCCATTTCTAAGAGTTCTCAAGGCATTGGTTCATTGGTTATTTATTAAATCTCCAAGAACAAAATTTAAATTAGCTCTTATAGAAAGTTTTTATTACTAATATCTAGTATTATATCTATCTATCTATCTATCTATCTATCTATCTATCTATCTATCTCTTTTTCTCTCTCTATCTATTGTCTAGTAATATATATAATAAGTTTTAGAGATTACTCAGTTCATAAAAGCAATGCATATTTACAAATCTGAGGCAGTAGCCAAAGAGGACCTGAGTTTGATTCCCAAAACTTTTTCCCAGGTAAAAAGTGCCAGGTATAGTAGTGTATGTGTGTGTACTCTGAGCTCTGGGGAGGTGGAGGCACATTGATCCTTAAGGCCCACTGGCCAGCCAGTCTAGCACAGCTGGCAACCTTTAGGTGCCAGTCTGACAGCCTATCTCAAAAACAAGGAGTGAGCCTCTGAGGAGCAGTGTCTGAGGTTGATATCTACCTTCCACACATATGTGCACGCTCACACTCATACCCACACAAAAGCATGTTAATTAACTTCCAGCAATACAGAAAAACATTATCTGCTCTATACATAAGTAAAATTTATCCCAGTCCCACCACCTAAAACCCACCACCGTTAACATTTAAGAAATTTTAATTTAGACATTGGATGCAAGTACTGGTATGTACTTCATATACAAGGAAATAGTTTGAGAAATCTATTTTGATATAAAGTTAGAAATTTAATTTCACTTAGAAGTAACTCACAAATAACTGAGATGAGACTAAAGAAACAAAATGTTTTTTTCGACATGGAGAAGTCTTAAAACAAATATGTAACTCTAAGAAAACATACTATAAAAATTGAGTTTGGAATAATTTCTAAACTATGAGTGAAAACTTGGAGCATACATGTAATGAGTAGAATAGAATGGCCTCTGTGTACCCGTCATCCATTGTCAACTGCTGCCATCTGTTTGCTCCCCATGGTTACTCAATCCCCTCTACCTGCTTCATTGTTTTATTATTTTAATGTCACAGGTTTGGGAAGGTCTACTCATCAATTTTAACTTTATATGATTGACAAATGAATGTTCCCCTGTGAGCCACACTCCTAAGATGATATGTTATCCATCTCTCACAAAACAACTGTCATACCACTTTTCTGAAAACTTTTCACCGTAGTTTTACCGTAGAGCTTTGTATAACTTGGGTCATGTAGGGGGCACCCTCTTGTCTTCTACTGCTGTCTTTGGTGGTTGTATTTGGACTGCTGGGTAGTGTTCTACTGTATACATACACACCGATTTGTGTGCCCATTCTTCTACTGATGCTTCTTTTGGGTTGTGTCCTAGTTTGATATTTATTGCTATAATAAAACATCATGACTGGGCAAAGGGTTTCTGGGCATTCTGGACTATAACCAGCGTTTGCAATGGCAGCATTTTTGGTGGGGGAAGAAGACAGTGTTTGTGATGGGAACCGTAAAGAAGCGGGAGGAGGTCATTCAGACTCTAGGAGATACGTTTCCATGCTCTTTGGTGGCACAGAAAATTGACCTGCCTGAGTACCAGGGAGTGCCAGACAAAATTTCCATACAGAAGTCCGGAGGCAGCTCACCAGGTGCAGGGCCCTATACTAGTGGAAGCTACCTGTCTGGCTTTCATGCACTTGGAGGACTCCCTGGCCCCTACATAAAATGGTTCGTGCAGAAACTGAAGCCTGAGCCTCCTGTCAGGCTTGGAAGACAAATCAGCCTATGTACTCTGCACATTTGCTCTCAGCACTGGGAACCCAAGCCAGCCAGTTTCTCCTGTTTAGAGGCCAGACCTCAGGGACAGATTGTGATACCACGAGACTGCCAGGACTTTGGCTGGGATTCCTGCTTTCAGCCTGATGGATATAAGCAAATGTACACAGGGATGCCAAAGGCTGAGAAGAACACCATTTCTCATTGAGCCCTGCTCAAGCTGCAAGAGTACTTTACTGTGGCTGCTGGGGCTGGAGACCACTAGGGGCATGGGTGTATGGGGGAAAGAGGGCTAGGGTAG
Source organism: Mastomys natalensis (assembly GCA_021653895.1). Classification (NCBI taxonomy): domain Eukaryota; kingdom Metazoa; phylum Chordata; class Mammalia; order Rodentia; family Muridae; genus Mastomys; species Mastomys natalensis. The sequence goes on along the minus strand of JAJTUV010000165.1, from coordinate 825,858 downwards.
AATGCTCCAGGAGGCAGGCACTCCTGACAAGGATTCTCTGGGTTTTCCTTTGCCAGGGGATCCAGGTAGCTTCAGCAGCCAGTTCTTGGAAGAGAAGTTGGCTCTGCATCCAGGAACTCTGGGCCAGTTGATACTAAGCTCTGACCCTTCAGCATTCAAGAGTTGCCTTTGGCCAGGCATGGTAGTGCACATTTTTAATTCCAGAGTTTGGGAGGCAGAGGCAGACAGATCTGAGTTCGAGACCAGCCTGGTTTACATAGTGAGTTCCTGTTCAGCCAGAGCTACATAGTGAGACCCTGTCTCAAAAACAAAATAAAAAACCCAAAGCAAGAACAAAAAGAGAGTTGTTCTTGCAGCTGCTGGCTCTGGGATACTGAGAAAAATTTGGGTGTTCACACTTCTTATCTGGTTAAGGGTCTGGCAAAGAAACATACATTTTGCTTATAGAATATAGCAAATGTAAATTCTGGAAGGCATTTGTTTCCAAAATAAATGGTGTGTCTGTTTTGAAAAAAAAAAACAAAAAACAAAACATCATGACCAAAAGCAATTTGGGGGTAGAGGGTACTTCAGGATTTTATTTCGCTTACATGTTCTGACCACAGTCATTCATGAAGGGAAGTCAGGGCAGGAACTTTAGGCTGAAGAGGAGGTTATGAAGGAATACTGCTGACTGGCTTTCTCCCTGTGGTTTGCTCAGCCTGCTTTCTTATGCAGCCTAGGACCACTGGCCTAGGAGTGGCGCCACCCACAGTGGGCTTGGTCCTCCCACAACAGTCATTAATTAAAAACCTCCCCACAGACTTGCCTAAAGATGGAGATATTTATTTTTTCCATTGAGATTCCCTCTTTCCAAATGAACCTAGCTTGTGTCAAGCTAACAGAAAACTAACTGGCACAGGTAGCTGCTTTCAGTGTAAGCTATTGTGAGTGAGTGGCACAGGTAGCTGCTTTCAGCGTAAGCTATTGTGAGTGAGGCTGCTATGATTACTTTTGTGTACGTCTTCTTCGTTGATGTGTGTTGAGGTTCGGTCTTTTGCTTATATTGTAATGCTAAATACTGGTCCCCAAGGCCTGGTTGCCCTTAGGGATTTAGAGAGTGTGCACCTAGACCCCAGTGACACTACATGACCTTGCCCCCAAGTTATCCCAGATGAGTGAATAAAGCTACCTACAGCTTATAGCTGGGCAGAACTGACATAGGTGAAGCCTTGGGGTTCCTGGGTTTGGGGTCTGAGAAGAACCACCAGGGAGGGAGAAGATGGTGGAGAGAGAAGATGCTATGGGGGTAAGAATCATAAAATCATGGCCATAAGGGCTGGCCAATTGGAGTTAAGAGCAGCTCAGATGGAACATGGCAAATCATACTGTGGGGTTATTGGCAGGGGAATAGATCTAATAGCATAGACGGTAGTTATGTGCCCAGCCCTGGTGCAGATTAATGCTTATTGTAAATATAAAAACTGTGTGTCTTTTATCTGGAAATTGAATGATTGAGATTAAACACTGTCTGCAACAGATGCGTTTTTCATTTTCTTACACTATCCAAGAATGCATTGCTGGGCCAGATAACTTCATTAAACAATCAACAACACCACAACTTCTCCAAACACCGAAGATCCTGTTGGCATTTTATACTCCTCCAGGAGTACTGAGGTCATTGGCTCCTCCCCATTCTTGGTACCACACGATGTTATAGATTTTTTAGTCAACATAATCGGGAAGTAGTGGCTTCTCGCCATGATCTTTAAAAAAAATTTTTTTGAGATTTTATTTTTATTCTATGTGCATAAAACATGTTTATGTGTACATTCAGTGTTTGTTTGAATGTATAAGCTGTGTACCATATGTGTGCTGTGCTCACAGAGGCCAGAGGAAGGCAGCAGATCTCAAGGAACTCAACTTGAGACAAGCCTTAACAGCTCCTGGTCCTCTGGAAGACCAGCCAGTGCTCTTGACTGCTGAGCCATCTCTCAGCCCCTCATTGTCTTAATTTGCATTTCTGCCTTAATTTGCATTTCTGTGATAATTAATGCTACTTACTGGCATTCACAGCTTCCTCTGTGAAACGTCTGACAAGTGCTTCATACAGTTCTGTACTTACTGATGGATGTGATTTTTATGTTTTCTCTATATAAACTAACTAGCAGACACTGAGAATATTTCCTCTACTGGTATGGGTTGCCGGTGCATATCTGTGCTGGTGTAATTTAATAAGCATGTTTTAATGTTAATGAAGTTCACATGGTATATGTCTTTTCCATCTTTTTATTTTCAGTCTATTTGGTTTTAAGATTTATGTACTTTTATTTTATGCATATGGATGGATGTTTTGCCAGCATGAGTCTCTGTGCGCTATGAGCATGCAGAACCCAAGAAGGTCAGAAGAGGGCGCTGGATCCCTAGCACAGGAGTTGTAGCTGCTAGCTGTTACATGTGTGCTGGGAACTGAACCTGGGTCCTCTGCAAGAGCAGCCACTGCTCTTTAACCACTGAGCCATCTCTCCAGCCCCTGTATTTGGGTTTTATTTCAAGCAGTTTTTGGTAGACAAACATGTGGCCAGGCTTTGCTTTTAATCTATCTCAATAATAACTTTCTTCAGTTTGGGTGTTTAGTTCCTCGTGTCTAGTGTATTTGTGGATGTCTTGGGTTTAGTGTGCTGTTGATATTTTTTTTTTTTTCAGTTTGACCTCCCCTTTTATATGGGTTCTTCCTCCCAGCTTTCTTTGAGTGGGTAAGTTTGGTACTCTATTAAAAATTTTGTCTGTTCATCACAGACCTTCTGATTTTAACGGATGCTCAATGTACTTAACTCATCATCACCTATACAGAGCTCATTCTGGACATTTTCATGTGTGGTGGTGGGGGGGTCTGAGTTTGCATCCAGCCATCCTTTGTTGTCAAATATAAGACATTCTGTCTTCCATGATGTTTTAGTCATGAACACCCCTGAAAAGAAATCAAAAGGCCATCAAAGTGCTCTTCCATGCTAACCCCTCCGAGTGGAGTGGGCATTCCTTCACTGCCTTCAGGTCAGCTTCTACTATCATCGCACTGGGCATCAGATGCTGCCTTCAGCATTTCTTGTGGCACAGATATAAAAATGTCTCTGGGATATTCATAGCACTTGTGAATGCCCTGCCTTTGCTTTCATGTTGGAAGGCTGGCTGTCGAGGATGTGAGCATACTCATCCCAGCTCCGGAAGGATGCCATGACAGTGCCCTCCGATGCTTCTCCAACAGGAAGCCAAGCCAGCCCTTAGTTCTTGCCCTTCATGTGCCTAACTTCCAATTCTAATGGACCAAGTTTTATTTATTTTATATTCTTTTTTAATGTATCCTATTTAATATTTACTATCTTCTTGGCTGTATCAATTCACACACTATGTTAAATCTAAGTGCAGCTAAGTCATTTTTCTTTACATATTTGTCTCTGTACTATTATCATTGTTTTAGAGATAAAACTCACAGCATACCTTAGACAGCTTGATTCGATCACACCAGCTTTTGGTCTCCTTTTTCGTCAGTCTTTTCGGTGCTGGTGTTTCAGACTGGTAACTCCCATTTAGGAGGAACTGTTTTCTGTAACCTACAGTCTATTTGTTGGGTAAATTATAAATATCAAGTTCTGTATTTTTTAGTTCTAAAAACCATCTTGTTCTCTTTTCATATTTTCTGTTTCTTGTTTTTATTTATTCTACATGCATCCCTTTTAAATCCTGAGACTGTTCCCTCTCCTCAATATTGGAAATTGAACCCGGGACTTTGCAAATGTTAAACAAACATTCTCTCATTAGGCCACACCTCCAGTTCCCCTCTCTTTTGATAAAGAGTCTGTTGTAAGCCATTCCTCAAACCTGTCTGCCTGTCTGTCTACTCCTTATAGTCCCACATGTCTCCTGCTGGTCTATTTCTCTATGGAGAAATCACCATTGCAGAAATATAATAAGCAGCCCAATTGAAATATGAAGCACTTATTGGCTCATTGCAACCTCTGTCTTATGACAGATTACTCTATTGACTGCTTTCTCCTTCACTGTGGATATGCATTATGAATGGGTTACATTATACTTTAGATTCTGTCATATTCCTAAGAAAAATAATTTTTCTCCTAGTAGACATTTGGCTACACTCTAACTCAGTCTGTCTCCCTGGCAGTGGCCAGAGGTGCTAATCCCTGTTCCGGGCCTTTTGTCAACAGGCTTGTCCGGAAATTGTAGTTTTGCTGTCTAGGACACGGGTAGATTTTCTGTGTATACTTTGAATCCTATGCTCGTGTAGTGTCTTACTAGGATTTCTACCCCAGTGCTCTGGCTGGAGTGTCAGCCCCTGATTCTATCTCTTGACTTCTCAGCCTAGTCACACTGCTCCACCTCCCAGGCAGATGAGCAGTCCCCTCGGGCAGCAGGCAGGGGATTTAGAAATCCTGCCTGGTGCAGCCATCCCTTTAAGCGCTCTTCTGGAGAGCTCCTATGGACGAACATGAAGACATTACAAGACAGAGACTGAGGTAACAAGAGAAAGCTAGGAAGTAATATGGGGTTTCACCTAGGTTTTTAAAGAGCTGTGGTAAAAGTCCACACGTGTAAGTAAACGTGGAGCGAAAGCCATGCCTCTCTGGAGGATGAGGCGCAGTAACGGACGGTACATCTGTGAAGACACACGCAAGCTTCGCATTTTTTACCCCATTCATTTCTATTGACTTTTACAAGACTAATACTATAGACTTTCTTTTTTGAAAAGCCTGAACTTTAAAAAAAAAAAAAAAAAAAAAGATCTCTTGATGACTTGTTGACATTCTTTGGCGCTTTAAGAACCGCTATTGTGCTCAGAGGAGAAAACACATAGAGAGTATCAAGAACAGTGCCTGACACGCAACAGGTAACGGATCCCCATGACCCCGCATCACTAGGTCGCTGGCCCTGTGTGAAGACGGCTACCTTTTCCATCTGGTGCTGCAGCAGAGAATGTTGCCATAAAGCCACTTCCAGCGGTGTTGGCATCGGAAATCATTTGTACCATCATCTTGTTGCCACTGGCTACGAGCGATCCAGGTCGGAATGTGCCACAGAAGCGCCCGATGCGCTGGCCATTGGCGTGGCCGTTGTACACGTCCACGAAGTCATAGCGACACAGGTTGTCATTCTCAAGGTCTATGAATCGAAAATTCAGGACGACCACTTTGCCCTCAGGAACCTGTCAAGAAAAAAGGAAAAAGGCAGAGTTAAAACTGTGTAAAAGCAGCAACATCTGTGGCCTGTCGGCACTAAAGATAACAGAGCTAAGCACAGTGCTGGGCTGGACGCGCCTCGGGGCAGAGTCCCTGAAGTACTGGGTTCGATCCCAGCAACACACTCATAAATGAATAAGTAAAGGAATCAGGGTAATTTCCATCTCAGGTCTGAACTAAGCCAGGAAGGGCTTCCTGCATGATGCTTCTGAACAAAAACACCACCCTTACCCTCCTTTGCCTTTAATCACAGCACTGAAGAGGCAGAGGCAGGTCAGTCTCTGGGTTTGAGGTCAACCTGGTCTACATAGTGAGTTCCAGGAGGACAGCCAGGGCTACACAGAGAAACCCTGTCTGGAAAAACAAACAAGCAAACAAACAAACAAGGAATTTTTCTCAACAAAGCTGCAAAATACTGGACTAATCTCATTAGCTGGTGTGGGATTATAAAGAATACCAGTTCTGACTCATTTTATTAATACATTTTTACGTAATCTAAAATACCATGCCACCTACATGTGTTGCTTGGAGAGAAACACTTTGAAACATCTTTTTTTTTTTTTTTTTTTTTTTTTTTTTTTTCCCAATAAAACGAAAACCACACTATACAATATGCTTCTAAGAAGTTCCAAGTTAAGGGCTTATTTGGCAATTTTAATTGTTAATTTTTATTGTTAATTTTCAGATAGTTGTTCAGTTGAGGCCAGAAAAAAAAAAAAACAGATCAAAATCTATATTCAGTTAATTGGATACTTGTTGATTCATCTTTTCTTAAAATCACTAAGTTTTAAAATAGTTTATTTGTTTTCATTGGGTGAAGAGTGTGTTTGCCAAGTAATCCTGAATTACTATGCACGGCGATTAAAAAGGTATTTTCCCTTTAACTTCTTCACCATGATTCCCCCATGCAATTCTTACGGGCTTCCTCCTCTGTCCTGTGAGCAGGAAGAAAAAGTGTATCCAAAAGCCTTTGGCAGGATGGCTGGTCGTCCGTCTCAGCTCACCCGTCTTTTGCTTTCTTCCTTCAGCCCTAATGTTTGAATCACCCACTTTATCTTTCCAACCACATGTGCTCACTGCCAGGACTTCCTTCTGTAAAAGTGTACTCAGGACAAGACAAAGGTCAGTGGTGGGAACATACACCCCCAGTCTGTGCTGACAGCTTCTGTACTCATCTTAACTAAGGGCCTCGGAATTAAAAGCCAGAGATACACCAACCTGGTTTCCCCAGGGCACATCTCATTACTACAATAAAATAATGTATTTTTAATGTCATTTAATTTTTGTGCAAAAGCCATATACATAACCCACAGTAGAAAGTGTAGTGGAAAAATCCCAAGAAGGCATTTTTTTTTCCCCCACTTTGAGACAGGGTCTCAGGTAGTGCAGGCTGGCTTGGAACTTGCTATGTAACTTTGGATGCTGTAAACGTTGAATCCTCCTGTCTCCACTTCCCTCATGTTGGGACTACAGTCATGTGCCACTGGTCTGTGATTTATAACGTGCTGAGAACTGAACCCAGGGCCTTATGCTTGCTAGGCAAGGACTCTATCGAATAAGCCCCACCCCACCCCAGTTGCATTCCAATTGTTAAATACTTCCATTGTCCAAGTATCAGAAACTCCAGAGATTTTATAGAAAGTGCAGTTTGATGGTTAAGGGTTTGATGGTTCTCACAAAAAAAAAAAAAAAAAAAAAAAAAAAAAAAAAACAAGACATTGCTCTCTAGAAACTTTTTATTCCAAATCTTCTCTAAACCCTCACGTATGATGCACACAGTTGATAATTATTTGTTTATTTTGGTGCCAATTAGATGAAGCTGTTGTTTTGCAAGACGATATTGGCTAGGGGATTCATTATCTGCCTGGGGGAGAAACAATCCCGTGCCCGTGCTGAGTCCTGTGTGGGCCAACTGCCACCGGGTGCAGCAATGACCTCAGTTCACCCACAAGCCCCTGGGACGTCCTCATTGTCACAGGCACACTTGCCAAGTCACTTGATGGCAAGGCTCCTGCCAGCAAACAGGGGAAGTGCATTCTAAGTTGGTGGTTTGCATTTTCAAGGAAGGATGAGCAAAATGCAAATCGGCAGGCAGCCAGCTTCACTGTGGAGGACAGGACTTGTAAACACAGTTCTGTTCCCGGGTCTGCACTCCCCGCCCCCGACCCATCACTTGGTACTTGGAGAGACATGGTGTCTGTGAAGCACGTCTGTCTTTTTTTAAAAAGCCATCGCTTCCAGCCTCCAGGATTGCTGTCTTTTACAAACTGACACGGTCGTTCATGCTCTAATGTTCAGAGCGATTCATTCCCATCAAGCTTGAGGAGACAGATGGCCCACTGCTGTCCTGCACATGCATCCTGCATGTAGTTCAGGGAATTTTACCTTCAAAGTATGCATAAGTATTTGGCTATCTTTCAAGATAGGAAAAATCAGAAGCTCACAAGATCGTATATAGCCTGTATACATCTTGATATTATTTCTTCCTTTTCTTTTTTTTTATTTTTCTTTCATTTTTTTAATTAAAAATTTTAAAACACTAGGTCCGGGCTGGAGAGATGGCTCAGCGGTTAGAAGCACTGACTGCTCTTCCAGAGGTCCTGAGTTCAATTCTCAGCAACCACATGGTGGCTCACAATCATTTGTAATAGGATCTGATGGCCTCTTTTGGTGTCTGAAGACAGCTACAGTGTGCTCATAGACATAAAATAAATAAATAAATCTTAAAACAAACAAACAAACAAACAAACAAACAAAAAAACACTAGGTTCCCCCCCCCACCTCTCTCAATACTGTTTTTAAGGGAAATCTTGTCTATGTTTAGAAAATAAAACACATTTTAATGAGTAGAAATGATGTAATACTAGGAACATTTTCTTTTGTTCCTGGAAATTTTGCCAAAAACTTGAAACTCCTTTCAAGTCTAGAAGTGAGGGAACCCATCCACTACAGAGACCTTGTCACACAGCCCTACTGGGAATCACCCCAAAACTTTCCCACTGCATTTGGAACCACAATACACCGAACTCCAGGTGTCAGGTACACTGCTACAAGGTACTCTATGAAGTTGTTGCTCATATCAGCCCAGGGTGATGGAGACTGAGGTACAGAGAAGTCAAGAAGCTGCATGGTCCAGCCTCTATCTCAAGGATCTTCCCTTTCAGGCAGTTCAGCCTCCATGCAGGCCATTGTACTGACTGAGAAACACTCCAAAGGCAGCTCCCAGCTCAGGGACCCCTGGTTGGACAATGTTTCTTCCTGATGTGATTCGCTTTCTCTTAGCTCAAGGATTACTTCTTCACAGAGGGTTCCCCCCAGCCCTTCAGGCATCATATACTGACATATACATATATGCATATACATATGTACATATACTGACATATACATATATGCATATACACATGTACATATACTGACATATACATATATGCATATACACATTACATATACTGACATATACATATATGCATATACACATGTACATATGCTGACATATACTTATATGCATATACACATGTACATATACTGACATATACATATATGCATATACACATGTACATATACTGACATATACATATATGCATATACATATGTACATATACTGACATATACATATATGCATATACATATGTACATATACTGACATATACATATATGCCTCACACATCTATACTACTTCTTCACAGATTATTTGGCACCCATCTTAACGCCAGGAAGCATGGTATAGAGAGTACAAGTTATCTGTACAAGTTATCTGTAGCATGGTATAGAGAGTGCAAGTTATCTGTAGCATGGTTCTTGGAAAAATATCCATTGGGTAAATGACTAGATCCTGGTAATATTGAAAAAATGATAAAGTGGCAGGCTGTAATATCTACTGTTCATGCGTCTGATTATATAAAAATGTTAACCCACTTAAAGGTACAGAGCAAACATTATTAGGCTTAAGAAGAGGAAGAGACATCACAGTGGTTGTAAGACAATGCCTGTCTAAGGCCATTTAGCAAGTCAGTGGCAGAGCCCAAGGTTTGCACCTTGCTTTGTTTCCTTAACCTGGCTGTGATAGAGACTGAGGGGGAGACTTCTTAAGCTCATGTCCTCTCTCCAGACACACAGGACATCATATTTCCCAGACTCCTTTGCAGGAAGACTGAGGCCGTGTGAAGAGGTCTGGGCCAGCAGAATGTTGGTAGAAGCGTCCTATCAAATATTCTGCATAATCCTCTTGGAGCTCTGTCTTGGATTTAAGGAAAGGATTCAGTAGAGGAAACAGGAGGCTGTAGCAGATGACACAGCTATGCAGGACAGCCACTCACAGCTGCACGATGATCAAGGGGAACTTCGTGCTGTGTGAGGTCCCCGGAGTTTGAGGGGGTGCCTGTTAGAGAAGCTTTGTACTTTTTGTTAGTGCCCTGAGTAGTGGCACACACCAGTTGTTCCCCCCCAACACCTCTACCACAAGCAGCTGCCATCTTTGTTGTTTTAGGTGTCTATGTGTTCTTTACAAACAAACAGCTTGGCGTGCTTCCCAAATAAAGTAGGTTCTGAAAATAACCAAGGGAGAGACAGCTTTGCCCGATGACAGGTATGTAGATTTTACTTGTCAAGCAGTGATCAGTTAAAGGCAACTCATTTTCAAGAGGATATGACAATTTGGATTAATCACAAAAAATGAGACAGTGCGGAGTAACTGGGGCACCTTAGTGCTTGCCAGCTCTCCATCATGGTGACAGAATGCCCGAGATGATGGAACTGTAAGAGAAGAGAGCGTTTATTTGAGATGATGCTCTCACAGGGTTATGCTGTTGCTTCTTAGCTTGTGATGAAGCCGCATATCACCGTCAGGAACACGGGATAGCACAAAGATGCATTCCTTGCACTAGGAATCAAAAGAAAGAAACATGAAGGGGCCAAGACCTCGATTTCCCCATTAAGAATTGAATGCCCTGTTTTAGTTAGAATTTCTATTGCTCTGATAAAGTATCATGATCAAGTAAGTTGTGGAGAAAAGTTTATTTCACTTACAGCTTATAGTCTGTCATCAGGGGAAGCCAGGGCAGGAGCTCAAAGCAGGAACTTGGAGGCAGGAACTAAAGAGAGGCTATGGGAAGGTGTTCTTTCTGGCTTGCTCAGTTGGCTTTCTCTTAAACTCTAGGACCGGGGTGGCTCCACCCACAATTGGCTGGGCCCTCCCACATCCATCACTAATTAAAAAAACACACCACAGGCCAATCTGGTGGGGGATTTTTCCCAGTTGAGGGTCCTTTTCCCCAAGTGACTCTAGCTTGTGTCACGTGGATATAACACTAGCCATCAGAGGACCTATTGTTGTAATTTCCTTCTGGTGGGCTGCCATCTCCTAATGCAGTGGACCTCAGACTTCTAATGCTGAGACCCTTTAACACAGTTCCTCATGTTGTGGTGACCCCCAACCATAAAATTGTTTTCATTGCTACTTCATAACTGTAACTTTGCTACTCTTACAAATTGCAATGTAAATATCTGTGTTTTCTGATGGTCTTAGGTGACCCTTGTGAAGGGTCCTTCCACCCCGAAGGGGGTCAAGACCCACAGGTTGAGAACAGGTGTCCTGATGATATCCCAGGCTGGGCACCAATGCTTCAGTACATGGCTTTTTAGGGCATGTTCAAGACCCACACTACAGGCTACGGCAATGGCTCTAAATTTAGTCTCTAAATGCCACCATCATTACCGTGACTCCTTTACTGGCTGAAGAGCGGGAATAAGAGGCATCCAGCAGCTATCAGGATTTCTTGACCTAAGAAATAAATTGATCCTCTCTTCATCTCTATCTCACGTGCATTTTCCCTTCCTGGGATATACTCTTTCTTCTTCTCCAACCATTGGCTCTCACCCCAATTTCAAAGTTGGGTCAAACACATCTTCTCTAGGAGCCTGCCTCCCACACCCCCTCAGCCATATCTCGGTGGAATTATTGTCCAAGTTTCCCCTCCAGAGTCCACTATTCCTCTCCCCTTGAAGATAACCAGTCACCTCATGTCTCACTGTGGTCTCTGGCATGTTCTCAGCCTTGCAGTGTACAGGCAGACAATTCCCCTCTGAGATCTGTCTGTGCAACGGAAACACAGCAGCGGGATCCAGGCAGCAGAGAAGGTCGTGAGGAGGAGACAGTAATAAAGGAAACTTTTCTATCGTTATTTCATCCAATCTCAGGGAGAATAGTTTTGGGGCTTTTCTGTGCCATTTGATTATTTATTTTCCAAATCAGTAAGTGTTCATTAAACTTCAGGGAAGCACACAGCCATAGCCAAGAGAGAGGAGAGAATTGAACTTCAAGAATGCACATGACCCAGAGCCTGGCAACACCTTTCTGGCAGGCTAGATCTCACTGAGATGAGAGGTGGCACCTACAGCTAGGTGGATATGCCCGTCCCATGGCGGCTCCTTTGAAACACTCTTTCAATCCGTGAGTACAGGATTGTGTGTTTTAAAAGTAGGCCTGGTAACTTCTTTCTCTGCATTATGCTGCCTGATAGACAAGTGCAAAAGGTTTCATACAACCAAAGCAAGCCGACTTCTCTACATCTTCAAAAAGTCATTTTAGGACATTCTTCCAGGTCTCTAGGTTGTCAAGATGAGTTCATCCAGAACAAGATAGACATGATTGGTGGAGATTTGTGGGGGGAAACGTGTCCCTACATTAAACAATTAGCCCATGTCATAGCTATTTTTAAGCACAGCAGAAATAAAACCAGAGGAGCCTTTTATCAGTGGGGTCCTCTTTGTCATACAGCCCTGCAGCTTTCTTTGTGTGTGTGTATTTCCAAATATGTGTAAATGTGCATATGGGTGCACATGTATATGCAGGCATGCACGTATATGCAATTGCACATGTATATGCAGGTGCACAAACATATGCAATCGTGCATGTATATGCAACTGTGCACGAGTATATGCAGGCATGTTTGTATATGCAGGCATGCATGTGTATGCAAGTGCACATGTGTATGAAGGCATGCATGCATGTGGAAGCCAGAGGTCACCCAGACATTGTTCTCCAGGAACGGTCCACTTTGGTTCTTTTGAGACAGGGTCTCTCACTGGGACCTGAGACTTCCTGATTAGGCTAGGCTGACTGGACAGCAAGCTCCAGCAACCAGTCCTGGCTTTACACATGCTTCAAGGAGCAGATTCTGCAGGAGTGACTGACCAGCTGTGCTCTCTCCCAGCTTCTGCTACTTTCTTCTTGAGTGATCATAAGGCTACTCTACCCCTCTCCCAACCTTTATAAGGTAGAGCTTCCTTGTATCCAATGACTCAAAGAAAGGGGCACAAACCTGAAAAGTCATTTTCAAGAATATTTCTGTAACCTGGAATTTAACTGGATAGATCTGCAGTGGGTTTCTGGGAATAAAACTATAATGCTGCTTTACTAGGACTGAAGGAAAAAAGAAGTAAGAGCCTTTTCCTTCTGAGACTAGGAACGTCTCAGGAAGGTAAGACTGAACAGTGAAAGCAAAGTATACACACAGGAGCTCCAGTGTCCTCTTTGTGAGTAAAATGGCTTTCTGTGGCTGCATAAAGCTGCCTCCAGAGAGAACTCAATTGTTTGGGAATCTAATTTCTTTGTAAAAATTAATATCGCTGTCACAGTCTACAACAGAACTCCAGGCTTTACTGAGAAGTACCAGTCTACACTGTCTTCCCCGCCCCAGTGGGCTGTAGTCCTCACTGGAAACCAGGACTGCTCACTTCCTTGTGTAAACAGCAGCCTGCTCTGCTCATATTTGATCATTACCTTTTCTGCTTCCTATAATCGCCCACCTGATCCTCCATTAAATTCCTAGTTAAATCAGTATTCGAGATTGGCAGTACCACCTTCATATAAACATCACAGCTGAGCTAAAGTTGTCACATTTCTCAGAATTTGTTTTCCTAACCCTGGTGCTGAGTGTGTGTCACTAAATCCTCCCATACAGCCATCAGTAGCCTACACATTCTCTGGAACATCCATTCTGCTACTATACAGGTAATTACTCAATACAGAATAGATTCATAGAAATTGATGAACTCAAGATTTGTAGATAATTTATGTTACCTTACTATTATGTGTGTGTGTGTGTGTGTGTGTGTGTGTGGGAGAGAGAGAGAGAGAGAGAGAGAGAGAAGAGAGAGAGAGAGAGAGAGCAGAAAGAAGGGGAGAGAGGGAGAGAGGGAAGAGGAGAAGGAGGGAGAGGAAAAGCAGGGAGAGAGGGAAAGAGAGAAGGGGGAGGGACTACATGGATACAAGCATGTATAGGCCCCTGTGTGTGTTGTGGTGGTCAGAGGATAACTTTGGGTGTTGATTCTTGCACTTTGTCTGAGATATATTCTTTGCTGCTGAGTAAACCAGGCTAGCCCTCGGGTTTTGGGAGATTCTCTTGTCTCCATGTCTCATTTCTCATAAGCATGCTATGATGACAGATACCTGCAGTACTGCTTCTGGCTTTTAATTGGGTTTGGGGGATATAAACTCAGGCCACCAGGCTTACACAGACAGTGCTTTTATACACAGAGGCATCTCCTCAGCCCTGGCATTTTAACAGAATAGCAACACGAAAACATTGCATTAATTCCTTTCTTGCTAGTTCTAGACTGAATGCTATCAGTTTGTGCCAATTTGGTAGGTGTATATATAATACACATTACAAAGAAAAAGAAAGAAGAGAAAGAGAGAGAGAGAAGAAAGAAAGAAAGAAAGAGAGAGAGAGAGGAAAAAAAATGAAAGACATCATTGTTATTTTGAGTTCACTGTGGTCATTATAGGGGAAGCTGAGCTTATTTAAGGTTGCAATAGATCATGTAAGAGACACTTCATCAAGGATACCCTGGAGGTAGCAAGCCCAGGGCACCATCAGAAATAGAAAAGCAGTCCGGAGAAGAGGAGCTGTGTTATTCTATCTTAGAAGACATGCAGAAAGACAAAGGCACAATAGTTTATTTTTGAAAATGCCAAGTTTAAGATGTTACGGGCATATGTCACAATATCCAAACACAAGGTGTCTGCCACAAAGCTCCTAGCCTTGTCTACCTCCAGTGTGGGCTCCTTAACTGCTCTCTCTTGCTGGGAGTCATCTTTGTCTCAGCTTATCTTCTATTCCAAGAGTATGATTCATACATGTAATGATTTGTGACAAGAACCACCACTACCAATCTCTAAGACTTTCTGATGCCAGCAAGACTTCAGAGAAGCCTGGGCTACATACATAGAAAGACCCAGTTTCAAAAACTAGGGTGAAGGGGTTGGAGTGATGGCTCAGTGTAGTAGAGGGAATTATTGAAACCCCAAATTTGCCGCTGTAAAATCTCCTATCCAAATGAGACCAGTAAAGGAAGGCACAACTCAATAATTATGGTATAAATAGCATGCCTAGATTGGGCAGGTTTACTGCTACACTACTCTAATTCCCGGCTATGAGATCCCTTATAACTTGCGGTTCATCCAGGCTGTATCCTTGTCCTCCGAGCTCCGGCTCCTCGTCGTCGGCTTCCTTCTATCTCTGGTTTCCTTCTGCCTGCTTCCTCCTGCCTCTCCTCTGTTTCTTCCTTCTTCTCCCGACAACTTCCTTCTCTTCTGCCTCTGGCTTCTACTTCTACCTCCTTTTATATCAAATTCCTCTCACTCTCTCCTCCCCTAAGCCTTTGATTCAATCCTCTTCTGGAGCACCTCTCAGGGGGGTGGAACTAGGATCAAAATACAAGGCCGGGGCTATCCACAACAGCTTAGAGGTTAAGAACTCTGGCTAATCCTCCAAAGGACCTGGGTTCAATTCTTGGCACACACATGTCAGCTCAGCTCAGATCCGAGGATGATTTAGTGCATGTGGTTTTTCGAGACAGGGTTTCTCTGTGTAGCCCCTGGCTGTCCTCGAACTCAGAAATCTGCCTGCCTCTGCCTCCCAAGTGCTGGGAATAAAGGCATGCACCAACACTGCTTGGGTTCCCCCCCACCCCACTCCCAGGCTGTGAGACGGACTCACGGCAGAGGCTGGACTCGAACTCGGGAGAGACGGTTGCCGCAATGACAGCGGTGTGCCACTGGCTTGGCTGGGCTCTTCTGAGCCTTCCTTGGCTATGGAGCCCTTCTTTTCACTCCCAGCTCAGCATCTTTGAATCCAACCTCAACTTTAGTTGCTCAGTTACCTTCAGTCCTAGCTCAGCACCCTAAATCTGCTCTCAGCTTAGTTTTGTTTTTAATCTCCCGCCTGCTACCCCAGGACCAGTCAGGGAAGTGGCCAATGGCCCTCTGCCCTAGATCTCACATGGCCAATGGCTCTTCCTCCCTTGAAGCATGGTGAATCTTCTCTCCTTGCCTGTGTCTGCTAGCCTGCCTGCGGGAACCTGGAGGTCACACATACTCTGCCCAGCCATTGACTGCTAACATCTTTTTGATCGATCAAGAACCAATTGGGGAACAAGACTTTCAGTATTCACATGCAGATTCTCGATCAAAACATCAGAACCACCCTACACGGAACTATCTGTAACCCAGTTCAGAAGATATAAGTAGGCAGAACATCAGTGTACATAAAATAAAAATAAATAAAAAACATTTTTAAAAATCCAAGGGTGAGGAAGGAGGAGGAGGCCTGGGAGGTGAGGAAGAAACCTAGCTAAGTTTCTTATAAATTCTCTTCAAAATAACTAAATTATTTTCCATTAAGACAGCCTCACCCAAATAGCTTTCTTTAAAAAGTAAATGAAAGTAAAACCAGAAGAAAAGTGGATAAACTAGCTATTTAAACAAATGTCAGATTCCCAGAGGGGGAAAAAACCATAAGGGGACAGCAGTGGAAGGCAGAAGACAGAGGCACAGTGCTGTTTCTGTGCAGAGCGTGTGATGCACATGACTGGACAGGTCATGGTAGGTCCAGGTGTGGGAATAAAAATTAAAAACATCTTGAAACATAGAAAAAATTCATGGTCAGCAAAGACCACCAACAATTGTTAAAATTAGCCATAATAACCTATCAAGCCCTTCCAGGGGCAGAGTGACCAAAAATGGAAAAGAAAACAAGGACATGCAAGGACATGTCCAGACAAGTCTAAACAAGCCCAAGTGAGTAATGGGCAATCTGGTGTTTTTCTCCCTTCTCCCTCCTGGAGGTCCAGGTTTCATGGTTAAAAATAACTAGTCATCCTGCCTGCCTAAATGATTGCTTACGCAAATTGCTGATGTTTGAAATATCCAATCATGTGTAACCGTGCAGATCTTCCCGCTCTCCCCAGCCTCTACCTATAAAAGTCCCAAGCTTTCTGGGGTCTGGGTCGATTCCTCTGTCTCCTGCGTGAGACACGTTTCGACCGAGGGCCCTGCCATTAAACTGCCTTTGCTGATTGCATCAAGAACGGTCTCTCGTGTGTCCTTGGGTGCTCGCCAATCCGGACTAGAGTGAGGGTCTCCCCTCGGGGGGTCCTAACATTGTGGGGGCTCGTCCGGGATCTGAGCGACCACCCAGGACTCCCGACGACCCCTTGGAGGTAGGTCTGTATGAGTGGTATGTGTCTGAGTGTGGCGCCGCTGTAGACTGTAAGGGCTCAGCGGCTGTGGAGTCAGACGTGCTAAAGCCCGCAGGCTGCAGCCCTGGAGGACGCTCCAAGGGCGGAAGGGAGTCCGGGAAGCCCGACTGCCCTGTTTCGGAACGAGGGAGACGGAGTGCTCCTGCTTGGGGAGAAGACGTGGAATCCTTGCCCGACTGAAGTCGCGTTTGGTTGGTGCTATAAGACCAAACGTGGACAAGTGTGTTTGACTGTGTTAGTTTCGTGTGTTTGCGCTATAGTAGTGGGTTTACTAGGCTTTGAAATGGGACAGACTGTGACAACTCCACTATCTTTGACTTTAGACATTGGGCTGACGTTAGGGCTAGAGGACGAATTTGTCAGGAACTGTTAAAAAGGGGCACTGGCAGGCATTCTGTGCTTCAGAGTGGCCTGCCTTTGATGTGGGATGGCCCCCTGAGGGGACATTTGACTTGTTAACCATCAGAGCCATTAAGGCAGTTGTGTTTCAGGAAGGACCAGGGTCGCATCCAGATCAGCAGCCGTACATCACTGTGTGGGAAGACTTAGCACGTTATCCGCCCCCATGGGTAAAGCCATGGGTCCCACGGCGGCCACCTTCTGCTTTCTGGGCCCCTAGGCAGCCCAACTCCCAAGTCCTGACTGTTCGAGGAGATGTGGCAGGGAAGAAATGAAACCACAGAAAGACGGAGAGACCAACGCTCCACTGAAGCCCCCTCCTAAGATATACCCTGAGATTGAAGAACCCCCTAAGTGGCCCCCTCCCCCTGCAGAATGGCTGGCTCCCACACCCCCACCTTATCCACCTCAGCCCATGCCCCCCAACCCAGCCCACGCCCATGCCTTCTGCGTCCCCGGCCTCCGACACGGGGGCAACAGGCGGTGGGCCCTCAGCGGGGACAAGGAGCAGAAGGGGAGCCTTTCTGTCTCGAGGGTCCCACTCTACGGTGGCCCTGCCCCTCAGAGTCGTTGGGCCAGCTCCGACCAACCCAGAGCAATTCCAGCTACTACAATATTGGCCTTTCACTTCCTCTGATCTCTATAATCGGAAAACTAACCATCCATCTTTTTCTGAGAATCCTGCAGGACTTACAGGTCTGATAGAGTCCCTGATGTTTTCCCATCAACCCACCTGGGACGATTGCCAGCAGCTCCTACAGACCCTATTTACCACTGAGGAGAAAGAGAGGATACTCTCTGAGGCTTCGGAAAAATACCCGAGATGATGATGGGCATCTAGCCCAGGATGAGGCTATGATTAACCAGGGATTTCCATTGACTCGTCCCCACTGGGATTACCACACAGCAGAAGGTAGAGAAAGGCTGTCCACCTATCGCCGGGCCCTGGTGGCAGGTCTCAGGGGGGCTGCAAGAAGGCCCACCAATTTGGCCAAGGTGAGAGAGGTCATGCAGAGGCGGATGAACCCCCTTCAGTGTTCTTAGAGAGACTCATGGAGGCCTATAGGAGGTATACCCCTTTTGACCCTATGTCAGAAGGACAGCGAGCTTCTGTGATTATGGCCTTCATCGGTCAGTCTCCATGGATATTAGAAAGAAGCTACAAGCATTGAAGGGCTGCAGGACTATACTATTAGGGATGTAGTGAAGGAGGCAGAGAAAGTTTATCATAAGAGAGAGACGGAAGATGAGAAGAAGGAAAGAGAAAAGAAAGAAAGGAGGGAAGATGAGGACAGAAGAGACAGGAGACAGGAGAAAAATTTGACACGCATACTGGCTGCAGTAGTAGGAGAAGAGAGAAGAGCCAAGGTTAGACAGTTAGGGGACCTGGGCAATAAACAGAGGCAGGGGCCAAGGAGACCCAGAAAAAGAACCGGCCACAACTAGAAAAAGACCAGTGTGCATACTGCAAGGAGAAGGGTCATTGGGTTCGAGAATGCCCTAAAAAGACAGGGGCAAGAGTACTGTCTTTGGAAGATGATGATGAAGATTAGGAGAGATGGGGCTTGGTCCCCCTCCCCGAGCCTAGGGTAACTTTGAGAGTGGAGGGGACCCCCATGAACTTCCTAGTCAACACAGGGGCAGAATATTCAGTACTCAAGAGACCCTAGGGAAGGTAAAAAACAAACGAACTCTGGTAGTTGAGGGCCACCAAACAAAAGCAGTGTCCTTGGACCACCTCCGGATTGTAGACCTTGGAAAGAACCAAGTCTCTCACTCATTCTTAGTAATTCCAGAGTGCCCTACACCCTTACTGGGCAGAGACTTGTTGACAACTAAAGGCCAGATTACTTTTACCCCTCAGGACCAGAATTGTCTTGGGGGACAGAGACACCCCAGGCCTTAATACTGTCCCTTCAATTAGGAGAAGAATATAGGCTCTACCAAGAAGCAGTGGAACCCCCTGGAGGACTGCAGGACTGGTTAACTCGATTTCCCAATCATGGGCCGAAACAGGGGGGATGGGGATGGCGAAAAAAGGCCCCCCCTGTAGTCATTAAACTCAAGTCTAGAGCCACTCCTATTGGAGTTTGACAGTACCCCATAAGCAAAGAGGCAAGAGAGGGCATAAGGCCCCATATTGAGAGACTGATACGGCAGGGAGTCTTAGTCCCTGCAGGTCCCCATGGAACACTCCTTTGTTACCAGTAAGAAAACCAGGAACTAATGACTATGTCCAGTTCAGGACCTTAGAGAAGTTAATAAGAGGGTGCAAGATATCCACCCTACAGTGCCAAATCCCCATAACTTGCTCAGCACGCTGCCACCTGAGCAGACTTGGTATATTGTCCTAGATTTAAAAGATGCCTTTTTCTGCTTAAGATTACACTCCCACAGCCAGCCTTTGTTTGCTTTTGAATGGCAAGACCCTGAGAGCGGAAGGGTTGGAAATTCACGTGGACAAGACTACCCCAGGGATTCAAAAACTCCCCCACCCTGTTCGATGAGGCTTTACATCGAGACCTCACCACCTTTCGCACCAAGAATCCTCAGTGACCCTCCTACAGTATGTAGATGACCTTCTGTTGGCTGCAGAGACCCACAAAAAATTCGAACAAGGGACCCAGAGGATCCTGGCTGAGTTAGGTGAGTTCGGGTACTGGGTTTCTGCCAAGAAAGCACAGCTGTGCTGGATGGAAGTGACTTGTCTGGGGTACATCCTGAAAGATGGACAGAGATGGCTGACAGACGCCAGAAAGCAAACTGTGATGCAGATCCTGACCCCGACCACCCCTCGCCAGGTAAGAGAGTTCCTGGGGACAGCTGGGTTCTGCAGACTGTGGATACCCGGATTTGTTATGTTAGCGGCCCCACTATACCCTCTTACCAAAGAAAAAGGGGAATTCATTTGGACCAAGGACCATCAGGAGGCTTTTGACACCCTGAAAAAGGCCCTACTACAAGCACCCACTCTGGTTTGCCTGATTTAACTAAACCATTTACCCTATATGTAGATGAGTGGAAGGGAATTGCTAGAGGAGTACTGACTCAGACCTTGGGGCCTGGAGACGCTCGGTAGCTTATCTATCTAAAAAACTGGATCCGGTGGCCAGTGGATGGCCTTCTTGCCTACGAGCGATAGCAGCAATGGCTGTGCTGGCGAAAGATGCTGATAAGCTAACCTTGGGCCAGAATGTGACTGTAGTGGGCCCCAAGCCCTAGAAAGCACTATCAGACAGCCGCCAGACCGATGGATGACCAATGCCCGAATGACTCACTATCAGAGCTTGCTGCTGACTGAACGGGTAACTTTTGCCCTCCTGCTATCCTTAATCCTGCCAGCCTGCTGCCTGAGACTGGTGAGACTCCAGTACATCAGTGTGAATCGATACTAGCTGAAGAGGCGGGAAACCCGGCCCGACCTGACTGACCAGCCATGGCCAGGGGCATCTGCCTGGTTCACTGATGGGAGCAGCTTCGTGGTAGAAGGTAAACACAGGGCTGGGGCAGCAGTAGTAGATGGAAAGACTGTTATATGGGCCAGCAGCTTACCAGAAGGGACTTCGGCTCAGAAAGCAGAACTTATTGCTTTGATTCAAGCTCTCAGACTGGCAGAAGGAAAAGTTATTAACATTTATACTGACAGCACGTATGCCTTTGCAACCGCACATGTCCATGGGGCAATTTATAGACAACGTGGACTGCTGACATCTGCTGGTAAAGATATTAAAAACAAAGAAGAGATTCTCAGTTTATTAGAAGCTATTCATTTGCCCCGCAAGTTGGCTATCATACATTGTCCAGGACATCAAAAAGGGACTGGCCCTATAGAAAGAGGGAATCAAATGGCAGATTACAAGGTGAAAGAAGCTGCACAGGGACCCATGATCCTGCTAGCCAAGTGGGGTATAGACCCCCAGAAAAGAACTCTGACAAGCCAGGAGGCATCCTCTCCGAGGAAGAGGCACTAAACTACCTGACGGGTATACATCAGCTCACCCACTTAGGACCCAAAAAGATGATAAAACTAGTTAATAGGTCCCCCTATCATGTTCCAAGACTGCAACAGATTGCTGTGGACTTAGTAAGAAGATGTAAGGCATGTGCTTTCACCAATGCTGGATCCAGTAAAAACCCGGAGGGAAAGCGGCTGAGGAGAGATCAGCCTGGGACCTATTGGGAGGTTGACTTCACTGAGGTTAGACCTGCCGATATGGAAATAAGTATCTGCTAGTTTTTATAGACACCTTTTCAGGATGGGTTGAGGCATCCCCCACCAAGAAAGAAACTGCCAACGTGGTGGCCAAAAAGATACTAGAAGAGATTCTGCCCAGGTTCGGAGTACCTAAGGTAATTGGGTCAGACAACAGGCCTGCTTTCGTTGCTCAGGTAAGTCAGGGATTGGCCAGACGACTGGGGATCAAATGGAAATTACATTGTTCTTATAGACCCCAGAGCTCAGGACAGGTAGAAAGAATGAATAGAACCATAAAAGAGACCTTGACAAAATTGGCCTTAGAGACCGGCGGGGGTGATTGGACAGCTTTTCTCCCTCTTGCCTTGTTCCGGGTGTTTGGTTCCCCTCCAGCGACATATGAAACTTCAGAGAGCTGGGCCCACCCTGATGATGGCTCTATTCCATCATCTTCTCTCCTAGCCTGTCTGAAAGCTCTAGAGATAGTCAGAAAAGAGGTTTGGGAACGGCTGAAGGACACCTATGCCCCTGGAGATGCAGCTGTTCCTCACAAGTTCGAGGTTGGAGATGCTGTCCTGGTGAGAAGACATCGGACGGGCAACCTTGAGCCTCAGTGGAAAGGCCCGTACCTGGTCCTACTGACTACCCCCACAGCAGTGAAGGTAGATGGCATAGCCTTGTGGATCCACACTTCCCATGTGAAAAGAGCACCACCAGACTCTCAGCAAGATGAATGGACCCTTGAAAAGACTGCTAATCCTCTTAAGTTATGCCTACGTTGTAGGCACCCCTCAGGTGATGGGGAGTAATCCACATGACCCCCCAAAAGCTAACCTGGCAAGTTTCCTCACTAACTGGGGAAGTGGTGTGGTTCACCTCCAAACTGGCCCCACCCTATACCTGGTGGCCTACTCTTACTCCAGATTTTTGTCAGTTGGTAGCTGGGCTAGATTCCTGGGACATTCCTGACACAAGCCCCCAGGAGATGCCCTTGAAAGTACCTAAGAGATATTCTCCTGGAGGTGCACTTGGATGTGGAAGCCCAGAGGCCAGGTGTGCTTTGGGGAGGCAAGATTTTTATGTTTGCCCTAGAGACGGCCGAGATCGAGCCACGGCCCGACGATGTGGAGACATAGGCAGTTTGTACTGTTCTGCTTGGGGATGTGAGACTACCGGAGAGGCCTATTGGAAACCGAGTTCTTCCTGGGACTGGATTATGGTACACAAAAACTATACTTCACCATCAGAGTGCTCAACAAGGAGTGCAGGGGTCTGCAGTACTAGCCCTACCTGTTTGCCCCTAAAAATCACCTTTATTGAACCAGGACGAACCCGGGATGCCTCACAGTGGCTGAAGGGAAGAACTTGGGGACTCCGATGGTACTTTCCAGACAGGCTAAATAAGACTGATTTGGGAGCTGCTTTTACAATTCTGCTAAAAATAGAAAGTCCACCTGCTCAGCCTGTAGGCCCCAACAAGGTTTTATCTGAACAAAGGCCCATAGTTCCGGCCGCTCCAGCAGCTCCCCCGAGACCGCCAAAACTCAGCCCTTCTACTGAGCACCCACCAGAGTCATCCTCAACGTTAACTCCACCTTTTCCTAGCACAGGACAAAGACTGCTAAATTTGATTCACGGAGCCTTTAAGGTACTCAATGGGTCCAGACCTAATATGACAGAGTCTTGTTGGCTCTGCCTTTCCTCAGGACCCCCTTATTATGAAGGCATTGCAACTGCGGGGACTTTTAACAATACCACCAGCCATAGCTCTTGTATATGGAACAGTAAAAAGAGACTCACTCTCACTGAAGTTTCAGGACAAGGAGTCTGTCTAGGAAACCCCCCAGATGGTTACAAACATCTATGCAACCAGACCCTTAAAAGCCCCAAGACTTTGGTCAACCGATACTTAGTGCCTGAAATAGACAAGTGGTGGGCATGTGGTTCTGGATTAACTCCGTGCATATCCACCTCAGTTTTTGATGAGACCAAAGACTATTGCGTGCTCGTTCAGCTGGTCCCCGGGTCTATTACCACCCTGCAGATACTCTTGAACATGAGGTCGAGCTACATCCTAGACGCTTCCACAGAGAGCCATTTCTTTGACCTTAGCCGTTATATTGGGACTTGGAGTAGCCGCAGGGGTGGAAACAGGCACTGCTGCCTTAATACAGACCCCACATTATTTTCATGAGCTGAGAGCCGCCATTGATGTAGATCTAAGAGCCCTAGAACCATCAGTTTCAAAACTAGAAGAATCATTGACCTCCCTCTCAGAAGTCGTCCTGCAAAATAGGAGAGGGTTAGACTTGCTGTTTCTCAAGGAAGGAGGATTGTGCGCCGCACTAAGAGAAGAATGCTGTTTTTACGTAGACCATTCAGGAGTAATTAGAGACTCTATGAGTAAACTCAGAGAAAAATTGGACCAGAGACAGAGAGATAGAGAGGCACGGCAAAATTGGTTTGAAAATTGGTTCAATAGATCCCCATGGATGACTACGCTGATTTCCTCCCTTGCAGGCCCCCTTGTAATTTTGCTTTTGCTTTTAACTATAGGCCCATGTATTTTAAATAGATTAGTAACCTTTGTTAGAGATAGAGTAAGTGCTGTTCAGCTATTGGTGTTGAAGCAGAGATACGAGATTTTAGGAGATGAACCTGAAAAACCTGAAGATACTAATCTGTAATTCTAAGATTAGAATTATTTAAAAACAAAAAGAGTAGAGAATGTGGGAATAAAAATTAAAAACATCTTGAAACATAGAACAAAAATTCATGGTCAGCAAAGACCACCAACAACTTGTTAAAATTAGCCATAATAACCGTATCAAGCCCTTCCAGGGGCAGAGTGACCAAAAATGGAAAAGAAAACAAGGACATGTCCAGACAAGTCTAAACAAGCCCAAGTGAGTAATGGGCAATCTGGTGTTTTTCTCCCTTCCTCCCTCCTTGGCTAGGTCCCAGGTTTCATGGTTAAAAATAACTAGTCATCCTGCCTGCCTAAATGATTGCTTACGCAAATTGCTGATGTTTGAAATATCCAATCATGTGTAACCGTGCCAGATCTTCCCGCTCTCCCCAGCCTCTGCCTATAAAAGTCCCAAGCTTTCTGGGGTCTGGGTCGATTCCTCTGTCTCCTGCGTGAGACACGTTTCGACCCGAGGGCCCTCGCCATTAAACTGCCTTTGCTGATTGCATCAAGACGGTCTCTCGTGTGTCCTTGGGTGCTCGCCAATCCGGATTAGAGTGAGGGTCTCCCCTCGGGGGTCCTAACACAGGGAGAAGTGTCCAAGGTGTTTGTCACCTCTCTAGGTGTCCTGTTCTTCCATTGCAGAGCTTGGCTTTAACTCACAAAAAGAGTAAAGTCTTCAGCTGTCTGAGGGGCTGGCTGGGGTACAGGGTATTGTGGGAACTTCTTAATCAGTGGAGTCAGTTCTTAGAAACTGTACATCCTGAGAAGGAAGGTATAGGGGTGCTGCTGTTCTCACCCCACCCCTAGCCCACAATCCCCAGGCAGGATCCCACTGTTCCCTGATATCTCAAATGTCAGTCAGGCCAAAGTTTGTCAATCTGAAACCCCACTCCTTTTGTAATCTTAATAACTTTGTTTAGGTATGATTACAAACTATAAACTCATTCACTTTGAGTGCACACTCCAATGACTTCTGGTAAATGTATGCAGTCTCACAACTACAGATACCATCCCATTATAGGACATTTCTGTCACCAGCCCCAAAAGAGACTCCAGGTCAGATTTCCAAACATCTACATGGTGGCTTACAAGTGTCCGTACTCCAGTTCCAGGTGAGCTGACACCCTCTTCTGGCCTCCAAAAGCATCCAGTGTACACGTGATGCACAAATAAAAATGCAAGCAAAATACCCAAATACAGAAAATTAAAAAAATAATTATTTTAAAAAGTCTATTCAAGCCATGCATGGTGGCACACTTCTTTAATCCCAGCACTCAGGAGGCAGAGGCAGGTGATTCTGAGGTCAAAATGAAGGACCAAGAATTAAAACACAGGGTAGGTCTGAGGGGTGGAGATCCAAGGCTGTTTCATAGAGAAAACTGTCTTGAAAACAAACAAACAAACAAACAAACAAACAAACAGAAAAGCTATTCAAATTTGTATCTGGGTTTTCTAAATTGTCAATCCTAGAGCACTTTTAAAATCTAACTAGAAAGAAAAGAATCAAAATTTAACCAAAACTAAGATGGGCATCTGAGGCACACAAGAAATCTGGGTTTGTCCGTCTACTCTTTGCCAACGGCAGGGCACCTGGCAGGCTTCTTTAATGAGATCACTCTGCCCAAAACAGCGCACTCAGATCCCCAAAGAGAATGTCCCAGCCCTGAGCATTTCTCCCTTCCTTTCTCAATCAGCTGTAACTCTGTTTTGTATCAAGCCAATGATAACCCCATCAGGGTATTTCTAGGGAAATGGAGGCTGTTCTCATTTTCTCTTGACAAGCCACACTGAAAACAAGTCCATGTGTCAGCCCCAGCAGGGGTTCCACTTGGTCTGCCTCAGCAGAGGCTTTGGCCGCATTGATGAAAATGTTGGCTTTGCTACATGAGTCAAAAACATTGACTGCTTCATGATCATCAGCCATGATTCTAAAGAGATTAAAACAAAACAAAATAAAACGACAAGAAAAAGACCAAAAACAAAACAAAAAAAAACCAAGCAGGCATGGTAGCTCACACCTTTAATCCCAGAACTTGGGGTGCAGCAGCCCAGCTTCACCTTGGTTCCCACCATGTTCTGCCTCACTGCAGGCCCAGAGACAGCACCCAGAGGACCACTGATTGTAACCTCTGGAACTTTGTGTGAACCAAAGTGACTCTTTCCTCCTTGAAGTTGGTTTTACGAAGTTATTTTGTCATAGAGAAGAAAGCCAACCCATGTGCTGCACCAGTGGTAAGAACCTGTGTTTATCTACCAGTCAGCTAGTTCAATCCAGTGCTTGCTGCTCAATCAACACAGATAAAGACTGACTAAATGTATGACACTACAGAGGCTGGAGAGATGGCTTAGTGGTTAAGAACACTGACTGCTCTGCAAATGGACCTAGGTTCAATTCCCAGCAACCACATGGTGGCTTACAACCATCTTTAACTTGGGTTCCAGGAAATCCAACATCCTCTCTGGTCTCCTAGGGTACTGCACACAGTAGTGTACTGACATGCACGTAGGCAAATACTCATTTACATAAATAGAAATCATTTTTTTAAAAACATAAAATTTCTATCACAATAAAACCACTAGTTAAATGCCAACTTGAAACCAACTGCTTAGAAAAGGTTGAAACTGAGACGCATCTGTGTGACAAATCACCTAAAATGCACTCATGGTCTCACTTGGCTACCTTTCAGGAAAATTCAGAGCTTGTTAGGTGACACAAACAGTATATCATATTTTGCTAATTTTATCAGCTGTATCCTTAATCTGAAATAATCACCACTCTATTTATAATTAAGTTAGAAATATCAGTGGGGGGGGGAGGGACAGAGAAATGGGCCAGTGGTTAAGAGTGCTTTACAACTCCTGCAGAGTATCTGTACCTGGTTTGGTTTCCAGCACCCAGAATCAGGTGGCCCACAAGCACTTATAACTCTATTCCAGGGTTCGAAAACCCTCCTTTGGCCTCTGCAGGCACCTGCACACATGTGATGCATGTACACTCTCCAGGTATGTATATGTACACATACATTTTTAAAAAAAAAAGTCTTCAAATTAAAAAAAAAAAAAAAAAAGAAATATCAGTGACCTAGCTACAATTTCATGACAGAGCTCCTGCCAAACACGTTTAAGGCCAAGAGTTTTCTGTCTAGTACACACAAAAGGATTATTAGTGACTAATTTGATAGTTCTTTCAATGACTCTGAAGTAGATTTTTTCATGGAAAGCTATGGCAGTTTACATATGTGGGGGGCTGGGGACTGAACCCAGGGCCCCACTCCGGTTGAATACACACACTTGGCTCCATCCTCACCCAGACTGGTGGCTCTTAGCTTCAGTTCAGAAAGTACCTGTGAGGCCTGAGAAAACTGAAGCAGGATAAAAGCCAAAAATGTGGGAGAACTCTGCTAATTAAGGTCAAAGTTCACCTTGACCGACAGCCCCTGGGCTCGGGGCCATATGAGAAACTCCCTTCATTAGCAGGGCTCCTCTGACCTTGTCTGGGAAATTTCAAGCCCCCACACATGCCTCTACCTGAGGAATGTCACATAGCCTTAGTTAGATTACAGGATCAATTTCCTTTCTCCTGATAAGAACTTGTTCATCCGTCCCCATGCTAATGAGGCATTTCAGTACCCTAAGCCCTCATCCAATGACTTTTGCCCACCCTGGATGTACCTGCCGGTCAGTCCCCCAGAACTTTATAAGCCTCGAATCACCCTAAGTAAAGTTGATCTGCCTTCTGACTGCAGGCCCACTGTAGTCATTCACTGTATGTACTCACAGGGCTTCTGAAACCCCTGCTTGTCATCTCTGCTACCACAGCCTGTGTGGATTGTATCAGGACAACGATCCACACAAGAAATGACATGGACTTAAACACTTCAAGAATGAACTCAGGTCCTTGAGGGTGGGGAAAGGAACAGCAGGAAGTTGTATGTATGTATGTATGCATGTGTGTATGTGTATGCGTATGTATATATATATATATGTATGTATGTATATGTGTGTATCTATGTATATATATGTATGTATGTATATATGTATGTATATATGTATGTATATATGTATGTATATATGTATGTGTAGATAGATAGATAGATAGATAGATAGATAGATAGATAGATAGATTTTTTAACCAAATATTTGTTGAGCACTGTACCAGTCTGTGCCAGGTTGTATACTGGGCTCTAAGGGGAGGATGAAGGCTAAGTGTAGTTCCCTGTGCTGTAGGACAACATTGACTAGGACAGTGTCAATGAACTTCTGGCTTTCAAGGATACTTGCTTGATCTTAGTAACATGAAGAATCCATCAATATGATTTCAAATGCTAAAATTAATTGAGCCATGGTGTTTTTAAATCACAAGAGAATGATTCTAATGGATGCCATTCCTTCTGCTAATGACCTCAAAGAAGGCTTTTAAAAATTTTTATTAATTTTATTTGCATATGTAAAAATGTTTTGGTTACATATATGTCTGTGCACCATGTATACAGTGTGTTGCCCTCAGAAACCTGAAGAGAGCATCAGCTCCCTGGAACTGGAATGATAGATGGTTGTGAGCTGGTAATGTGGGTCTGGGGAATCGAACTCAGGTCCTTTGGGAAAGCAGCCAGTGCTCTTATCTCGAGCCATCACTCTAGCCTCAAAGTTATTGTCATTGTTATTGTTCTTTATCTCTACGAGTTCTCGATTCAAGACAGTAAGAGGCCAAGAATGCCACGTCTGCTCCTGTCTTCCTCAAAGAGCTCTGATGAACTAGATCAAATAAGAACCCAAAAGTAATGGGATCATTCCTTCTTACAACATCCGGCACTCTGCAAATGTTCAGCTGATGGACATATCACACCTGCAATCCAGAAGGTTGGCTGCTTCAATCTGGGCTACAGCAGTGGACAGAATCCTGGCAACACTTAGCATTAGAAACTATTTTTCATGTTTTGTTGTAGCTTTTGGGTGGAGCTTGAAAATATGCCCTGTAGTGTGATTGACTCATTTCTCTGGCAAGTGAAGAAAACATCAAGGGTTAGGAAATATTGCAAATCTAACCAAGGCCTTTGCAGGACAGTTCAACCTCAAAAAGCCCAATAGCTTTTGCTTTGGTTTTCATTTTCAAACAAGGTCTCTGCTACGTAGCCCTGCCTGACTCTGAACTCACCACGTACACCAGGCTGCCCTCAAATTTGCAACAATCTTCTGACCTTAGCTTCTTGAATGCTTAGAATATAGGTGTGTCTCACCATACCTGGCTAGCATCTTATTTTCAATGTAAAATAGTGACATTGTGACTCCAAATAACACTTAGGAAGGGTGTGGGTGGTTCCGGCTCTGACACGCCAGAGCAGGACACTTGAAACAGAAGAAACTGCATATAGTAATATTGTCACAAGATTTCACTCTTCATTTCCAGAACTGGCACGGGCACCTTCCTTTCTGGCAACCAGCACACAGGAACACAGTGACCCGCAGCCAGCAGCTCCTGCAGGGCTACTTCAGAGACATGTGCCCACTCACCACTTGACCAAGTTGCTATTGACCAAGTTGCTAATTTTCGTGGATTCCCCCAAAGCACTGATTCAGGATAAGCAGCAGCTTGCTAGACGTTCCTGTTCTCTCCACTGCTGGAGTGTTTGCAATGTCGTTCTAAGGGCAACACCATCACTTGCTGTCCAGTGCACACCAGCTGACATGCGGATTGAAAGTGAAGTCCTTGGCCTCTGCTGTCTAGGTTGCTCTGGCGACAGATGATGGCATTGCCACCCTCCAGTCTGCTTAGCCCCAGTTTGGAAGTCTCTCTGACTCCTCTTTTTTTCTCTTTAACCTCAGACCTCCTTGCCTACCAATAATTTTGATTCTACTTTACAATATATTGAGAATATATACTATATACGTGTGTGTGTGTGTTTAGATATAGGCTTATAGAGTTATAGACTTAGAGTTATAGACATAGACAATGCATAGATTTCAATAATTATTACAATATATTCAAAAGCTGATATATATATACACAATATATTTAGATATAGATTTATAGATTGCATAGATTTACAGATTTGGACAATGTATATATTAAGAAAATATATTGCAATATATTTAGAAACATGTGTGTGTTTGTGTGTGTGTGTGTGTGTGTGTGTACCACTGACCTTCACTGCCACCTTCCTGTCTACAGGCCCAAGCTACCATGGTCTCACCTCAGTTACAGCAACAGTTTCCTAACAGCCTCCCTCTTAGACGACACCGTCTACTCTCCACACAGCACCCAGGAGATCTTTTGAAAACATGAGTCACAAGCTGAGGACACCCCTCATTTGAAGTACAGTGACCACAGCATGTGGCTCTAATTCCTAGCATTGCATAGAACCAGGAGTGGCGATACACAGCTGTAATTCCAGCACTGGAGAGGTGGTGGCAGAAGGATCATAACTTAAAAGTCATAGTTGGCTACTTAAATTTGAGACCAGCCTAGGCAGGCTATAGGAAACCTTGTCCAAAAAAAAAAGTCACTTTATGTCATACTGCTCGGTTTAAAGCTGTGGAGAAACACTGGAATGGCTAGTCTGATGTGTCAGTTTGGTTAGAAAATAATAGCACCTAGTTCCTAAAATATTCATTTCAGAAGAGCTGGCCTCCACTGCTTAAATTGTTGCTTTGAAACATGAATCTCTACATATGCATGCATTATATAATATATATGTGAAATATATTTTTATTTATAGCTGAGTAATATTTTATTATATATATGTAACACATTTTCATTATCCACCTATCAGCTGATAGACATCTAGGCTGTTTCCTTCATCGTATGGGAGCTTTTGAATTTCATGAGCACCTACTTGTATTAGGGCCTGTTCTACTAGGGTCCTGCCCAAAAATTCCTTTTCTGTGCCTATAAGTTAGCGTCCCTTTTTTCTCCTCTATCAGATATAGGGTATCAGGTCAGGTCCTATGTTGAAATCTTTGATCCATTTGGTGTTGAATCATGTGTGCAGGGTGAAAAATAAGATCTAGTTTCATTCCTCTACATGTAACTATCCAGTTGGACCAGCACCTTTGTTGAAGATACTGTCATTTCTCCACTATGGTTTTTGTTTGTTTGTTTTTTATTTTTATTGTTGTTGTTGTTTTTGCCTCTTTGTTGAAAATCAGAGGGCTATGGGAGTGTGTAATTTTAGGTCCTCAATTCTTTTCCTTGATTGTGATGTCTGTTTTTATATCATTACCATGCTGGTTTTATTATTATAGTATAACTTGAAATCAGGCATGGTGATATCTCCAGCAGTATTTTTGTCATTCTGGGTTGTTTTAGTTATTCTGGGTTGTGTTTTCCTATGCATTTGAGGATTATGTTTTCAGTTTCTGTAAAAAAAAAAAATGCACTCAGATTTTGAGGGTGGTTACACTCAAGCTGTAGGTTGCTTTTGGTAAGATGGCCATTTTCACCATGTTAATTCTTCTAACCCAAGAGCATGGAAGATCTTTCCATATTCTGGATCTTCTTTTCTTTCTTTCTTCAGAGTCCTAAAGATTTGCTTGTTTGGATCTTTCACTTCCTTGGTTAGGTTTATTCTAAGATTCTTTTGAGGCTATGGTGGATCGGATTGTTTCCCTGATTTTTTTTCTTGGTGTGCTTATCATTATTATATATGAAGGAATTAGTGTATATATAAAGACAGTTGTATATTAATTATATGTTGAAGATATATATCCATCTCTATAGATGTATAGTTTAATATAACAAAACCATATTATTTTATTAATATGTTAATGTATATATATATATTTTTAATAGTTTTATATTCTGCTACTTTACGAAACGTATTTATCAACTGTAGATGTTTTCTGGTTGGAGTCTTCAAGGTCTTTTATGTGTAGAATCATATCTCCTGCAATAAGGACATTTTGACTTCTTTCTTTCCTCTTTGTATCCCCTTGACCTCCTTCTCTTGTCTTAGTCTCTAGTTAAGACTTCAAGCACTGTATTGAACAGGATGAGGGAGAGCGGACATCCCTGTCTTGTTCCTGATTTTCATAGAAAGGCTTTGCATTTTCTCCTTTTAGAATAATGTGTGCTGTGGGCTTGCTGCATATTGCTTTTATTAGTTAAGGTATTCCTAGATTCTGTCCTTACAAAGTGTCTTATGCTACCAGTGTGTGTGTGTGTGTGTGTGTGCATGCAAGTGTGTATGTATTGTATGGGGAGCATGTATGTATGTAGGTGCATACATGTATGGAAGTCAGGCCAACACCCAAGTATCTTCCTTAATCTCTCGTTGAACCTGGAGCTCCCTGAGTAGGCTAGGCTGATTGGCCAGTGAGATCCAAGGGGCCTCCTACCTCTACCAACCCTGTGATGGGATTAAACACGATTACACCCAGGATTTTTATTTTAACTTGAGTGATGAACATCTGCACTCAAGTTCTCATACTTGCAGGTCAATGTTTTACTGAATAAAACATCTCTGTCAGACCCCAAATGCACTTGGAATTTTTTTTTGATAGGGTCTCAGATAGTCCAAGTTGACCCAAAATTCACTATATAGCCTAGGTTATCTTTAATTTCACCATCCTACAGCCCCAGCCTCCTAAGTGCTGAGTCTATAGGCATATGCCACCACACCCTGGGCTCTAGAATGTGCATTTTTTTAAAACCAAGGAGGGACTGGGGTTATCGTCAGTGACTCTTGGTTTGATACCCAGCATAGAGAACAAAGAAAAGGAAAGGGGAAGGGAAGGAGGAAGGAAAAAGAAGGGAGGAGAAAGGAAAGGAAGAGGGAAAGGGAGGAGACAGGGAAAAGGAAGAAAAGACAAAGAAGTTAGGCAAAAGCCAAAACCTCTTCTGTCTTAGGCCATTCCCACAAGTCTCTTCTGCTTACTCCTGGAGGACACTGGGAAACCAGGAGGCATGGCATTCAGAGGCCATCTATGGAGACTCCAAATGCAGGGCTGGATATGTACCCTCCAGCAGTCTGGCTCCAAAAACTACATCTTAGACACTAGGACATGATGTGTCTTCATTGGGAATCCCTGGATAATGGTTTTGGCTGGTTTGTGTAACTAGGAGCTTGTTTGGTGATTTGGAATGCCAAAGAAGGATAAAGTCTTTGTCTATAAAGACAGAAATGCACTTGCAATGTCTTTAATGTAGTCCTGGGGCAGAGCCAGGACCTTGCACATGATAGGCACATGTCCTTCCATTGAGCTCTATCAGTGGGTTTCACTGGCAGTCCTTTTCTTGCTTCTAAATACCCAATTTCAAAGTCACAAGGAACCGTCGGTTGGTGCTGGGGTGGGAGCTGGCTGGGGAGGAGGCTTGGAGACACTTCTGTGGGTGGAATCTTATGAAAGATCGTATTTTGAATGTAGAAAGGACACAGTGAGCAGTTTCCATGGGACTCCGCCATGCCCCAAGGGATTAGCATGTAGCTTGAAACCAGTTGGCTCTTGGGCAAGTTCTACACAAACACCACACTTTTATTCCTTTTTACAGCCTCCGGAGAAGTGGTTTTTAAAGATCAACATCACCTCTAGCACTGTGCCAAGGGGCCTTCTATCTAATACCCACTTCAGCCCTCACATCAACCAAGGTGCCAGCTTCAGGAATTTCACCACAAACCTAGCAAATGTGTAAACAGGGATTAAAACTCGCGTCAATATGACTTTCCAAAGCTTATTCTTGTAGGCTCCAAGGAATGCCACACAAACAACCCATCATCCTGTTCACACTGCCTCTCCCTGCTTCTATTCAGGGGTGTGATTTCTCAACCATCATTACAGTTTCTGGGTTCAGTCAGTTCAGCACCCGATGGGCTTATCACAAGCAATTTCGGTGAATTAATGAATTAAGATTCCTTCAGAGGCGGTCAATGATAACCCAGAGATTTTAGCAAGTTTGTGTCTAGCAGTTAAACCCTATCATCCGTTCCTGAGGCCGCCTAACAGTGAAACTGCCGCAGGCTTCTATGTGCTGTTCCTCGTCTCGGTCTTGTCTGGTTATAGCCTATCTGTGATGAACTGGTCTCTCTCGCCCTTGACATTTGGAAAACACTATTTGGTCATGTGCAAGAGTGAACATTTGAGGGGGCACCTAGGGTGTGGTGGGGAAGGAAGGGTGATATTTAGTGGCAGGACTTATGCTTTAGGAAGCTTCAATTCTGACTCTACACTGCTCTAAGTTTCCTGCTTATTCCGGATATCTACATCGGTTGTCCAAGACTTACCTCTCATGAGCAAACAAATAATGTATTTGAAGAAAACACTTGGGGTTTTTCCCCAAGTTCCTAGACTAAAAAATTCAAAGATAGTCAGCAGCATAATTGCACTGTTGAGGTGTGCACGTGTGAGGGCAATGGATGCTTTCCTAGGCTGGTCCTCAGGCTCCAGGGACAGCAATCCATACGCATAAACACCTCTCTGTGTGAAGAACACAGCAGCCATCTACAAGAGCACACCCAACTCTAAGGACATGAAGAACTGTTTGGAAAGAACTCTAAGGAAATGTAAAGCCTTTAAGGCTGTATTCATCTTCAGCAAACAGGACGCAACAAAGGAACCCACTCTCTTCCACTGATAGCTTTTAAGGAGTTTGCAAAGTCATTATGGACCAATTCAAATTTGCCACTGGGTTCACGTCATCAATTGAACTGATCATAAGCAAGGGATATGAAAGTAAATCTCTCAGCCCTGTTAATAATACATTTTAAAAAATCCTTCCTAGATATTTACCTTTATTAAATGCCTTGGCAATTAAATTATTAAATTCTATTGGCAATGTTGTTATCAAAGAATTTCTGTCAAAAAAGAAATACATGAAGGCTTTGTTTCCATGTTTTCCCTGCCTGTTCATTAAGCCTGTTTGAAGGCATTAGATTGAAAACAGCCCTAGAAATACAGGCAGAATAAATAAGTGTATTTATAAAACATCGAGTTTCCAATCAGTAAAAACACACTTAATTTCCATGTGAAAGAGGAAAGAAAAACAAATGAAAAGAGGCAACAGAAGCCCTCAAAAGCAAGCAGAAAACTAAACAAAATTTAGAAAAAGTGGACTGGGGCCCCAGTGGGAAAGCACTACCCACTTGCTTATTTATTTAGGATTTATAATTGTCCTTCCGAAAAGGACTGGAGGTAACAGGAAAGCTTTGTACTTCTAGTGTCTTAATGATTGAACCCTAGCTGGAGGAATTTATCTACTGTAAAATGCATAAACTTTCAGAATTACAAACTATTGGTTTAAAAGCCGGGTCTGGACTCAGCCAGAGAAGATGCACCTAAGAGAGACTTGGGGCCCCAGGGCGTGGGGAGGTCTGGTGGGGTGGGGATGGGCGTGAGGGTGAGGACATCCTCTTGGAGAGGAGGGTGGGGGGAGGAGGTGTGGGATGTGGAAGCGTCGGAGGGAGGACCAGGAGGGGGATAAAGTCTGAACTGTAAAAAAAAGATTAAAGAATAAAAATAAAAATAAATAAATATAGAAAGCAAGACAAGTAATAATCGCAATGTCCTTGGCCCAATCATATGGCTCTCAAGCTTGACTGAAGATGCAAACATGTTCTACTAATCGCCCGCATCCAAAGTTTCCTTTGATGTAAATCATATTAACTTTAGCATTGGGTAAAATTATTATTCAAGTGGCTAAATGATTATTATTCAGGTTCCTATAAAAGAAATGTTAATATTCATTAAAAAACATAGTTAAGATTAGAACTTAAGTCTCCATATAATGTTAAATCCTATGTCAAATGGCAGTCAAAAGCCAGGAAATATGCGGTTAAGGCCAAAATTCCATCCTTCTATCTGCCCTGCTAAGGCTATTCCAGACAAATAATAGTTAAGTAATTTTAGAACCCTTTCCTTACCCTTAGGTATAATTAACTGACTTAAATGCTGAGTTCCTGCCCAAATTAATGATTTGTTGTCTCCAATTATACATTTACCATGGGTCTTCTAGAACATCACTACATATTTCAACCTCCTCCTCACGGTCATCGCTGCCAATTTTCTCCTCATTAACCATATAAAAGTTGTTTAGAAGACACAAACCCCAAGTCCGCTTTAACTTATAAATTCCTTAAGCAGATTGTGAATGCCATTTAAATGTAATCAGCTTCTGGAAGGGGAGATTCAATATGATGACTTTAACATACATACGTCATCAGATTACCCTCACGGTAACGGTACAGAAATACCTCTCCAGGGCTCATTATTATTCATGTATGGAAACAACCAAGGCACATATAAAACAAACCTGTGGGTCCAAACCCTTACAAAGACCTCTTCAACATTTGCAATACGTAAAGCTACTAAAGAGTGAGCAGCAAAATGATTCCTAAACATTCCTATCACCGAGTCTCTTCTACTCAGAGACATGCATACCTGTCTATGAGATCCAACTCTCTGAGGATAGAAACCATGACTTGTCCCTGTACCCACAGGACGCTTTGGAGCACTTACCTATACAAGGGACTCAGTGAATTGTGGTTAATGTTTGTATAAGAGCTAAGTATGTGCACAGATAATTGTATTACCGAGCCAATAACAGTGAGTCATGGCATTAGGCAAGATACAAGATCTATTTAGTTTGGTGTGTACACACACACACACACACAGGATCTCACTATATAGACCAGGCTGACCCCTGCCCCGATTTACAGTGATCCTCCTACCTCTAGGATTACAGATGTTAGCAACCACACCCAGCTAAAATGTAACCCAAGTTCTTCCTCTACCTGTGAAAGGGGTAAACTAACATCTGCCTCATCCAGCTCAGAGAATTAAATGCAAATGAGATAAAGTGGGTCAATATATGGGAAGGCCTGCTGAGAACTGCACATTAACATCTTAGTAGCACGAGTTGCACAGTAAGCATATTAATGTTCCTGGGAAGAATAAGTAGTAATTGATGAACGGCAGGGTGTGCATTGGCTGGGCAGCTGAGGGTCTCTCTGCAGAAGAAATATAAGTAAACTGCTGGATTTTTCCTCAAGTCAGATTCATGCTGAAATTAATATTTAAAACTTCGGTAACTAGCTGATTTCAATACTCGTCAAACATTTTGTTATAAATGAAGCAATTACAAACCCATTGTTATCTCTGTAGCATCATCTCCTTCCTACATTCCAATTCTCTGCCGGATTTTAAGTTCAGCAACTAATTTTAAACACTATTCTTATATACCTTCAAGATTTCCCAGCAGGCTCTGGACTTCAAGTTTCCTGTAATTTATAGTTCCTGTAAGCAAAGTCTCAGCCGTTCTTCCTGGCCACCCACACCAATTATTCCTCAAGTCAAACTCTGAGGAAGCCACTTTCACAGCCGACTTTTCTAGAAAAGAGAGAAATTGTTTCTAATCATCAGGTTCTCATTCCACCACAGGAGTTCTAAAAGGAACGAAAAGTCTCAAGGAACAATGTGCCAGTGGGTCCCCAGGTTTGCACTGAAATTATCCCAAAGCCGTTCATGGGCTGGCCATGTGGATGCCAGGGCTGCTGTACAGCTAGAACGACAGGGAGTCGGAAGTATCTCAGAGGCCACTCAGATCCAGGCCACGCCTCAGACTCATCTCCTCCTGCTCACATCACTTCTGACATCATCTAGGCTTACCTAGGGGGATGCTGTAAAGGTTTCTGGCCAATGTCCTTGTGAAGCACTGAGCTCACCACACTGGCCGAGATCCTGGTAGGTTCATTGCTACACTACTGCTTTCTTTGAGGATCTCAGATGCCTCCCACCATCCCCTGTACGTTGTCTCAAAGGAGTGCTGTAACCAAGTGTAGTGGTAGTGTGCCAAGGTCAGGAGCTTGGCACACGGCTCTCATGCGTCAGTCTCGTGGGGAGAGGTCTGCCACACCCCAGTCTCATTATTTCAAATTGGCTCAGAAGATTGATTTCTACTTTTCTAAGGACCTTAGTTGTTGAATCATACTCAACTCTTGTCCCTTACCACAGGCATAAGGACTATGCCATCTAATGCAGACGTCTGTGTAGAAGTTAAGTCTACAGGACGTTAGGAAACAATCTCATCATGGATTACCTAACATTGTACTGTTTCATAATTCTCAAACCCTCTGATTCAATGTCTAGCCATGCATTTTTTAAGAATATGCTCAGCCAAATTAATTACTAAGACCTAGTCAACCAAGGCCACCACTAGTTGACGGCCAGAATGATAAGGGTGACGACAACAGGATTAAGTTATCAGCTATGGTGGCCTAGTATCAGCTTCCCTATTGACAGGGCAGGAGGACAGCTAAGCAGTCCGGAGCATGTCCATCCACAATGTCTTTACACAGGTAAAACTAACCCCTAAAATTCTCTGGAACCGTCCAAAGGACACAGACAGACAGACACACACACACACACACACACACACACACACACACACAGACAGCACTTGAAAGGTGGCTATATGATTAGAAAATGAAAGTTGATTAATTTAAACAACAGAGAAGACAATGTGTTGAACAGCACTGTCATCCAAGAAGTTGCTATTAAAATTTAATATCCTAGACTAGAGGCTGGGAATGTAACTCAGTTGTACATCAGCTGATCTCCAGGGAGCTTCCAGGCTTTCAGTGCCAGATTAAGACTGCTAAGATGTCCGGCTTAATTGACTTTAATGACAAGCGCACACATACACACACATACACAGACATTATTGGTTTCATTCCTTTCAGGAACCCTGCCTAATACAACTGGTTTTGGGAAAGTCTAGACTGCCTTGGGTAAAGACCCAGCAGAGGAGACCCCTGCCCAGGACAGGAGCCACAAAGGGGACAGGCTGGCACATGGCCCTCTCAGCTGGAGCCACTGCATCCTGACTGCATGTACATCTGCCTGTGAAGCACCCGAAGGCAGAAGATGACATATTTCTTCATCTTTGCCCTCCCAACCCCTTCACTCCATTCAGGCTTTCGATTGGTTTCAGATTCATTATGATCCTCCCTCCGGCTTTAGTTTTTTGTTCATTCTGTCCCAGCCACACTGACCATTGGCCTCCTTGAGACATTAAGGCAATTAAACCTGTCCCACCCTTCCACTTAACACTCTGCGATCACTCCACCACCACACCCCATGCCTTTTTTTTTTTTTTTTTTTTTTTTTTTGGCAACTGCACTTCCTCTGAGGCAAAGCTCTCCCTGTCCAGAAACCCCTCCCAATGGACACACCCCTCCCTAGTTAAAGTCGGATGCCACCGCAACGTGACTGCTAAATCCTCCAATACACAACCAACCATGGCTTTTGACTTGCTAGGCGCATGATGCCTCTTGGATCATTTTGAACTTGCAGTGAGTGACAATGAAACCACAATTATAAAACCAAGTCCCTTTACATTTGTTTCCCAGCCTTATTTCACATTTATTAGTATCAGTATTTCAAAGCTGTTTCTGGAGCTTATTTTCCACTAGCTCCATGTGCTATAATAATAGAATGAAATCCGTATTCATTCAGTGAATACACCAGGCACACAAAAAAGCCATGTTTTATATTATGGAGGGTCCTTCTCTCAGATCCGCCTGCCAAACTCAGGTCTTCACTACAGGTAAAGTTGGGCTTAGCAAACCAATGTCTGACTAATTCGATTGGCCTCAGTTTTCCCGTCCATAACATAGAGAATATAATGATCCAAGTGATTCTGGAGATTCACTGAGATGCTGGTTAATTACCTGGCACAGTTGAGTGCCTGGCACACAGTCCTTCAAACATGTTCTGAGGCCGGGTATGTAACTCAGTGGTAGAGCACTCGTCTGGGATGCATGGGGCTCCGGGTTCAGTGCAACAAATCATAACCGACTAAATCAACACTGATTACCAAATAACTTCCCAGGATCAACAAGAAAATGAAGATAGTAACAGAAGTTACAGCAGCAGTGATAAGAACGCATGAGTCAGATGACTTTTATTTTCATTGATTGTGTCTGTATCTGGTTTTCTGCCTTGGCAACCATGGGCATTTTGTTAAGCACTCACGACTAGCACCCTCCATTCTTAGATGGACTATTGTGGTGGTTCCTAAGAAGAGACAACAAACGGCAGCAATGATGGTAACTGTTGTTCTATTTCTCCTGAGTATGGAGTAGTCAAAACTGCTTTGATCTTTTATTTCCCACGAGGGATTTGTGTCCGAATGAGAATGAACAGCATCTAACTTTCGATGGTGTTTACAACAGACCTCTAACTAGAAACAGCCTTAATCAGGAATCCAAAAAAACTCAATCTAGTCAGGCACCAGTTGTCAGAAACTGATTTTTGCAGGCTTTCTTCCTTCACCCATCATCTTGAGCCCTCTCTAATGGCTATTGCAGGACACCACCAGGTCTCTTAATAAACCTCCCAGATAAAGTAAATCCAACATTTCACGGTTTCCGGCATCTGCCACTAACCCAAATCCTGACAGCAGAGGCAAATGCATCAGTGTGCACTGTTTCCAGTACCCACGTCCAGAAGAACACCTTTTAAATAAATGCTTACTGTGATTTTCCAAGTACATTTGCTATTTGGAGGGTACATTCCAGGAAAACCTTCACTGCCAATAAATCCAGACTCTCCGGTAAGAATGCCGCCACATGTGAAAACAGGTCTGCAAAAATAAAACAGGAGATAATGTTTACATTGATGTGCAGTCTAGCAATCTAATGTTAATTTCAAAAAGGCATACCTGCTGATATGAACTAGTTAATGTAGTTTAATAAAATCTTGCACCAGAGAAAAGATTCGAAAGCTTGCCAGCTCTTAGAATATTTAAATTATAACCCAATAACCTACTCACCTAAATTCATCATTAAGACAGGTCATGTATGTGCATCTATAGTAAAATATCCTACTCAAAAAGTTGTATAAAAATTTAATGATTTAACGGGAGAGAGTGGGAGAGGTGTTGAGAGCCACTCTGGGAGAGATACATGGTTTAAAAAACCTGGTAAAGATTAAGTGTGCCTCCAGATTTAGAGACAGGTCTTGTTTTTCTCCTCTTTTCGGAAAACTTGGGTGTTTCAGCGAGCCCTCCCCACGCCCTGGAAAAAGGGAGGCAGATGCGGCTGGAGGTGAAGCGGCAGTTAGCCATCCTGTAGGTGCCTCTGCCTAGGCGCTAGGCTGTTAGGAGTCACTTAAAAGAGCGGCTCCCCAGGTTAGCCTTAGATTGGCCGAGGCTGGAGGAAAAGTGCGGGGCGGGAAGAGGGCGCACATTCAAGCATTAGTGTTCCTGCACCGGAGCCTAAACCTCTGGGAGGCAAGGCAAGGGAGGGCGAGCCGCGCCACGTGGTGGCTCAGGAGCCGGAAAAGCCAGAGCTCGGGGGAACAAGGCAGACAGTGGTGGGGTGGGGCGGTGCGGGGTCCGGGGCTCTGGAAAGGGAGGGTAGGGGGCGTTACCTCTCTGGGGTCTGCGGCCGGGCCAGCTGCGCGGCGGCCAGAAGCAGGCAGAGCGGGATGCAGGCGCTCGCGCCCCCCATGGCCGGCAGCTCACTGCGGCATCCCGCCCGGCGCCCGCAGCCAGGTACCGAGTGCGCCGCGGCCGGCGGGAGGGCGGCTTTTGAAGGCGATCGGGGCCGACTCCACGCCTAATTTCTCTGGGGGACGCGCCCTGGCAGCCGCGGGCGGCGGCTGAATGTCCCGTTTGTTCTCCAGCGGGAGGGGCAGCGGCCTGTCCCCTGGGCGGCCGCGGGGGAAGGGAGCCCCACCAGCGGTACCCAGGGCCAGCCTCGGCTCTCCGGTGTGGGAGTGGGGGTTGCCCCCGGCTGCTCTCAAGTAAAACTGCTGGGGAACCGGGCTCCTCCTTTGTGTTCTTGGAATAGCAGCCCCAAGGGGCAAGTAAAGAGATCCTTCCATAGTGGACTTCCAGCCCTTACTCTCGCTTTAAATACAATCGAGGTAGAGCTTGTGTGCACCCGAGCGTAACAACAGCTAGAGAGATAGTTTTGTGGGCAGATTTCAACATACATTTGCAAGCAAGAGATTTGTGAGTGAATTATATGTCAGATCCTCTCATCTCACCATCCACGTTAGATTCTGAAAATGGTCTTTCTCTGCAGGCATCTCTGAAAAGGAAACTTTATTGATGAGTTAAGATTTACAAACTATATCCCCGAATGGCTCTAGCGTCGAGGCTTTATTTAACGTCAGAAAAATTTCATACTTCGTTTTAAATGTCACCAGAGAGTCATAAAAGCATAAAAGTCAACAAGAATGTACTCGAGACTCATGGGAGATACAACTTAATGTGGGAGTTTCGTTAATGATGCTTCTTTTACATTATGTTCGTTCACCTTTGTAAGAAGAAGAAAAAAAGAAAAGAAACAAATAAAAACAAGGCAAGGCAGCACTTATCAATACCCTAACTCCAGGGCTGAAGGGATAGCCGGAGAGCACAGAGGATAAGAGTGCTTGCCTGTGGTTCTTTCAGAGGACACAAGTTCGGTTCCAGCACCATATCAGTCAGCTCCCTGGGACTTATTACCCTCTTCTGGCTTTTGTGGGCACACACACAAATATTTTTAAAAGATTTAATTTCTAATAGTGAGTTTGTAATCCTAAGAACTTAACACTCTGGCAAGCAAATAAATATGACTACAGGCAATAGTATAAAAATCAGGAAACCCACCAGGCAGTGGTGGTACACGTCTTTAATCCCATTACTTAGAAGTCAAAGGCAGGTGGAGCTTTGAGTTCAAGGCCAGCCTGGTCTACAGAGTGAGTTCCAGGACAGCAAAGGTTACACAGAGAAGCCCTGTTGGGGTGAGAGGGTTGGGGGGAGGGGCTGGAAAAACAGAGAACCTGTCTAGGAACCAGAATCCTCTTCAGAGTTTAGATTGCCTTAGCATTTAAGACAATTTTTAATTTATTTATTTTATGTTAATAGGTGTTTTGCCTACATGTATATATCTATGCACTGTGTGTGTCTTTGTCTTTGTGTGTGTATATGTGTGTACACAGTGTACACAGAGACCAGAAAAGGGTGGCAGATCCCCTAGAACTGGAATTACAGCCAGTTGAGCCACCTTGTGGATGCTGAACCATCTCTCTATACGCCCCACCCCAGCCCCCAGCATTGGTTTTTGTTTTCATTTTTCAAAGTTGGTGTTGGTGGGGGCAAGAACCTAACCAGGAATTACAACTTTAAAAAAACTTCCCTAAATGTACCACACCCTGTATGACATTTTTGTAAAAGGAATTACAGAATTTGGCAGCTTACATTATATTCTGAAACTTACACCCACAACTAAGTAAAAATGTCTTTAAAAGAGCCAAGATGAAAATAAGTTGTTTATTTTATACACATTTCCAGAATGAGCTATCAGAAAACTCAAGAGTCTGTAGTTTATTACAAAGTCACAGTTTGGAGTTATAAAGTGAAAACATTGCTCAATTTTTGCCTAGTAATACTTTGGAGTTTTCAATCCTGAAAATACTTCATTTGTAGGATTTTTAAAAAATAAAATAAAACAAAACAGTATTGACCATGCATAAATAGAAAACTACTTGAGTGTAAATATGCAGCAGTATTTTCTTTTCTTAATTTATAGACCAATGGCTGTGTTTGTTTCCTCACTGAAAAAGTAAATGGTTCTAACACGGATAAGTCTGCTGTTGCTGACCCTCATAAAAAAGACATTGATCTTACTGTGTGATTTTAAAAGTTTATTAAGAACCATGTTATTTGCTCTTTAAAAACACATATTTGACCTGGAACTACAGTTCTGACCAAAATTATAAACCATAAATGTCCTGAGATGTTTAATGTGTTAAATTTGAGATAGACTCAGGGGACCTCTGAAGGAGTGTGTACCCTTCACATGCATGAGATCAGTTTCGGGTGTTTTATGATGCAGAATTGGGGTAAGAAACTACAGGACAGCAGCCAGTGGCAAACAGGAGCTGCAGAGAGACAACAGTCCTGTGGGTAGGTATCTGAAGAACAGCAGAGCAGAGGGGCCAGGAGTCCTCCTCCTCAAAGGATGTTACCCTTGCTCGGTTTCACAAAGAGTCTAAGTCACAGGAACATGAACAAAATCATCCATGAACTGACCCTTGTAAACGTAGCATGTGTTCTGCAGAGTATTGACATCAAGTGGGCCATTGTGTCTGCTACTTCGTCTCTGGTTCATTTATCAACCTTGTAAACATCTAAGAATGTGCTGTAAATCCAACACAGTCACTCACAAGTCAGCATTAGCCCTATAA
Source organism: Mastomys natalensis (assembly GCA_021653895.1). Taxonomy (NCBI): domain Eukaryota; kingdom Metazoa; phylum Chordata; class Mammalia; order Rodentia; family Muridae; genus Mastomys; species Mastomys natalensis. Next base: position 781,631 of record JAJTUV010000165.1, on the reverse strand, counting down.
AAGATTCAGCATTAAAAAATATGTGTATGGATATAAAATATGTTGAGACAAAGGAGACAGTGGAGAGCTTTATACGGTGAATGGACTTAGGCTACTTCAGTGAACCACTGAAAGACACTAAAGAAGGTTGCTGATGAGAAGTCTCCAAATTAGGATGACTTTTGTCTCCCTCTTCCTTTGGATTGGATCCAGGGCCTCAAGACATTCTAAACATGAGCTTTACCTCGGAGGGACACTCCAAGCTCAAGAGAATGCTTTTTAATACCAAAGCACTAACTATTAAAGGAAACCTGTGAGACAAAAGGACATTTATGGTGCCTTTTCAAAAGTGAGTCTCTTGGCTTTACACCCTACAAACACACACACACACACACACACACCTACAACAATCAAGTTACAAAGAGAAAAGAGGTTAAAAATCTTACCTTCTTAGAGGTTTTGTTCAATCTGTGACTGGCTGGCAGTATTGCTTCCAGCCTGTGGCAGTATATCAATCACAGCAGAAGCCTGAGGGGAAGCCAAACTGTTTGCCTTACAGAGGGAGGAAAGAACACCAGGATCCATCTACCTGCTTAGAGAAGGGTAGACCCTCAGTTACCACCACAGGACCCCACCTCTTGAAAGCTCCGCCACTTGACAATAGCATGGTGGGCTGAGGGGCTTGACCCTCAGGTCCTTGGGGACCACTCCAGATACAGACACCAGCAGTGAGGGTCAAAAGCAAAGAGAAGAATTGTAGTTTATAATGTTGGTTTCATTAGGAAAGTTATATTTTAAAAGTTTATGCTGGTGCTGGGAAGATGACTAAGCGAGTCAAGTGAGGATCTGAGTTCAAATCCCCAGCACCCACATAAAAGCTGAGAGTACAGAACGGGAAGGTCAGAGACAGGTGGATTCAGGGGGCTCCCTGGCCAGCCGTTCTGAAATGGGAGCTCCAGGTTCAGTGAGAGAGAGACTCTGTCTCAAAAAACTAGGTGATGAGTTTTTGAGGAAGATATCCTGGTGTCAACCTCTGACCATACATGGGAGCATGTATACATACACATATGCAAACAACACAATACACACACACCAGAGAAGTTCAAATTGATCCAGTTCTTGTTCATGATGAGAATTAGTGCTGGTCTGAAATATAACGGAAATTTTTTGAAAATGCAAACCAAATTTAATTTTCTAATCCTCAGTTTCATATTTTAAGATAAATCCCACAAGAGTGTTTCAATGTCTGCCATCAATATTGTAGCCTGCTTTAAGAAAATAAGAGGCTTTCCCACCACAATTAACCCCTGGTATGGTAAGAATAACTCCTGATTATCTTTTAACTTCAGACAAGCCTAGAATTTACTATGTTCTCAGGCTGTCTATAAGTTACAACAGTCCTCCTGCCTCAGCCTCTAGAAGGCTGGACTGTCTTTACAGATGATTGAGTGAGACAGTATCAGAAGGTAGCTGAGCAGAAGCTATGGGACTGACCTGCTAGAACTCCAGATGTCCTGGACTTCCAGCTGGATCCAGTTAAGATACAGTCATCAGAGACTAAATTAATCATTGGTGTGGCCTTCTTAAGGCCACTAACTCCCCTATTTACCCTTCCCCCCTGCCCCTCTTCAAAATATCTCACCGCCCATATTCACCTTAAAGAAGTTATGAAAAGTCGACATCCCAATTCCCTGGGCTGGGGGGCTGGAGGAGGTTATTATTGAGTTGTCTTTCTAGGGAATTTAGAAATGGTCTTTATTGGAACAGGGAGAAATAGTTAGAATTGGTTACATAGCCATAATCTATTGGTAAATATCTGTATAATTGTTACTAAGCTGAAGTCATAATTTTTATTTTGTTATAGAATTTGTTTTGATGCAAATCCAAGGGTTTCATTGGTATAAATTTCTTGTACTGATACAAAATTTTGTGGGTACAAGGCTTAGACTCAGTCCTTCTTTAAGTGTTTTTTTTTTTTTTTAAATTGATCTGAGATGTTTAGTCTGTGAGTTAAGAGCCTAATAGCAAATTCATGGCTCCGAGTTTATTGTTAGGGTGTTTTCTAGATTTTAATTAGAAATAGCTGAGAGTAATTAATAGACAACAGTCCAGATTGCTTTACATAAATAGTTGATTTTCAAAAACATCAGAAGTCCACAGAATATGATGTTACAGTCATTTCTTTATTAAGGATCATTTGACTAGAGACCTGTCTGCTCCTGACAGCTTCCCTTTCTTAGATTCTAAGAAGAAACTGAGCATCTATGGAGTTATTCCATTAGTGGAAAGTCACTATTAGAGACAGCCAGTAGGCAAGAATTGCCTCTTTTCATCTACAGACAAAATACTGTCCAGTAAAAGGACACACTATGCAGAATTGTTGACTAATAATCTCTGCCAAGACAGAGTAATCAGCCCTTAAAAATTCTACATTAGTAGGTCTGTCAGATGATCCTGGGCCAGAAGGCTGAAGATCAGATGCTCCAACATTTTGAAGTATAAGGGACTGTCCAGGTGTTCAGAGGTCTCTATAAATTGGCTAAGTTTTGGAAATCATGCTTTGTGCTTCCCATATTTTCAGTTAATTCAGTCATTCTGAATTTCTGACAGGATTGAAGACTTATAGTCTAATAGCCAAACCAGGCTACTTACTTTGAGAGAACAAACTTGAGAGGATGGTTTTTAGATGACATTCATTCTAAGGCCAGGTGCAGAACTATAGTTTTTTAAGTTAGGATAGATGACAATGGTCTTTTTATTGACAATAATGTTGGACTGGGTATCAGGTCTATCTTATACCGCACAATTACAAATTGGTAATAGTTGTGCTCAATTTTTATTTTGAGAGAAATTTGTTTTTTTTGTTTTGTTTTGTTTTGTTTTTGTTTTTTTAATTCTAGCAGAAAGGGTGAAATGTGGCAGGAATTTCCTGCCTAATGTATTTGCAGCAGAGCTCTGTCATTGGACAGGGAAGAGGGGGGCGGAGCTAGGAGTTAAGAGGAAGAAGGAGAGAGGAGAAGCGAGTTGGCCCCAGATGTTACCCTCCTGTCTCTGGCAGTTATTCATATCAAGGTTAGGTAACTGGGATAACAATTCTAATTGTGTGGGCATCTTGTATATTGAGTATTTGCTAATATATAAATCTATTGGTTAACTTTAAGCATCTAGAGTTTTGATTTACTGGGTTATTGGAAGGCGGGTCCACCGACAACCTGGTGGTTATGGGTGTGAAGGAACCAGCGGCTCTAGGGACAAGTGAACCAGAGCTGGGAGCACAGCGACTGGTCGACCGGTCACTACAGGAACAAGCTACAGAACAGCCAGGTGGAACCAGCTAGGGAGCTCCAGTTTTGCTGCAGAGCTTGCTGAGACAAACGGGCTTAGAAAGGGAACATGGCGGCCAGGCCGGGAGCTAGCTGAATGCTCGCTCCCTTTTTCTGATATCTCCTGCTACAAAAGTGGGAAGTCTTTATGTTCTTTTAGGGGAAATATGATTGTTGAGTTTTGGCAACTAATACTACAGTGCTCAAAATGTCTTTGTTAGATTAAGCCTTTTATCTGTTCATTTAGCCACTGGTGGTATTATTATTAGTATTATTATTGTGCTGGGGTTGAACCCAAAACCTGTGCCTGTACTAGGCAAGAGCCCTACACTTAGCAGCATAATCAGCCCTGAAGTTATCTTGAGAAATAGTATCAACACAGAGGAACTCTGTTGGCTTTGAATTCTGTACAATAGTCAATCAGTAGATACTCTGTGTTCTCTCAATATTACAGTGAAAAGTTCACTTATAAATTTTGTTGCTAGCCAGGTGTAGTGGTGTATACCTCTCATCTCAACACTCTAGAGGCAAAGAGGCAGGCCCCTGTGAGTTCAAGGATAGCCTGGTCTTCATCGAGAGATCCAGGACAGCCAAGGCTACATAGAGGCTCTCTCTCTCTCTCTCTCTCTCTCTCTCTCTCTCTCTCTCTCAAGAGATACACACACACACATACACCACACACACACACACACACACACACACACACATATATATATATATATATACTTGTAACTATGCATTAGGAAGAAAAGTAAACTTTCCTTCTACCCTACCGAAAGTCTGGTGTTACAGGAGAACTGAATCAGAAATGTCTTTGTAGTCATAGCCAAGCAATCAGTTCACAATACCATATACAGAATTAGAGAAAAAGGACACAAGGCTTATTACCCGGAATAATGAACAGAATTTCACCTGGGAAGTGGCCCTTTAAGAGATTCGCTGGCCATTAAAACTAAGCACTAAATGCAATTACCTACTGCCGTTGCCTCTGCAGCAAACCTGTTGGCTACTTTCCTGCTCTGAGAAATCCTAGCTTGCAACACTCCTGTGACCCTCTACAGAATGAAAGCTCAGCATGGGATCCAAGGACTCATCTAAGTGCATAGGATTGTACAGGCCACGTCACCTGCCTCCACCTCAGCTCCAAGGGAGGCCCAGCCGGTTGAAATCTCTTTCAAAAACCAATGGACAGGCACGAGAATAATTAACACCCATGCTAGGCCTCTACACAGCTCAATGAGCATACCTCCTTCACTGAGGAAAACAGCCTGAAGGGGTGTCTTTTTGTGTGAGTTTCCAAGGTAGTGTGTTTCAGCTGCATAGATGAGGCTGGGTCAGTCAAGACAGCCATGTGAAGCTAGACAAGCTGAACTCAGAGTGGGCCATGGCTGGCTGGTTCCAGGGAATCTCCTCCATGATGGAGTGTCTCACAGGGCCTGTGCTGAGTCCTATACAATAACATTGCTTCTCTCTTTTTAAAAAATGATTATTACTGATTGATTAATTATAAAATTAATATGTGATTATTTTGTATTGAAAATAGATTCTTTTCTCATGCAATATTATGTTTTATTTTTTATGATTATTTTTTATGATTATATTTTTTCCTCCCTCTACCTCCCAGTTCCTCCCCGCCTTCTCTCCTCTCCAGATCCACTCCTTTTCTGCCTCCCATTAGAAAAGAACAGTCTTCTAAGAGATAACAACCAAACATGACAAAATAAAATATGATATGATGAACTTGCTTCTCTTTTCAAGTCTGTGAGGTAAAGGGATTCTGAGACTCAAAGCAGTTAGCCATTCATTCACATACATGAAAAACTGCTATTTGAACCTGGACTGACTGAAAAATCAAGCTTTTAATAAACACTGTAAGCTAACCCATTATGACCTCCATCAGGACATAAAATGCTCACAGCACATGGAGACGGTAGCTGTAAATGGACTGGCAAGATGCTGTTTGCCTTCCGCAAGAAGCCGTCCCTCCTTGTGCTTTGTGGTTCTATGAACACTAAGCCCATTCACTCCTCCTCAGGCACCCAGGTAGGGAATGTGACCAAGGACTGAATGAGAGAGCTCACTGATGGTTTTTAATTATCTATTTTTGTCTCCTCTTTCTTCCCCTGGAAGTAGTGTGTAAGCAAACATTTCCAGGTCCAAGTCTGAGGTCAATGTTTCAGAACAACAGACTGTAAGGTCTTCCTAATGGAACTGGAGTTCCAAGAATTACAAAGACGACTGAAAACTCAGAGGTCTGCCGTGTAATACTGGAAAAGTGTGAATGGAAGCTATAAGGATAATCAGAGTGCTAATCAAGTACCTATGCTAGTTTATGATTGCCCGTGTGTAACTTTAAGTTTTTTAAAGCCTATTTTAATTATGGTTCTTAAATGCTTTTACCTCCCTTTTAGCCCACCACCCACCAGAGGTAGTGGAAAAGAAAGGATACAGGGGAAGTGGACCTGTTTAGAAAGGGTTCTTTGGAGTAAATCCCATCTGTGTTGTCTGGGAATTGGCAGTTCAGTTTCCAGGTTAGCAATGGCAGCTCGATCCACTTGCAAACACCTCACAGATACACCAGCAGTCCAGTTTGGTAGAGTTGGGATGGCACTACCTAGCAGAGATAGCCAGGCCTCAGCCTGGCTCTAGTCAGCAGGAGGTACCAGGAGGAACACCAGAAGTTCTCAGCTGTGCCTCTCTCAGGGAAGTGAAGATCAGAGAAGGCGTGAGACCCACAAGCTTTGCACAGTTAACTGTATGACCAAGCCTAGCTCAGCCCCCATCACTGTCCCTTGAGTCCTTTTGATAGTCCCTTCAAACATCACGTGTCCTCCACATGTCTTGCCTCAGCACCTGTTTCTGCCTCAGCTGACATCACTCTGTCAATCAGCCTGAGTCGGAGGAAGTGGCAAGAAACTGCAACATGCCACCAGAAGTATTTTGTCCAGTTTCTCTCTATGGAGTCCTGACAAATGCAGCTCAGCTATGCAGTGTAAGGCGAACCAATACATGTGTGTCATTAGCAAAGAATCCTTCACCACGTGTCCTTTCACATCCTTGCTTTAGGAGAACATACTCTCTCCTGTGTCTACTTCAGTGAAATGTTCTTTCACGAGTCTGCCTTAGCCTTTCACCTGTGTCCACTTCAGGAGAATGCTCCTTCATATGTTTGCCCCAGCAAAACACCATCCAACACAACTGACTTTCACCCATGCCTGCAATCCCAGCATCTAGGAGGCAGGGTCAGTTGGATCATAAGTTCAAGTCCAGCTTGGGCTCCATCAGAACAAAACTTACAAGCTCAGTGGTATAAGGCTTGCATGTGCAAGACACTGGGTTTGAAAACAACAACAGCAAGCACCAATTACGTGGCTCATGAGTGGCAATGAGGAGTATGAAGCATAAAAAACAATCACATTTACTTAAGTCAACCCAAAATACCTCATTGCTGTCTCCTTGTGTTGACTTGTGGAGACAGACTTTTGTGTACAAGAGGTATCTATCAGAATCAGCTGAAAGCTATCGTTTATAAAAAACTAGGATCACAAAGAAGGTATCATCTGAATAAGTACTATTTGAAAACAAAGGGATAGCGCTGTCTGAGTGAGCACTTAGGGGCACATCATAACTTAGAGCTTGAAGGAAAAGTAACCGTGGTGAATGTAGGTCCGGGTACTCATATATACTCGCGTATAAAATTATGCTCATGAACTTAGTCACAAACTGACAATATCAATGAAAGAGGCTTACAGCTTAGCCATTCACTCTCAGAATGTTGAAATTATTTGAGTCCTGCAAATGCTGTTGGAATAATCTCAACAAAAACTTCATTTTTCCTAAGATAGGAGAACTCTGAATACACATTTTTGCTAAGATAATTGCAAAGAAAGGTGTCGCGTCCGCCTTGGCCAGCAAGTAAGACACGACACGGTCGGATCCTTCTCAGTCAGCTTTATTCCAGGAACGACTCTTGACTTAGGGACGGGGACCTGGACCAGGAAGGGGATGGACTGGGCTGGACTGGGCTGGACTGGGCTGGACTGGGCTGGGCTGGGCTGGGCTGGGCTGGGCTGGGCTCGGCTCGGCTCTCAAGCAGCAGAAATGAGCTGCTTATATATCTGCCCAAGGCGGGCTGGGTGATGTGTTCTCTCAGGATAGGTTCAGCTGCCAATACCTCATTAGCATAAGCCCGCTCGGGAGGGGCACGAGGCTGACGCATGCTCAATGGACTTGTTTACCAGTTTAGCTGAGCTGGCCACTCTGGAAGCCAGCTGCCTACATTGTCAGGTGCTAGTCATACGACTTTGCAACTGTAAACACGGCTGCCTACATCTCCCCCTTATTTATTAAATTTGAAGTAGGTTACCTCTGGACCCTTCAGACCTTAGGCATCCCACACCCAAGCATGCTTGCACTCATTCATTAGGTGTTTGGTGTGAGGCGATCGAAAGCACACCTAGAAGGTCGCTGCTAGCGCAGCAGGTCAGCGGTGGAAAACAGAGGTCCGAGCCCTTGTGCAAAGTGAAGGCATTGTGATGGGAAAGTTTATATTTCTGCCATACCCGCCTTCGTGCCTTTTTTCAGGGAGAGGTACATTTGGCACAAAACCTCTATGCACTCGGACATGCTTTCAGAGAATCTATCTCAGGATTGAGAACATCTCTAGTCGAAGCACTCCTCGTACTCCCCGCTTCAGAAACATTGAGGTGATGCTGTAGGAGCCTCATGAGTGTACACCTTTGGCAATGGTCAAGATGGTCAGGATCTAGGGATTATGCCTGGATGGCCATTACTGGGTCCAGAAAGCTCCCCACTATGCCCCCTTAAGGGAGGCCAGCCAAATACCTGGGGGAGTGCCTTCCTCCATGGCAGTCAGCGCCTGGTAAACCACAGCCTTATGTCTTGCATGGTCATGGCACAAATGACACAGAAACCAAAGGCAGAAACCACATCCCAGGAGAACAACAGTTCCCCAGATAAATACTATCTCCCTCCCATTCTTTAACAGGATCCAGGCGGGTGCCATTCAGGGTAGCGATCTGCAACAGGAGCCTCCTGGATAGGTCCTCGCCTTCCTTCGACCGATTTCCTTTCAGGTACTCAGACAGGAGGCGACTCTGATTGAGAGACTGAGAAGAGTTATATACCAAAGGAATAATATACAGTCCCCTGAGAGAGGAGACGCAAGAGAGCTGAATAGGTTTATATAGGTTAGCCAGCAGGAAGTGCATTTTGAGCACAAGAAGTAGGGAAAAAGGTAAGGAGGACCGGGGAGTTAGAATGGACCGGCATAGGCACTGGCCAGGTGCGTGTGACGGCCCACAAAGGTATAAAGTTACCCAGTATCCAACGCAAATCCCTCTTTTATTTTAATGCCTCTTGTACGCATTAGTTCTTTTAAGGCACTTCTCACGGGGCACAATGGTGAGTTCCCATGGTTTCACTTTCCTGATTTGATGCTTGCCAATACCCCAGAGAAAACACAATTACAATACCAAGACAGACCCACATGAAAACAAACACAAACACAAAAAGCAAACACTAACATGATACTTCTAAGGTCCCTCGTGATTCAATTGCCACTTTACCATGGACCTATGACCACGGACCTTATGACACCGCTTTACCGTGGACCTTGTGACGGCCCCATTCACTGGGCACTTTCTATGACGCCGCTTTACTGCGGACCTTGTGATGGCCCTACTCACCGGGCACTTTCTGTGACGCCGCTTTACCGCGGACCTTGTGATGGCCCTACTCACCGGGCACTTTCTGTGACGCCGCTTTTCCGCGGACCTTGTGATGGCCCTATTCACCGGGCACTTTCTATGACTCCGCTTTACCGCGGACCTTGTGACGGCCCTACTCACCGGGCACTTTCTATGACACCGCTTTACCGCGGACCTTGTGATGGCCCTACTCACCGGGCACTTTCTATTGCAATAAATATACCTGTACCACCGTTCCTAGCTGCTGAGTCCTGAATCCACGAAGGCGAAGTCTTCAGGTCCCCGGACGGGCCACCATATGTCGCGTCTGCCTTGGCCAGCAAGTAAGACACGACATGGTCGGATCCTTCTCAGTCAGCTTTATTCCAGGAACGACTCTTGACTTAGGGACGGGGACCTGGACCAGGAAGGGAAGGGGATGGGAGGGGATGGGAGGGGATGGGAGGGGATGGGAGGGGATGGGAGGGGCTGGGAGGGGCTGGGAGGGGCTGGGAGGGGAGGGGCGGGGCTGGGCGGGGCTGGGCTGGGCTGGGCTGGGCTGGTGGGCTAGGCTGGGCTGGGCTCGGCTCTCAAGCAGCAGAAATGAGCTGCTTATATATCTGCCCAAGGCGGGCTGGGTGATGTGTTCTCTCAGGATAGGTTCAGCTGCCAATACCTCATTAGCATAAGCCCGCTCGGGAGGGGCACGAGGCTGACGCATGCTCAATGGACTTGTTTACCAGTTTAGCTGAGCTGGCCACTCTGGAAGCCAGCTGCCTACATTGTCAGGTGCTAGTCATACGACTTTGCAACTGTAAACACGGCTGCCTACAGAAAGGTACGTGTGAGAAAGCGTGGTTTTCACTATATGACCATTCTAAGCAATGTCAACATATTTGAACATCAGCACACATTTATCATGGGTATTAAACAGTTGTTAATTTTAAAATCCAGTGTTACCCCTGCCTGTTTGACTGAACTTAATAGGAACATATTTCTTACTTGACTGCTTTTTTTTTCCTCTCAGAGATATTAGGATGGATGCTTCTTAGCTGGGAGACATTAGTAGGGCACTAACAGCCGTCTCCAGGCCCACTGCACTCGGCTGACTGTACAAATGGGAAGTGCCCGCGGCATAGTCACCACCTCTGCGCCTGGAGCTGGCAGTTGGCTGTTTCTTTGGATGGCAAGGTTTCCATGGTAATGTCTAGAAGCTTTGTTGTTGTTATTATTGCTAGTTCATTCTCCTTTTATTTATTTATTTTTTTTGTGGCATATTTAGGTCTTATTTATAAGCATTGAATATGTTGAGAAAAATATTAGGCTTATAAATGTGTATTTTGTATATAAATTCCTAAACATTGTCATTTATGCATATGTAGATAGATGGAGGGATGAATGTGTCTGCTCACATGTGTGTCTCCAGAACAATGCTAGAAACTCACTCTTTGGAACGCCTTTTCTTAGTTCCAAACTGAGGCTACTCGTCTGCCCGCATGCTTTCCCTTTTCAACACTGATTAGATTTTCAGTCTGGGCTAATTCAAATCTTTTTTTTCCTTCTCTCCTTCCCTCCCTCCATGCTTCCCTTCCTCCTTCTCTCCCTCCCTCCTTCTCTCTTTCTCCCCTTCCTTCTGTTTTTCCTGTTAAGAGCCTTCTCCATGCCAAGTACTACAGCCCGCCATGGCGATACAGCATGAGGTAAAACAAACCTGGTTCCACACTCCTGGGTGAGAATGCCTGTAAAGTCTGGTTTTTTTAGGAGCTGAGGAGATGGCTCAGGATCTGAGTTCAATCCCCAGCACCCCCACTATGCCTCAGGCATAGTGGCACACACAGGATGGATCCCGGACTCAATGACTCAACAGTCCAACTAATCAATACACCCCAGGTCAACAAGAAATCCTGTCTCAAAAAGGAGGTGAGTGATTCCTGAGGATGAAACCTGAGGTTGTCCTTTGGCCTCTACAAACACTTCCATTGCTGCCACCTCCTACTTTTAAACGAGGCTTTATTTTTCAAATAGTCTAAATCATTTTGTAACGTGCGGGTTTTGTCCTCAGAAGCAAACACCAGGACAGAAGAGCCTAAGTCTATGAGCGGTCTGACCTCAGACAGCAGTCAGAGGGAGAACGGGGAGCAGATGAGACAGGGTCCCTCTGTGTATTTGGCTGTTCTGGAATTTACTATGTAGACCAGACTGGCCTCAAACTCACAGAGATCCGCCTGCCTCTTCCTTCTGAGTGCCTGGGCGCCCCACTAGAGCTTCAGACTTTATTGTAGCCTAAGCAGAAACTTGGCCACAGCTATGAAGAACTTTAGCAAGAAGTTGAGGCAGGAGGCTGTGAAGGGTGTGGTCGATATGGGTGGAAACATTTGACCTGCCTGAAGCAGTGGATCTCAGTGCGCACATGGTGAACAAAGCTGCCAGCCAATCACAGTCCTTACAGCAGATTCCTTCCTGGAAGGAGAACTCTGTGCTGGATTCCAGGGTTTTATCCTAAAGTGCAGCTTTGCTTTCCAAGCCTTGGAGTAGGTGGGCGTGGGGGTAGGAGAAGGGCCATACCTTCCTGCCACCTCATGAAGACCAGCGTGTATCAGAATTCAGTGCCCTAGCTCTCCCTCCCACCAGCGCTCGTAGTGCACTGTCTCACTAGGGAGATCTCAACACCGGAAGAGTAAGTGGGTTTGTATGGAGGGCCGTTGTTGGATGGGCTTGTCTCAGGATGCCTAAGGATTCATCGCTCTGTCCGCTTCTGTCCTATAGCAGTCACCTATGAGCAATGCAGTTTTGAACTAAATGCATAGAGGACACCTTTCTCATCTGCCTCCCCTGGCTGCTCAGGTCATGTCCTCGTTGAGTCTCAAATCTAGGGATAACTTTGGTTTACATTTCTTATTTTTAAAAAAGTAAGATCTAAGTACCCAAGTCTTCCCTACACTGTCACTGAAAACAAAAGAGTTGTAGTAAAAGAAAAAAGAGACTATGTCTAGGGACAGTACTATAGACAAACATTTGTTTCTCTAGAATCAGGGAAGTTTGTACTGGGGCTTTCATGGAGTCTGCGGATATCAACTGATTCTCATGAGTGGTGCTTCTCCACGGCGGCTGCCTGGCAGAGGAGTGAAGCAACTGTCTTGATCTTGTGAGGTCAGCCACTTACCCAGTCCTGAGCTCCATTCCTTATCACCTCCCCACAAATGACCCAACCACTAAGCCCTCTACCTGAGGAGGCTGAGGTTTTCACTTCAAAACATTGAGGAGGAGACAAACATTGAGACCACAGCACCACACAGGAAAAATGAACTTTAAAACTACAAGGCCTCGTGCACAATTCCAGAATGATTATAACCTACCCACATGTGACTGAAGCCAAGCTCGGGTTACCCTCTTGTCAAGAATTCTAGCAAGTCTGAAGACGTTTTGACTGTCTCCATCAGTAGCATAGTAGACAAATAACTTCACCTTCAACATTATCACTGCCAAGAGCATTTGGAAATTAAAAAAAAAAAAAAAACCAACAAACTATTTAAAACAAAGACCAACAAACAAACAAAACAAACTTTAAGAATCCAAGTAGTGCTTGAAGAACTGGTAGTAGGTGAGCAATGAAACATATGGGCACTCTTATTCTCAGTGAGATTCTAGTGAGGTATAGCAAGACAAAGAAGGCTGGAGTGGGCTAGCCTTGGCAAACATGTGCATGGAGAGGGGAGAAACTGTTAGGGTAAAAAATTAAAAACATCTTGAGACACAGAGCAAGGAATTCATGGTCAGCAGAGACCACTAACAACTTGTTAAAATTAGCCATAATAATAATAATTTTGAGCCTCTTCAGGGGCAGAGTGACCAAAAACAAAAAAGAAACAAGGACGCAAAGACATACAAGTCTAAACAAGAAAATGAGTAATGGGTCATCTGGTACTCTTGAGTCCAAAGATTCATGGTCAAAAATAACTAGTCCATGCAAATTGCTGATGTTTAAAATATCCAATCATGTGTAACCGCGCCAAATCTCCCTGCTCTTCCCACCCCCTACCTATAAAAGTTCCCAACTTCCTGGGGTCTTGGTCGAATCCCCTGTCTCCTTCGTGAGATATGATTCGAACCGAGGGGCCCCTCGTTATTAAAAAACTACCTTTTTGCTAATTGCATCGAGATGGTCTCGTGTGTCCTTGGGTGGTAAGCCTATTCCCAGATCAGCATGAGGGACTCCCCCTTGTGAGGCCCTTTCAAAACCAGTGTCGGAGAGGAGTTGTTTTTTCCTGTTAGGCAGCAATCTTTCATACAAGCTGCATGGGTTGAATGGAAGATGGCATGGTCACATGCCTTTGGGAGCCTTTCAAGATGGCAGGTGTCCACTGGCTCCCTTCAGAAGCTAAGCTAAGGTTCATTCCTGTGGGAATGAAGTGGAAACCTCCTGGGGCACTGCTTATGAGCAGGATGGGCAGAAACTGGTCCTTTTGAAACATCTGAATGATTAACGCTGGTCTCTTGGAGCCAACTAGTGTGTGCTGCTTCAGAGTCCTGGCCAGAGCAGATGTAGTGTTGCCCCAGAGACTGACGGTCAACTCTTTCTTGAAAGAACAGCTCCCAGATTGTTCGCCTAGACTAGCAGAAACCTGTGAGTCACTACCCATGGGGGCTCATTGACACTTTAATAGGGTTGGTTGCCTAAGGCCAACAAAATCAGAGATATTTACATTATGATTCATAACAGTAGCAAAATTACAGTTACAAAGTAGTAATGAAAATAATGAAATATTTTATGGTTGGGGGGAATCACCATTACATGAAGAAATGTATTAAAGGGCCACAGCATTAGGAAGATTGAGAACCACTGCTCTAAACTTTTCTTTTTCTTTTTACTTTTTACTTATTCACTTTACATCCCACTTGCTGCCCTGCTCTAGACTCTTAACCTGAATCAACCTGGATGAATGTCTCTGAGTATCACTCCACCCTGGGCCTCGTGGCTGGGGAACAGGAAATCGTGTACTGACTTTTGTATTAACTGTTGTCAAACTTAGCTGTCAGGTAGGGAGCTCAATGGGCATGTGGCTGAACTGCCGGCCACTGAATTTCTTTGTTCCCTTCCCAATGTGGCCACATTGAATCAATCTCTATTTTCTGTTTTGCCTATTAACTTAGCTGTTTAAATTGTCTTCTTGAGTACAGGCAGCTGAACTTGGCTTCTTGGGGTGCAGGCTGTGTCTCCACATTCAGTAATAGTCAACTCTGGAAGAAAACCGAGGAAATCAATGGGAGCTGACTTGTAGTTTCCTAGCATTTTGTACATTTTTACTGGTCAACTGAATTTATTAGGCAAGTTTTCTCTTCATTAACACAGGGAACTATATGGGAAAGTAAACATGACTAATGGTAGAATAAGATTACATTAATAGATGTGGAAAGAAAGAACTTAATATATCAAATATTTGTTTCTAAAATTATTCTTGAGACCATCTTTGTACATAGACCTGATCAAGGGCTGTGACTTGATGACCTAATCATGTTGACATTTTCTATTGTCCAAATCAGAAAGTTGCCAACTCCAAGCCGTGGATTAATCATTAAAAATAACAAGGACATGATTTTATCACTTCTTCAATGGGACAATAAAACCATGGCTCCTGATTATATCTTAAGACTGGAATAAAGATTAAATGAGAAAAAAAATTAGACTATGCCATCTTCCATTCAACCCCATGCAGCTTGTATGAAAGATTGCTGCCTAATAGAAAAAAGATGCAAACACCCATAAGGGAAACCATGGCTTACCTATAAAGTGAACTGGCTCTCATGACTGAAAGGTGAATCCTGGTTCCAAGGATATCTCTGGAACCCAGCCAGCCTCTCATCTTTGTTTCTTCCCTGTTGGTTCAATTTCAAGCTACTGCCCCATCAGTTCACACGATGCTTGCAGCAGTAACAGACTTTGAGTCTATTGGATAAGAAGAACTTATTGGGAGGCCACCCTCAAATTGGCAGCAGGCGTTATCATAGAGCCCAGGAACCTCCTTCCCCAAGACTATGAGAAGGCAATGACCAGTGACTGGTCTTCTGGAGTTCTGGACTTAGCTGAGTATGCAGGAAGACACCACTGGTGGAACTGAGTATCTGGTTCAGGACCTAAGGTAGAAGAATACTCAGTAGCTCCTCAGGTTGTAATGGGTGGCCTGACTTTGCTATGCAGAGATTTAATTTCAGAAGGACAGAAAACTTGCAGCAACTGGTAGGGGGTGGCTTTCTTCTACAGTTTTTCAGTCATGGTGGCTTTGTACAGACCAACTGGAGTTGCAAAGGATATAAACAAAGCCAAAAGACAGATTAAGAAATGATCGGATAAAGCAGTGACTGAAATCAACACTATAACTAGAATTTATCAACAGAACATGGTGATATCCATTGACTTTGTGGGTGGCTTTTGCCAGGCCTCATGTCGTCATAAGGACTTGAAGGCTTTGTCTTAATGGATCCAATTGTAAGAAGAGAAGTGGTGGCCATGGGGTGATCATCTCTCAGTGACACATGCTGTCAGAGTCCCCAGAGCATGGAACAATGAGCTGGGTAATTGCAAATGTAATAGCTCATCGTTTTGCCATCTGAAGCTTGGCAAGCCAGTATCTGCTGGAAGACAGCCTATGTGGTATGTGAACAATAGTATTCTTGAGAAAATCCTGGCTTTTGTAATCTTTAAAAAGTTATGTTTGTTTAGAAACTAGCCTATAAATATCACCATTGGATATAGAGATGGAGAGGAAAAAAGCCATTGTGTGTACTGCCCAAGAAACTATTATCTTTTTTTAAAAAATTTAAATGATTCTACTTCGTGCTTTACAGAATAGTGTCAAAAATTACAACCTTGTCTCATAGCTTCAGCACCAGGGCTGACTTTTTAAAAGATGTGTTTGCAATAAACTGAAGACTTACAGTGCCCTTTTGTAGGGACAATCCAATTATTAAGATATTAAACTCTTCCAGTGAGCTGATCTTTAGGTTGTTTCTCTCTGTTTCTTACTTTGCTTATATAGAATCTTTACATTAAAGAAGGCTCTTCTAAGGAAATACTACATGCCTACAGTGATTTTTTTCCTTCTCTGATGTTTATGGTTTTAGAAATATTTCCTGATATGGTTTCATTTTTCAAATTTTGTTTTGTTTGGTTTATTTATCCCAGTAGCCTGGAAAGAACTAATTATTTGGGACTAGGGGAGTAATTATTGGTTTTATTAACCAATTTTATTCTCCACATTGATATGTTTTATTAACCTCAAATGCATCTCGTTTTTTTTACTTCTAAAAATCCTAATCATCATCACCAACAGGTACAAATTGCCTTAAAAATACTCATTTTTCCACCTTGAATTTGCCCTCCGAGAAACTTTGATTTTCTGTATAATTGTAGAATTAGAGCTTGAGTGGAATTAGCTCCTGGGCTGAGAGTGTGATGTAAGCACTGGGGCTCTTGGTTGTTGGTAGCACTGGGTTGCTTGAGTGCCAGGCCAGTTTGCTTGTACCTCAGGGCCAGCATCCCGACTTGCTCAGAGCATCCTTTGTCCACGAAGAGCTTGTTAGTCTTGCCCAAGCATCCTAGGTTGGATTGGGAAGAACAGAGCTGTGTGAACTGGAGTCTTCAGACCAGCAAGACGGCAGCTGTTCAGACTATGTCCCTGTATTAGGAAGTCCTCACACTATGCTCTATGTATTATAATCAACATGTGACACTTTGTAATTTTATATCAGTTATAAGCTTCATGCCTTTACTGTGTTAAATGCTTTTATATTGAATATGTAATTGATTTTTTTATTTCTTCTTTTATTTTAATTAGCACCTCAGTTATAATGGAAAATAAATCTCGGTTTCTTATATGGAAAAGTGTAGAAGTTAGGTCTGGTTCTTCCTCCCAGCCCCATGCTCCCAGAAATAAGACTCAGATTCAAAATACATTTATAAATACGTTGGCCACATAGCTAGGCTCTTCTCTGACTAACTCATAACTTAAATAACCCACATTCTGCCATGTGGTTGATTACCTGTGCAGGTACCATTCATCTGTCTCATCACATCCCAGAATCCTTTTTCCCTTCCTGCCAATGTCCCACCTCCTACTTCTTACCTCAGCTCATTGGCCATAGGCTTTTTTATTGATAGCTGTTGCTTATAAGAGATTTTTCTCTAGAAAAATGTAATTCTCCTTTTCCTGACTCTTATTAAAAATGAAATCCAGTTGTTTTGGCTCTGTCTGGATATGGTTCTATCCTTACACTGAAGAGGAACTTTGAAACACTGCCTCCCACCCCATGGGAGAGGATAATTAACATTCCTCAGTCAGAGGACACTTGCTGGAGTAACAGTCAGAGAACTAAGGGAGAAGCTGATTAACATTCCTCAGACCACAACTACAAGGAAGGGAACCCACCTGTGGGTGGAGAAGGCCCAGAGCATGTAGACACATTCCACAGGATGGACCACCCTTGCAGGATGGACCAACCCTTCCGCAGGATGGACAGACAAGGGAGGTCCTTGCCGCCTCATTCCCTAGAGACCAATCAGTTTAAAAAGTCACACTGTTCTGCCAATCAAATTGTGCCTAATGGCTGCTGCCCTAAGGACTGTATAAAAACTCTGAATGAGTAACATGGGGTCGCCTCTCCTTTTGGGTGCAGGGTGGCCCCAGCATGCTGGAACATTAAAAATTCCTCTTGCATTTTGCAGCAATCTCTCTTGTCCATGTGGTTCTCTCAGGGGGTCTCCGGTGAACTAAGGCTCTGCTCCCTAGAGTCTTACAATACCAGTTATTGTAACCAAAAGAAAAGTGGTGTTCTTCAGTGGGCAGCAGTCAACGGAGATATGTGTAACTTGTCAAAGTGCTAAGAACGAGACACTGAAGTCTCATCTGTAAATGGGACATCTGTCTCTACTCCTAAACCCAGCACCAAGTCATCAAGGATCAGGGGCCATCACAGAGGATGAGGTGGACAGACTGTAAGAGCTGGAGATCAGGATGGAGCGCTGTTGGTGTTACCTTCTGCACACAGCCTGACTCTCTCACTCTTGAGCTCACAGCAGCCGGGGTGACCTGCATATTCAGGCCAGCCAAAATTCCAGCACCTAGGGGGTAGATGATCTCCAGACTCGCCCCTCACTGAGAAGCTACTGATGATCGTTGCCCTGGGAGGGATAATCAGTCTTCATCCCAACATATGGAACAGCACTAACTAGACGTAATGGGTCATAGAAACTAGCAATATACATTTTGGATTGGGGGACGTGCTGGGGAGGATGAGAGGGGTGTTAGAGGAGGAGATGAGGGGATAGCTATGGTTGGATTTCATTGTACATATATGATTTCTCAAGAATAAGAAAAAACTAATAATAATGAAAAGTGGCATTCTTTCTAATATCTAGGCTTCGGTCATTAATTCCACCATAATTTTGTGGTCTGAGAGAGTAGAGCTGGTGACAGCTGCATGGTGTTGGGAGAGGGCCCATGCTTGTGCCCATGGAGATTTCAGGTGGCTCTCAGCCTTTTGTCTGCCTCAATCACTAGTATACTTTCCAGCAGAGATGTGTTCCCAGTGCCTGCTTCTAACAGTTATTCAATAAGCATTGTTCTTTAGGTAGGCACAGTGACACATGCCTGTGGTTCTAGCACTTGGGAAGTAGCAAAAGAATGGTTAAGGGTCAAGACCAGCCTTTGCTACCTGGTGAGACTGAGAACAAGAGGCATGAGACCCTCTTTCAAATGGGAGAAGAGAGAGAGAGAGAGAGAGAGAGAGAGAGAGAGAGAGAGAGAGAGAGAAACATAAACCCCATTTATCTCCCTTTAAGGACCAGACCTGATTTGGAAAAAAAAAAAAAAAAAAAAAAAAAGGCCATAGGCGCAAGCTCCAGGAAGAAACCATAAAATCCAGAAACAAGGTCATAAAACCCCCTCCCAAAGAACAACCTGGGGATAACCACAAAACTGGGGAAATAATCTTATCTCAGAATGGGCCATCTGTGCCTGGCAGCTCTGTCCCATCCTATAGTTAAACATTCATGACACAGGAATGCAGACCACAGACAACCTGTGACCCCCTAGCACCTACCAAAGAAATTTTTGATTACCTAATCCATCTAGAGAATTCTCCTGTGCCCTTCCCAGCCTTGAGTAGGCTAATAGACCTTGTTTACCACCAGACCTTAATGACCCAGGTGGAGTCATCTGCCCTGGCTGCATCTTACAACTTCCTACAGGAACTTGGGACATAGTCCAGCTGAAACAAAGGATGGATTCGGTGGGCTTCCCCTATATAAATGTAGTGCTGAATATTAAACTTTGAGCCTTAATTAGAAACTTGTCTTGGCTCCTTGCTTCTCTCGCCACCTCCCCACCCCCCCCTTTACATTTCCAGCCACCCTTTCAGGTGAACTCAGTTCGTTCGTGGCTGCCTGGATGGCTACACTCCCAGCTCCCTATAAGAAGGCCTGTATGCCTTTGTCTGGCGTCACCATTTCGAAAAATGTTTGACCCTTGCATGCTGCTTATTTCTGCAGAATGAACACTCTTTGTCTTTGCATACTCTCTGAGTCTGGGTACTTCCCTCAGCGATTTTCAGAGCCTTACAAATTCAACGATTTTGAATCGGTGAATGATGCTCTGGATGTTGTGTCCCTGTTAGAACCAGCATTATGCTCTAGCCTCTGGGAGTGCTGGGTGCTAAGACTCCTGCTGGCTTTTCTCAAGTACTCTCCACTAGAAGAAGGTTCCAACCCTCCCCAGGGATTGCACCCAAGACTGGTCTGTGCGAGAATGAAAGAAGACCGAGTTCCATCTGAGTTGCTCAGCTGAAGTGTGTCAGGACAGCAGTTCTGCCTCTCCTCCATCTGATCCAGCTGCCCTTCATCCCTCACAGGTGTCTTTACTGCCCAGACTCCTCATAGACACTATGTATACACTCCACTTAGGGATTGTCTCCTAGGGAACTTGACTCTAAGCCTCGAGAGAATGTGCTCTTGGCCCAATTTTGGTGGCACTCTTCAACTATGATCTCCACAGCCTGGATCTTCCTCTGAAACTGTTGGAGGCAACTTAGCAGCTGGTTGCTTGCTCCAAATTGTGCTGTTACGAAATCTTGTGTGAGCCTCATGAAACCTTGTGTGAGCCTCGTGGAGAGCTGACTACTCAAGGAGTGGCAACCTCACACCTCAGCTGCTATCACTGAGGCTGCGGGTCCTGGCTCTCCCTGTGTCTGGAGGATGACTCTCTTGCTCCAGCAACCAGTGCCTGCTCCTAGGTCCAGTGATAGCATTAATTCCACAGGTCAGGAATAAGGCCACTACCACACAATTTTTTAGCCAAATTTGAAGCAAGCATTAAATACGGGCCAAGACAATGGACTCCGGCCACAACCCTGGGCCACCAGTCACATTTTGCAGAAGCTTGTAAAGGCAAACCCGTAAGATTACATATTTCCCACAAGGCCCAATCAGGGGCAAGCATACATCCTGATACTTCCTGCCTGCATGCCTCCTGCCTACAAGTGATCAAGCATGTCCAATGCAGTTGGGTCAAACAAACTTGTTTAGGAGAGCAAAAAACCTGTGGCTTGTTATCTTACGAAACAATAGCCTCGAGCCTTTCAGGAAGTATCTGTCCTTGCACTAGTGGGCATTTTATTTTATGGGTCTCCTAGGCACAATAATTAAAAGTTAAAACATAAATAACTTTAGCTCTCACAGAAACCTAAAATGTGAAAAATGATGTTTGTTTCCCTTGGGAGGATTTTAGGAGCAACACCAGGATCTTACTCAATGGGCTCCGAGCTATTCCTTCCTGCAAAGTGAATACCCTTGGAGAAACCTCTCTCTCTCTCTCTCTCTCTCTCTCTCTCTCTCTCTCTCTCTCTCTCTCTCTCTCTCTGTCGCTCCCTGCACCTCCCCTCCCCCCCCCTCTGTTGTTGAGGCCATTGTGTATACTTGTGGGCCACTGATTGGTCAGCTTTACTCCCTCAGCCCTTCTGTAAACTCTCCCGACCTCTCCCTTGCTTTTGCCTCCCTCCACTACCCACCAGGTTCTGCAAATATTGACCATGTTATGGCAGGGAGCAGGGATGAGTATGCTATAGGAAGAGCTGTCTACTTACAGAGAAAACACCCAGGGAATGTCTTGCTATTTACTGCAAAGGAGTTAGAAAGTTGGACACATCTGCCACCCTTGCTGATTCATCTGTAAAATGGGGACTCTTCATTAAGCTGATCAGACAATTAATCCATGCACATAGAACACTCAGACTGGAGTTACTTCACAAATGGTGCCTGTGCCAATGACTAGGCTGTTGCCACTCAGCCTAAAACCACTATGCTGGGCTATGCTGGGCTGGGACTCGGCAGGGCACATTTCTGTTTGATCAGCTGTTCCCTGGGGGACCCTGGTGTTGGAGAGACTGGAAGACTGTGAGGGCTGGAGGTCGGAAAAGGGTTCTGCTCTTCCTCTATGGGCTCAGATCAGCCTGTTCCCATGAATGACACGTCGGCCGTGTTTCCTCCACCCCTTGCTGGAGCAGCTTCTGAATCTAGTTGGAAATTTCCCCCTCGTTGAACCTCTCGGTACCAAGGTACTGTTACCTCATCCTTAGAAGCCCTAGGTTACTCTTCCAATTCCCTACCCCATCTCCTCAGTTGGGGGTGGGGTGGGCAACAATTTCGTGCTGCAGTCTCCACCGCTACTACTCTTTAGTGTCCTCTTTAACTGGTTCAGTTGTTAGCCTTCTACCTAGTTGGCAAATTTTGAAGCACTTAACACTCAGTGCTCAGATTACAAGTCTGGGTTCTGTCTCTTGATTGGACCCTAATGGGTCCATTATGTAAGGGAGAAAAGGGAGCTTCACACTGGCTCAGGATTGCCCCAAGAATCTGTAGGTACCTCTTGGGTATTTAAATCAAGGTCTACTTGATACCAGAGCTGAGCAGGAGCAGGATATTCTCACACCAGGGTGCTCCCACCTTCTCATTCCACTGGCCCCGCCCATCAAGCCCCGCCCCCCCACCCCAGCCTGGAACTGTGAGTAAAGCCACGGCCACAGTGCTGTGACAGTGTCTACGACTAAGTTCTTCTCAGAGATCTATTTGAGAAAATTATCTGAGCCAACTTCTGAATTTTTCATCAAGTAAAAAGGGACAAGTCCTAAATAAGTTATAAAGGGATATTGATGTGTTTTGTAAAACCTGGAGCTCAGTATGCTGAGGTGGGTGTGAGTATTCTGTTAAACTCTACCTCTCTTCTCTCTCTTTCTCTCTCCTCTCGCTCCTCTTCCCTCTGCCTAAATAAATCTTACCCTCGTGGAACCCACTGGCCTGGCGTTATCTGTCCAAGCTGCTGTGAACGAATATCTAACAGGGGGTACCTCAGCGGACCCATGCCAAGGCATTGCTCCCTGCCTGAGGTACCAACCATAGGATGGTTCTAGTGTAGAATAGAGTTTATTTGGGGGGCATGGGAAGGGGAGCTGAGAAGGGAGTAGAGGCAGAGAAAGAGGAGGGGGAGAGAGAGAGAGAGAGAGAGAGAGAGAGAGAGAGAGAGAGAGAAGAGGCCAACTAGGAATAAGTGGAGAGAGGGGGAGAAGGGGTCAGAAGGAAAAAAGGGTCAGAGGAAAAAAGGGACAGAAAGAGAGAGAGAGAGAGAGAGAGAGAGAGAGAGAGAGAGAGAGAGAGCAAATAGTCCCTTTTATGGTAAGCCAGGCCTACCTGGCTGTTGCTAGGTAACTGTTGGGCGAGTGTAGAAGGACTGCCAACAGATATAACATTATCTTCTATGAGAGGAAACAAATAAAACAAAAACAGAACAACAACAACAACAACAACAACAAAGCCAACCAAACAAAAAAGAACTTAAAACAGGAATATTTTAATTTCATTTGTATTTTCAAAAAAGTCCCACAGAATACTTTTTGATGGAAGACAGGTGGTTAGAGAGAAGAAGAGAGTGGAGCCAAAAGAGAAATCAGGGCACCAGGTGAGTTATTCTCTGCTGACAAAATGAGCCAGTTCAAACCAGATTAGAGTATGTAAAGCCAAGTTTATTGGGAAACGGCTCTTAGACAACTTCACTGAGCATACAGGAGAGGGAAGAGAGGAGAGAGAGAGAAAGAGAGAGAAAGAGAGAGAGAGAGAGGAGGAAGATGAGGAGCAAAATCTCTGCATTATATATCTAAGAGCTTCTGGGGAGGCGCAGCCCAGTCCCTAGACTTGGAAGTTGAGGGCAGAAGGCAGGGCGTGCCAGCCAGCCCCTGTAATAGGTAGGGACTGAGGGATGCTGGGAGAGCCTGCAGGCCAGATCCGTTTTGGTATGTAAAATATGCACCTCAGCCAGTTGTCCTGGGTCTGAATCCCAACTTTGAACAAGGAAGGACCTTTCATCTTTAAGATACGAGACACCCACAAGGTAACTGACTGGGGAAAAGGCATGCTGACATTGTTGAGAAGCTGACCAAAGCAGGGACTATTTCTGAATTCGTAAAACTTTTGTGCCAAATATTCCTGTAATTCGAATTTCCTTATAGTGCCACAAAGATAGAATTTTCTATGAAAAAAAAATCTCATCCAACACTTGAGCAGAAAATTCAGTTTCTGTTGTCATGAATGTCTAATTGGAAATGGTGTCTCAAAGAAAAACAAGTGAGCTGTTAAATAATCATTGTCAAGAAATAGTAATGTCAGTAGACAAGTGGAAAAAGCTACACAACATGTTTGTAAAAACAGAGGACCCTGTCCAAGTCCCAGGTCATTACCAAGGAATGAGGGCAGAGTCTCACTGTGGGTGGTGACATGGGGCTATTCTTGTGATTCTCTGCTAGGAAAAACAACATCAAGCACACACAGAAAGAGTTTTTCTCACAAATTTCAAGAACCAAGGCCACTTGACTTTTGTGTCACCAAAAAGAATGTTCCTATGGACAAAATAATCACGTATATAATCACTTTATATAAAAAAAATTGATGCTTGGAATTATGCAAATGTGTTGAACATTAATAATTTACTAAATAATTAAAGTCAAATACATGCCAAGAGAAGAAAATATTCATATATTCTTCCCAGTTTTATGTTTCTCTTTTCTTCTCTCTACCATTCCAACATCTTGCTTTTTCATTAATTGATTCTATTCTTGGAGGATCTTATGCTCTATACTTGATAAGTTACTTCTCCACCAATGAAACAAGCCAATTCAAGCCAGATATATTCACACACACACACACACACACACACACACACACACACACAGGTTTATTGGGAAGCTACTGCTCTTGGGTGAGTTCACTCGCCTCAAGCACCAAGGCTAGAGAAGTTGCAATGGCAAGGGAGAGAGAGGGGAGGGGGACGAGAGAAAGCAAGAAAGAACACACACAGAGAGGGATAGAAGAGAGAGAAGGAAAAGAGAGGGGAGACCAAAATGTCTGGATTATATAGGGAAGAGCCTCTGGGGTAAGGCAGCCCAGCCCCTGGGCTGGAAGGTTCAGGATTGTGGGCAAGTATGCCAGGTAGGAACTGGAAGTACCTGGAAGCCAGGTCTGATTTGGTATGTAAAATATGTGTCCCAGTTCCTTGTCCTGGTGTCTGAAACCTAACAATACTGTTTTCAGACACACCAAAAGAGGGCATCAGATCCCATTACTGATGGTTGCGAGCTACCATTTGGTTGCTGGGAATTGAACTCAGGACCTCTGGAAGAGCAGTCACTGTTCTTAACAGCTGTCTCTCCAGCCCCAAGAAGGAAGCTTTTGATTTTTGTCTGTTTGCCCACATTCTCTCTTCAGACATACCAGTAAGGAGGCATCAGATCCTACTACAGATGGTATGTAAGCCATCATGTGGTTGCTGGGAATTGAACTCAGGACCTCTGGAGGAGTAGTCAGTGCTCTTAGCTGCTAGGCCATCTCTTCAGCCCTCTGTTTACTCACTAATTTTAAAAATAGAAAAATGTCCAAATTAGATGATCTTTTCACCAAGCTGATAGCTTCCTCCAGTGCACATTTCACAGTCCTTTGAATGGTTATTGAGAACCTGGTTTGTGTAGTTTCAGCTGTGTACTGCTGGGATTTAAACTCAGGGCCTCAGAAATGCTAGATAAAAATCTATATCACAGAGCTATCAGAAACAAAAGCAGAAAGAAGTCAGTAATTGCAATATAGTGTCCAGCATAAGACAACAGATCTGTTAGACCCTTGGCTTGGTGATCCTGAAGCTGTGTTTTTTGTGATTGAGACTGATGAGCAGTAACGTGGCAGAAGTGGGCGGGACCTGGGGCAGGAGTGGGCAGAGCTTCATAGAACAAGTGTGGAGTCCCAGAGCTCCAGGAAAGCATGCCCAGGTTTTGGTTAGTGAAAAAAGGAAGGAAGGAAGGAAGGGAGGGAGGGAGGGAGGGAGGGAGGGAGGAAGGAAGGAAGGAGGAAGGAAGGAAGGAAGGAAGGAAGGACAACAAAGAAACAGAGAAAGGAAAAGTTACAATGAGAAAAGCAGGCAGGTGACAGAGCTGAGGCTCTGCAGTGCTGCCTGACAGGAGGCCTGCAAGTGTCTTCCTCAAGGGAGAGGCTTCTGAAAAAGAAAGATGCATTATTTCATTAAGAGGAGAGCCAATCCTCCATTCTCCTTAATATGTCTTCAGGACTCATATTTCCTGGAGGACAGAATCTTGCCCAGGAGATTGACAGGCTTGGCAAAATTAACTTCTTTTTCTCTCTTCTCTTTCTCTTCTCTTCTCTTCTCTTCTCTTCTCTTCTCTTCTCTTCTCTTCTCTTCTCTTCTCTTCTCTTCTCCTCTCCTCTCCTCTCCTCTCCTCTCCTCTCCTCTCCTCTCCCTCTCCTCTCCTCTCCTCTCCTCTCCCTCCCTCTCTCTCCTCTCCTCCCCTCCCCTCCCCTCCCCTCCCTTCCCCTCATTGTGTAGACCAGGCTGACCTTGAACACACAGAGATCTGTTTATCCCTGCCATGATTAAAGGCATGCAACACCATGTGCAGCCTGAATTAACTCTTAAAAGACGGAGAGTAAATAATGTTCTGGGTTAGAACTCAGGCAGAACCCAGGTCGGGAAGTAGAACTTATATCCTATTCTTTTGTCCTGGAGGAACGAGCTTTGCCTTAATGAGCCTCACAAAGCACAGACACCTCCTGCTTTTCCTGTGGTAGTTCTTACTGGAGACAAAGCTATGACCTGGGAAATCCAGGCGATTCCAAAGCTATACCACTGTAGTAGGGAGCAGACCATGGTAGCTAGTTTTAGGTACGTAATCTAATGGTTGAGCAAGGAAGAGGGAATGGGGGAGGGAAAGACCTGCTAGAGCTATGTTTGTCATGCTTGGGCCTACTAGAGCTCTTCAGCTAGGCTTCAAACTCAGGTTTTCTAGAAGAGCAGTCAATGCTCTTAACCACCAAGCTATCTCTTCAACCTCAAGAGTTTTTTCTCCTTTAGTTTAAATCGGACGTGATAAAAACCTTGAAAACCCCAGTTTTGTTTCTCACTTTGTTCTGTTTTGTGGTTGTTTGTTTGCTTTGTGTTTTAGGCAAGGTCTTACTAAGTAGCCTTGGCTGGCCTGGAACTAGCTGTGGAGTCCAGGCTAGACCTGAAGTCAGAGATCAGCACGCTTCTGCCTCCCAAGTGCTAGGATTAAAAGAGTGTACTAACAAACCTTGATTGAAAAATCTGGGCTTGAAAGAGAAGAGCACAAGGATAGACGTGATTCTTCTCTCTTAATGTTCTGCTAAAAGTTATCTTATGGGTGTCAGGTATCAGTCACAATTATTTTAATACTTTACAACATGGCTATTTTTATTATAAATAGCAAGTGAATGAAAATGATACATGACCGCTCCTGGATGTGGTAGATGAGAATGTTCCTACTGAAAAGATGAAGGAGAGCGCAGCCAGAAGCATCTGGAATGGTTCAAACTGAACTCCACCAAGAGAGGAGAAGAGGTGGGGAGGGAGGAGGGAGGGAGGAAGAGAGGGAGAAAAGAGAGAGAGAGAGAGTGAGGGAACAGAGAGCACATGAGAATCAAGAGAGCCAAGAGGTCAAGAGTGGAGCCAGAACCAAAATGGCTGAGGTTACTTAGGGCAGAAAAGTTGGGGAAGGGAAGTGAAGCCCATAGGATGGAGAGGTTCAGGGTCGGGGGCACAGGTATTGAGGGACGCTGGAAGAGCTGGCCATCGCTGCTTTGATATGGTAATAGGCACCTCAGTTAGCCCTTTGCCTAGAGCTTCTTTGAGACCTAACAGTAAGCTTACCTAGATTTCAGAATGTTACTGTTTGTTAATATGTATCTCTTGTAATCTCCACCATAAAAGGGAAATTTAACAGAACTACTTGATAAATGTATGCATGCATCACTTTGCATCTATTACAACAACAAAAAGCCTTGAATCAGTCCCTGAAATAGAAGGCTATCAGCCAAGAGAGGGTTTGCTTGTATGAATGGCTTTGACTTTTGTTTTAAATGGCCACTCAGATTAAAAGTGCAAATGGGTGGGATTTTTTTTTTCCATTGGATATGATGTTCAAGAGAACATTACCTTACCTGGGATACTACCTCCATATCTGTGGAGATAGGTCTGTCCCCAGTAATGAACAGCAGCTAGGATAGGACAGAGCGGAACCGTCAGTATCACTTGTCAACTTGACATACCTGGGATGAGGAAGTGTCAGCTGAGGAGTTTCCTCCATAAGATTGGCTTGTGGCCATGTCTGTGGGCATTTTCTTGACTACTGGTTGATGGAAGGGGAACCAGCTCACTGTGGGTAGTACCATCTCTAGGCAGATGGGCCTGGGCTGGAAAAGAAAGCCAGCTGAGCAAGCCAGTAAGCAGAGTTCCTCTGTGGTCTCTGAGTTCCTGCCTTGGCTTCCCTCAGTGATAGTAACCTTAGACAGTAATCTTGTTCAGGGGCAGCTGACCTCATTTTTTTTTTTTAAGTTCAACAATGTTAGATTTTGATCATGTCCTTAATTAAGTGGGTTTTGTTGTTGTTGTTTTGATTTGTTTTTCCTCAATAATCTTGTGAACTACACATTGTAAATTGTCTTCATTGATTTGAGACTTGACTGGCCATAAAATGTTTCATGGTATGTTAACTGTCTTAATCTTACTACAAACCCATAACATATCTGACCATAAATTCATAACATATACCTTTTCTATGATCATAAAAGTAACTGTAAAATTCTAGGTTTCTTTCCTTCTCTCTCTCCTCTCTCCCTTTTTCTCTCTCTCTCCTCCTCCTCCTCCTCCTCCTCCTCCTCCTCCTCCTCCTCCTCCTCCTCCTCCTCCTCCTCCTTCTCCTCCTCCTTCTTGTAATTTGCTTGTTTGCCATAGGAAGGTCTTTCTGTTTCTGGTTGGGCTGCTTCCATTCTCCTCTCCCAAGGAGATTATAACTCTGGCCTGGCCATAAAAATTAAGTTTTTGCCTTGCAATATTTTGGTGTTAACTCCTGGTTTTTGACACCATAACAGCCTTTAAGCCAAAGTTTCTTTCTCAAATTGCTTTAAAAAACAAAGAAGAGTAGGAGGAGGAGAAGGTGGCTATGCCTTTTACAATGAAAGTTGGCAAGCAAGTTATACTTCAGGGAATTAATGAGGATTCCCAGTGTATCAGGAAAACATGCTTAGTCTTTGATTAGTATTAGAACAAAAAAGAGATAGACAGACAATAAAAAGTTATGGTTTTTGGAGCTAGGATTCAGAAATGCGGACAAACTCTGCCATGTTGTCTGATAGCATTGTAAGCATCTGTACCAAAGGAAGGGTTTCTCTTAAGTAAAGTATGTTATTAAGAGGATAATTAGTCTCCCTCTTCTTAGCATGTTATTGGGTGGACCTGCTTTTCGGGAGAGGTAGATTCTTGGCAGGTCCATGTGGATTAATTCTTCAGCAGAGGAGACAACTGTATATGTAATGGCTAGTTTTCATTATCAACACAATAATGTGGGAAGAGACTCTCAATGGGGGCTAGTCTAGATTAGATTGGCCTGTGGGTGTCTCTGTGGAGGACTGCCTTGATTAAGTTACTGTGAGAAGATGCAGCTTAAACGCAGGTGGTACCCTTCCTTAGCCAGAGCATCCTGAACTATATACAACGAGAGAAAACAAGGTGAACGCCAGTGAGCATGCGCTCATGTCTCTCTGCCCGTGACTGTGGATGCGACGTGACCAGCTACTTCACGTTCTTGTTGGCGACTTCTCGAGGATGGACTGTAACGTAGAATTGTACAGAGCTAAAATAAACTTTTTCTCCCAAGGCTACTTTTTGTCAGAGTATTTTTATCACAGTAATAGAAATGAAACCAAGAAAATATTATTTTGGGTAGTTTAGAAGGTCATGTCTCCACCCAGGGCCAGACGTAGAACCTGAATTCTATTCTTTTGACCAAGAAGATATAGCTTTGTCCTGGTAGGCTGATTTGGCCTGAGGTTGTCTAGAGATTCACCAGCCTGACCATGAATAAATATAATAACCAGCACACCTCCCTGGTCCCGCTTCAGCTCCTGTCTCCAGATTCTGGCTTTGAGTTCCTGCCCTGACTTTTATTATGGACTAGGATGTGAAAGTGTAAGGTGAACAAACCCTTTGCTCCCAAGTTGCTTTTGCTCAAATCAGTGTTTATCACAGCAACAGAAACCTTAAGTAAGACTCATACCTAAAATTGTTTGTATATTCTATTACTTGCTGGTCCCTTTCTGCTTTATGTTTTGTTTTGTTTGTTTTTAAACTAAAATTCTGAATAAAAATTTTTATTCCAAGCCAGACATGGTGGTAGCACAAATCTGAAATCCAAGCACTTGAGAGACTGAGGCAGAATGTTTGGAAGTTCGAGGACAGCCCGGGTTATACAGTGAGTTCCAGGATAGCCTGAGCTAGTGTGAGCAGTGAGTTCCAGGATAGCCTGAGCTAGTGTGAGATCCTGTCTCCAAAACAAATTATTTTCCTAACAAAATAAAATAACGTCACATTTTAATAAAAACCTAGAAAACTGAAACTGGAAATATGAGCACTGCATTTGAAACGTGACGCTTATAAATACAACCAAAACAAACGGCTATAGCCCTTCTCTACCAACAAATTTAACTTATTTAAGAACTGTATACAAGGGTACAGATTGCTACTCTCCAGTTTCACATTGCTGATGTTATTTTTGCTTTTCTTTCATGTTGTAAAGACCTGGATGTAGGGCACTAAACCATCTGCCTGACCACCTATGAAAGAAAAGATGCTTTCCTTCAGGATCTAAGTGTTGAAATCCTCCTGATGGTGACTACTGTATTCCTGTGATGACTTCCTGGGATAGAGAGCTGATTCCCCCTTCTGGGGGAGAGAAGAATAGTCAAGGACCACATGGGCAAGAAAGGGACTATGGAATCCTTCAATATGTATTTCCCTGCTCGCCTAGCCTTGGGAGGCATCATTTCCCGAACAATACCCACCTGGGGTAGGAGGTCATGCTCCCTGCCAGCACCTACAAAGAGGTCTGTCAGTGCACTGCTTACCTTTCTGAGTAGTGTGCCTCCCAGCATGCCTCTAACTCTGTCAGCCCTGCCAGAGGTTATCATCTGAGTCATTGATTCTCTGCTCAGCTCCTTAGATTGGACATCAATCAATTTCATCCCTTATATCCTATGACCCTGTAGTAAGCCATAGGTGGTGACACTGGACGATCTTGTGAGTGAACTTGGGAGCTGTGACAGTTTTGGCAACAGTAAAAGTTTCTTGACCACAGTGACCAAAAGTTAATCTCACATGATGTAATGAGCCCGTGTTGCTGACGGCTGTCATCAAAGCTTCACAGAGCTCCCCTGCGGCCTCGGCTCTCTGAACTATCTGTGCCACCATACCACACAAACCCAATGGGCACTGCCTGGCACGCCTCAGCTGAGCGTTGAGACTTCTATGTTATGAATGGGCGTTTCTACTGCAGGTACGAAGTCTCTGTTTTTATAGAACCGGAACGGCTTTACTGTAGAAAACAAAGACAATTATTTTCCTATTGTCATTCTTCAGCATGAGCATATCAAATGAGTGCATTGTGTTGTAATACCTGATTTTAAAATTTGAAGGTAGATTCTGAGTGTCATCAAAAAAATAATCCCACAAGTTTTGGCTTGGGATTAGGGCAGAATTTCCAATAATTTCTGAAATGGCCCCAAGGGGTTAGGGATTTAACTCAGTGGTAAAGGGTAGAGCCGAGGCCCTGGGTTCGGTCCTCAGCTCTGAAAAACAAAACAAAAAGCCAAAACCAACCAACCAAACAAAAACGGACTCCTGAAACGGCCCCAAATGTACTTTTGTAGTACATATGTGTGTGAAGCAACATTCTCAGTACTGACAATTGCAAATCAAAATAGTGATGAACTTAAAAATACACCAAAGATGCTCCATGCCTTACAGTAGCAATTATTCAGCCAAGATTTAATTCTTCATGTAAAAACAAATCCATCTATCTCATTAGAAGGCAGATTCATTTTTGTTGTTAATAAATGTGAAAGTTCTATGTATATCAAGTAATTGTTTTAGAATGCATTTCTTTGATTTGGAGAGAAAGCTCTGTGATTAAGAATGAACACTATTTTTGCAGAGGACCTGGGTTTAGTTCCCAGCATCCACCAGGCAGCTCACAATTGCCTGTAGGTCCAGAAAATCGTTTGCCCTCTGGTCTCCCTGGGCACATGCACACACAGTAAGCATAAGCTCACACAGGCACATATAAACATACACATTATTTTTTTAAATCAAAAAATAAATTTAATGCTTTACTATCATTAATTGTTTGATTTGTGCTCCTATATTACATACTTGTATACCCGAGATCGTGTAAAATTTTTTCTCAAACAAAAACAGAAGGATGGGGCTGGAGATATTAAGAGCCCTGCCCTGGAGAACTTTCCCAAAGAGCCAAAGGGGAACAGAAGATGGGTCACAGCAGTATTAATGAAATGAGGAAACAGCAGAAGACATCTATCTCAGAGGGTGACCTGGGTCAGCTGGGAATAGAACAAAGCCCCAGTTCCCTCCTAGCTCCTGACCGTCTTACCAACTGCAGCTTTGTCTCAAACCCCAGTCTGACCATTTTAACACCCTACCTGATCTGACTCTGACTCTCATATTTTCTCTGTCTAGATTATGATTTTTCTTTAATTATCTGTATACTTTTTTCCTCCTGATAACCAGATTTGACTGCCTGGTAAAGGAAGTGCTTTAAATGTGCCTTTAGCATATATAAGGCATGAGGAGGGGATGTTCTGTAGGCCTGTTTAACTTAAGACTCGAATTGGGAAATTACATTTTCCTGGTCCTCCTCTTTATGTAGACAGATGTCTGAAGGGGCTGTGTTTGAGTGTATCCAATCTCCACTATCTTTACATTCTGATAAAATGCCATCAGTTTAGCTTCTGGCTAAGTATTTTCTCCTTCGAGCAGGCTTTATTAAAAAGAATACAATTCTATGGCTCTGTCAAAATGGTTTCAACTTCCTGCTGGGAGCGAAGGGTGTAAAGGAGTTTCTCTCAGTATTCACTGTGAGATATGCTAGAGGCCGGTTGGTAAATATGTGCAGAACCTCCCAGGGATGCAGAACCCCTAGGTTACCAACTCTTAGACCCGGTCACAGAATTGCTTCCAGAAGCTTCAATCTCGGTCAGACCTGTGGTTGTGTGGGCTTTTCGGGCCCACTAGGTTGGTTTCTCTGTATTTGCTTCAGTCTCCCAGCGTAGTGGAAGCCATCTGCCTTATGGAATCGCTCTCTCACCTGTTAAGAAGAGTGTTGGCGTTTCCATTTTCCTTGCTTTCCCCTGTTCTCTTGTCCTTGTCCAAGCTTCCTTTATGTTGGACCCCAAAGTATCACGTTCTTTCCCTTTAGTGAGGTAGGGTCTCCAGGGTAGACCTTACTGGCCTAGAACACGCTCTAAACCTAGCTGGCCTTGATTTTGGTGCTGGGTTTGCCTCTGATTCCCCAGTGCTGAGGATCCAGGTTTTGCCCTGTGTGTCCTCCTTGAGGGAGCCTTCTCCACTTTCTAGTGTGTGTCCCTACTATCTGCTCCCATAGCCCTTTTGATTCCCAGAGCTTTTCTCTTTATTATGATAACAAATTCATTTGCTAGATTCCCCTTGGTGGTAGGCTCCAGGAGGAAAGGACTGTGTCATCTCATGACTGCTGTTTCCCCAGCATTCATTCATTCATTCATTCATTCATTCATTCACATCCCAGTATTGGGCTTGCTGTCCTATTCAGACATGTGTCTGGGGAAGTGAATGAATGAATGGAATAGGCTATCTATCAATATGACCTACACTTATAAGGAAATTAGAAACGATTGTTATAGAATTAATTAACTCCATGATTATTTGCTAAAGGTCTACCAATGTCAGGCAGTGGATTATAAAGTTGATTATGAAAAAGATACAGAAGTATAGAGAGGTTTTTATAATGTAATCTAATGCAAGAAAAAGAAATGCAGAGTCCACAGCCTGTAATATGATTATAACCCTAAGCACATGTAGGAGGCACCCTGGTGGTGTGCAGTGGGTTTAAGGCTATTTTTAGTCAAAGTTTCTTTCTTCCGATGAAACCTTAGAAGCCTAAAATGTAAAATATAAAAAGCGGAGGGTTTTTTTGTTTCTTTGTTTGTTTTATTTTTCTTAGCACTGGGGTGTGGGCCAGAGCCTGCCCACCCCTCTCTTCCTATTCTATTTCCCCTTTATACTACAGATTAGCATTTTCACAAAGCATTATTGGCAAATCCTCCAAATGGACCTCTGCTTAAACAATGTAGCTTAGAATAATTTGTCTTTGATCTCTCAGACTGCCAATGAAATAACAGTAAAGAATTCTAAAAGCTCATGTCCATGGGATAATGGAAATGGCGAGGAGCTCATGTCAGCTCAGCTTTGGACCATGGGTGGGGACTGACTGAGAAGGGTCTGACCTAGCAAAGCTGACAAGATGAAAACCCACTTTCTGCCGATGTCGGGCAGAGGGAAGGAACCCTGTTTCCTAACACAGATTCAGAGATGACAGATTCTTCAGAAAAGAATGAGATGTAGGGTTAGAAACGGGGTTTTTGTTGCAAGGCTTTTGAAGATGTCAGATGTCGGCATTTCTTAGGAGCCAGGCTTACTCTTGGGGAAAAAGAACAAGAGGCTCCAAATTCAAGGCTGCTGGAAACAGTTCATTGAGACAATAGAATTAACTGATTAGCTTACCGTAAGACACGTGACTCAGATGGGATCCATTGAGTATATTCTTGGCACCTTTATTTGCTGAAGTTGGCAGGAAAAAAAGTCAGAGTCAGAAATATTAAAATGACAGGAATTGGCCGCCACAGTCGATTGAGTGGATGGTTGATGTTGATTGTTGACTGGGAAGGATCTAGAACTAAGGAGAGATAAACCCCTTAGCATGCTCAGGAGGGATTTTCCAGGTTAGGTTAACTGAAGTGGAAAGGCTCTCCCTAAACGTGGGTAGCACTATTGCAAGGGCAGAGGTCTAGGACTACATGAACTGGAAACAATGAGCTGAGCCCCAGCAATCATCTCTCTGCTTCTGGGCTGTGAATGAGGTCTGACCATGTGCTTCCTGCTGCTGCCACTCCCCTTCCGAGCTGTGATGGACTGTAACCTCCAACTGTGAAGCAGGAGTTCAAGGCTAGCATGAGCTCCTCCTTTCCCAAGTATGATGACATAATGCCTGTAATCTCAGCATTGGAAGGTATGGGCAGGAGGGCTGGAGTTCAAGGTCATCCTCGGTTGCATTATATTCTATATATATATATATAATGTAAATATACAATAAATATATAATATATAATATTATAATTATATATTTATAATTATATATTAATTAATATATATTAAATTATATATTATAATGTATAATATGATATAATGTAAATTATATACATAAAAGGTGAGCAACTTATCTTAAATACTTGGGCTATTTGGAAAGACAATAAAATGAACTGGTATTTTTCCTTATACATTGTAGAAAGAAAAAAAATCCTGACATATCTCAAATTTAATTATAAGGGTCAGAAAGTAGAGAGGAGGAAAGATGAAAACACTTTGGGCGAAGGAATAAAGCCTGCTTCGTGTTCCTGAGTACATGTTGAAATCCCACATAAATCCCAAGCGGGACCACCAGGGACCACTGGCACCTGTGCCAGGTGAGCTTTCGCACGGTCAGCCAATCCACGAGAAAAGCTGCCCATTTTGCACAGTTCAGCCTCATCATCTATATAACAGTTGTAGATCTACTATTAACTGTTTATGCTTTTTTTACAAGTCTTCATTATAAAAGATCTTATGTCTCTTAAGTTTTGGCAAGCATGTTTCCAATGTATCCAGCTTCAAATGTTAGTAGCTACAGAGCAAGTCTTATACCTGGCTCTTTTCTTTGCTTAAATTTTTTTTTTTATTTTTGTTTTTCGAGACAGGGTTTCTCTGTGTAGCCCGGGCTGTCCTGGAACTCATCTGTAGACCAGGCTGTCCATCGAACCAGGACCAGTTCACCGTCTGCTCCCAAGTGCGGATTAAGGCAGTGCCCACCACCGCGGAAAAGAAATAGCATTCAATGTTATATTTGTGGATTTTTGATGTTTATGAAGATTATCTTTTTTTTTTATTCCTTCCAGACAGGGTTTCTCTGTGTAGCCCTGGCTGTCCGGGACTCACACTGTAGTCCAGGCTGGCCTCGAACTCAGAAATCTTCTCCTCTGCCTCCCAAGTGCTGGATTAAAGGCGTGCGCCACCACCGCTGGCTTTTCTTGGCCTTTCTAAGGCTCAACAAAACCTCATTGCAGAGATCCCTCAGCCTCAAGAGCTTTTGGTGTTGACTTGTTGTAGTGTGCTGTTGTTTAGGATGAGGACAAGGTGGGAGATGAGATTGCTGGCTTCTGTCCTTACAGTGTTCTTAGACTGTGAGTCACTGTAGGGAGTTACAGTGTCCTTAGACTGTGGTCACTGTAAGACTTCGAGTCACTGTAAGGAGTTGTCCATAGTTGCTTATACTCTCTGGGCTCTGGCATTTACAAACTGAGGCTAAACTCTCTCTCTTCTCTTCTCTCTCTCTCTCTCTCGCTCTCTCTCTCTCTCTGTCTCTCTCTCTGTGTGTGTGGTGTGTGTGTGTGGTGTAGTGTGGGGGGAGGGACAGGGACAAGGAGAGAAGAGGGAGAGGGAGAGGAATCCAGCATGCTTATTTACAAACTGAAGCTAAACTGTGTCTGCGTCTGCGTGTGTGTGTGAGAGAGAGACAGAGAGAGACAGAGAGAGAACAGAGAGAGACACAGAGAGAGACTGGTGTGTGTGTGTGTGTGTGTGTGTGTGAGAGAGAGAGAGAGAGAGAGAGAGAGAGAGAGAGAGAGACTGTGTGTGTGTGTGTGTGTGGTGTGAGAGAGAGAGAGAGAGAGAGAGAGAGAGAGAGAGACTGGTGTTGTGTGTGAGAGAAGACTGTGGGTGTGTGTGTGAGAGGGAGAGAGAGAGAGAGACTGTGGGGGGGGTGTACACGCACATGCATTTCTCCATGTGTCAGGCAGGCACTTGCCACAGCGTGCATGTTGAGTTAGGAACAACATCCAGTGTCAGCCTTCCTTCCTCTTGTTTTGAGGTCAGCATTTGTCATTTGTTGGTCACTGCTGTGTACGCCATGCTAAGTGGCCAATGAGCTTCCAGGGATTCTCTGGCCTTACTTCCATCTCTCCATAGGGGCGCTGGTTATAGATGTGCCCTCCTGCCATGGGTGAACTAGTTTACAACTTCACCTTGTTGACGGTCACTATCCTTTCAGTCACCTACCTCTCCGCTCAGCTTTATGGCTCAATACTACATTCCTATAATTCTTGCAAGGTATCTTACATTAACAGAACTTTAGAATTATTTCCTTCTGGTGTGATGGGGCAACATTGATCTTATAACCGGAAGGAAGAAGCATTTGGATCTCTGAATTCGAGGTCACTTGGCAGTATTAATGTGTTACTGGCTGGCAAGGATTACAGTTGAGATCCTGCTCTAAAAAATTGTTTACATTCTCCTTCCTTTCTTACTTCATATATATGGCAGTCATAGTGCTTGGCAACTGTTGAAACCTTAGATGCATTCCCGCTATCAGCTTATTGAGAAAGTAATGCTAAAAAAAAATGGCAATAATTAATATTATAGTATTTTTTAATAAGTTAAACATTTTCTTTTTTCCCCCTCTTTGGGAAATTTTTTCAAGAAAGGGTTTATCTAGTTAGTCTGATATCTAGAACTCACTCTGTAGATAAGCTGTCCTTGAACTCAGATCCGCCTGACTGTGCTTCCAAGTGGTGGGATTAGGGTATTGTGCCACCACTGCCCAGGGCACATTTTGTTTTTTAATGATGCTCCCCTAATTCTCGAGTCTTAGCTAGGGTGTTAACTATCCTGTGTATGGATTACCATGACCAAAAGCAAGTTGGGAGGAAAAAATGACTCAGCTACGCATCTGAGAAATAATGGCCACTGAGGGAAGCCAAGGCGGAACTCAAACAGGGCAGGAACCTGGAGGCAGAGTTGATGCAGAGGCCGTGGAGGATGCTGCTTACAGCCTTGCTCTCTGTGGTTTGCTCAGAGTGCTTCCCTACAGCACCCAGGACCACTAGCCAGGGATAGCAGCACCCACAGTGGTCTGGACACTTGTGCATCAATCACTAATTAAGAAAATGCCCTATAGTCTTGCCTGATTACATCACCATCTTCTGGACGCATTTTCTCAGTTAAGGTCCTGTCTGTTCAATTTGTGTCAAGTTGACATGAAACTCACCAGCACATTTCCCCAAAACCCAATATGGTTATTAAAAGAATAAAAATGCTACTTTATCGAATATTAACTTTGTGGTCATTCTTAATCCTTCCAAATATTGCTTTGAGTCTGGATCTTGTAAAATCAATGACTTGTCAATCTGCAATTCTTAAGTCTCTGACCCTGAGGAGAGCAGGGAGTGGGGGGAATCGGGAAGGGGAGGACACAAAAGAAGTAATATATGATGTGTGCTTCTGATCAGACATCTGCTTTGTGCAGTGAACAACGCTCACACAAAACACTCAGAAACGGGCTAAGGGTGTGAGTCATTGTAGAGTACTTACCCAGCAGGTATTAGGTCTGTGTGTTCAAGACCCAGCACTACAAAACAAACAAAAACCACACTGAGATATTAGCATATGTTTTCAAGTAGAATTGTATAACACTCCTTCAATAAAACCACATCGACTGCCCATACTGGTTCTGAAGCTGTCTGTGAAAGCAATTAAATTGTAATCCTCTCAGGTTGACACTGTAGTTAAGTATGTATCTCTGAACACAAGAACAGGATTAAGGTGAAGCAAGAATTAGTCATCCCTCTATCAGAACATCCACAACAAGCAGAAGGGGACAGAGGAGCTCACAGACCTGCAGGGTAGTCAGGGAGCTAGGACTCAGGGTGCACCTTGGGTATTTGCACATGACCAGGTCCTTCTTAAACGTCTACCTCTGTAGTCCATTATCAATAATCATGGAATAAACTAAAGAAGAATAATTGTCCAAACTTTGTAGGTCAGTTTAAAAAATAAGTAATAAATTATTACCTTATCAACAGAGAGGAGTACAATTGATTATTCTCCTTAATTGCATTACTATTGTTTAAAAGAATGAGAAAAATATACATACCTTCATATTAATGACTACAGAAATGATTATTAACATTACAGCTTAATAGTACTAGTAAAAAGAGTCAATAGAAATTTATCAAGAGCCTATCATATGTGAACTTGAATTAACAATCCAACCCCCCAAAAAAACAAAAACAAAAATAAAACCAACAACAACACACCTTGCAATTTACACGGTTCTGCTGTTTTAAAATTTAGTCCTGAGCACACGCTCCAAGCTTTTATGAGAGAGTTTAGTTGATAAGAAGACTGAAGCATTGCTTGTGTGCTGTGACGGCCATTGTTCGAGCATGACTTAGTTCAGACTCTATGTTTGAGTGCAGAAGCAGACTCTGCCAGGCACACAGATTGATGATGAAGGTGTCCCCACAGCTCCAGCATCTGTCATCCTGACCATTAGGGACTTAGATTTCAAACAAGTGCCTGTTGATTGGTCCGTTT
Source organism: Mastomys natalensis (assembly GCA_021653895.1). Taxonomy (NCBI): domain Eukaryota; kingdom Metazoa; phylum Chordata; class Mammalia; order Rodentia; family Muridae; genus Mastomys; species Mastomys natalensis. The sequence continues at coordinate 742,496 of JAJTUV010000165.1, read as the reverse complement.
GTGTCAGGGCATCTCTGTGACTTGGCTGGAGCTAAGGTGCTGACTAAAGGACAGGCTGTGTCATATGCTAATTGTCTTTATTACAAAATTCTGGCAAGTGCAGACATTGTTTAAAGGTTAAGTCTAGGAAGATGTTTGGAGGGGGAGGATGTCTGGCATGATGTGCAATTGCCAGTGTGTAATCACATTAAAAGTAGAGCAACCTTTAGTCTTCTGTATTAGCGTGTTTAAAATCTCTGTAGTCAATATGTTTCCTTATTCCCTGGGGCCACACCCATCACTGCCCTAAGCATACCAATGCCATAAGAGATGAGGAAACAATATTGAAGGGATTGGAGAGATGGCTCGTGTTTAAGCACTTTAGTTACTGCTTTTGCAGAGGACCTGGCTTCAATTTCCAGTACCCCAAGGTGGCTCACAAGTCTATGTATCTCCAGTTCCAGGGGATCTGATGCCCTCTTCTGGCCTCTGTAGGCACTGCATGTACATGGTGTATTTGTATACATAGACAAAACACCTGTACACATAAAGTAAGAACTTAAAAAAAAAAATCTTTTGAAGCCATGTGAATGTAGGCTTGGTAGTCTTCCATGGAACCTCACCAAGTCCCAATGGACACCCTAGATCTTGATGTGAGGGAAGGAGTTTCCTTTCCATAGATTATGATACAAGAGCACACACTGCTTATGTGTTTGCTAAATGCAAAGTAGGTGTTGGGCTGTATGAGTCTGTGGGGTTGGTGTGGATGAGTAGGGCTGTGTGCACATAGGGGGAAGGGAGGGAAGACGGCAAGGAGAATTTAATAAGCATCCAACAATGCCAGTGATCTCTCCTGGGAACACCAGGACGTCCTGGGTTTAGAATGAATAAAGATTTAAATATTAGCTTTTCTCTTCAATTCCAAATGCCTCATAGCATTAAATTCCTACTTTAGGTTTTTTTTTTTGTTTGTTTGTTTGTTTGTTTTGTTTTGGGTTTTTTTTGTTTTTTTTTTTTTTTTTTTGTGAATGTGGCAACAGATACTTATTGCCAGTTTAAGAAGGAAAAAATTGTAATGGGAATATTTGGTAATTCCACCACCCTCGGGATGAATTTATATATCAACAGATGACTTTCTGTAGTAATTTTTAAAAATATATTTATTTGTTTATTATTTGTGTGTGTGAGGGCATATGCTTGCCACTGCACCTGTATGTGTGGAGCTTACAGGGGGTTCTGGGAATCAAAAGTAGATCAGATCATCAGCAGGTGCCTTTACGCTGCCATCTGGCTAGTCTTTGATGTAGCTCTTAAGGAAGGAAAGAAAATTCGACAGAATCAGTAAGTAGCAACTGTTTGAAGCTATTATTTAAGACTGTAATCTGATAAAGCTGGTGAAGTTAAAATGGCCATCACATTTCTAAACATAAACTGAAAAGAAATCTCTGTGTGCATCAGATGCAGGTGAGACAGCTGTCAATCCGAGTTCATCGCTCCTACTCAATGCTACGTTGATCACCTAGCAGGATGTTTTGCTCATTGCCACGGGCGCTCTCAGGACTCCACAGCTACAGCAGCCTTCCCATGACAGTCGTCTCCTGCTCAGGCAGCCCGGCCAGCACAAGCTGCTCCTGGTTACACTGCCTCATGCCTTACACTGCACGCTGTCATGAGGTACAAGATGCAGTGGGACCCGCGCCGGTACGCCCCCTTGATAAAGAGGCTTCAAGCAGCAAGTGCATCCTGCTCACCACTCGCTACTGCTCATCATGGGCAAATGACACAGCTGCTTCTGCTACACTCTTCAGACGTACTTACGTTACTGTCTACTAAGATAAACTTTATTCAGGCAGAGGGTGGGACAGAATCTAGGAATGAATTCTTCCCCTCCCCAAAGGCACTCTTTAGAAAAATGGTTCCATGTAGTTCGTCTCAAAATTCCTACATGACAAGGAACCCACCCCACTTTCTAGTACAGCGCTGGAGAGCTCAATTCAGTGATAAACCGTCCTTTCCTCCCCTCCCTTCACCTCACTGATTCCTTCGCTGCAAGCCTTCCACTCCTTCCACTCTGGGCTCTCCCTGTCGTAAGGTACAAGATGCAGTGGCACCTGAGCCGGTACCCCGCCCTGCTTGGTAAAGCTCAGGAGCCTTCCTTCGTTCTCACTGCCTGGAGTTCCTGCTTGTCTAACACAGTCAGTCTAGAAAACCCAGACTCAGGAGAAAAAAAAGATTACTGCAGCAGAATTGTCACAATGCTCAGACATTGTCTTACAGCCACAGAAAGTAATTAAGTCATTAGCTCCGGGAATGAGGGGAAAGAATTATGAGCTGAAAACTGGATAAAAAACAAACACAGGGCAATCTGACCCCTAACATTTCTCTTCTATTCTTTCACTGCTGCTCATTTGAAAACTTGTGTAAATATTATGCTTTAAGTGTATACACTATTATCAAAAGCTTTGAATACCTTAGAGGAAAGCTGTTTTAAATATAGTCACATGGGGCTTCGAAGGTTGATGAGTGATCTTCCTCAAGGATCAACCTAATGCTGGGGTGCCAAGGGGACTGTAGCTAGCTAATTTCATTGTTGTGTGAATAGTGTCGTGTGCGTGCACACACCTATACTGTATAGACCATTCACTTGAAGATTCACGGAAACCTCGAGATGCACAAAGTGCTGCTGGCCTTGTGCAGTAACTGCTTTACAGAAAACTGGAATAAAAAGGACTAAATGGAAAACAGTTGCCATTTGGAGACATAGCTAAGCAGCAGCATGCATGGTTAGCAAGCGCAAGGCCCTGGGGTTTGATGCTGAGTGGCATAAAAAACGATTGATTGATTAAAGATAAAAAGTCAGTGAAAACATAAAATGGTCTTTGTGTATCAATACCAAGTATATTATTTTATTGAATGTCTTTGCTAAATTTTACACAGTGTTACCACCAACCCATCTTCTAAGATGTGACGTATGCCCTTTGTTTCTGTTTCAGAAGGGGCAAGTCTGTCCTTGGCAGACATACCAGGCTGTGTGTGTGTGTGTATACATATATGTATATACATATATATATGTATATGTATGTGTGTATTTTGGTATATATATATAATATATATATATATATATATATATATATTCTGGTATATATCCTTGGCGATATACACACATACACACACACACACACACACACACATATATCTTCAAGGATAGCGTGAAAACTGGGCTTTGTACCTTTGATTCACCAAATGTGCTTTTGAAGAAGACTGGCTGGTCTTTGGGAAAGAGTACAGGAACCCCAGAGCCCAAGTGGCAGAGGCTCAGGTGGGAAACAGTCTCAGAAGAGCCTAAGAAGGCAGAAGTAGAGTGGTGAATTAGTTTTCTATTTCTGTGGCAATGCACCAGGATCAAGGTAACTTATAGAAGGAAGGGATTATGTTGGATTTACAGTTACAAAGGGATACGAGGGTATCATGGCAGGACACATTGTAACAGCCAGCAGTCAGTGTAGCAATGGAGCAGCAGCTGAAAGCTCTGATCTCAAACCCTAAGCAGGGAAGGAGAGAGCACACTTGAAATGTAAAACCTGGCCCTAGTAACATACTTCCTCTACATCAAGCATATGAGCTCAAGGGGGCCATTCACATTCAGACCATTGCAAGTGGCAAGCTGGGGACCAGTAGGGACAACTAATGTAAGAAGTCTAGATGTACAGATCACTCTGCTGTCCAGTCTGCAGTGGCAAGCCTACATCCACCAATACTTCCGGCTCCTGGGGTGGAGGAAGGATTGGCATCTGGAACCTCCATTATCAGGCTGCCTGGAGCTCACCCCCACTTCCCTATCACAAGGCAGCTCACACTAAGCTCAGAGAGGAACCACCTTCCTGGGATTTTCCAATTCCCAGAAACTAGTTGTCCTGCAGCACGTATGCAGACTTAGTGCACGAGGATAGGACTTACTGGGTCATTTTAAAAATTAGAACTCAGCCGAACAGTGGTGGCGCATGCCTTTAATCCCAGCACTTGGGAGGCAGAGGCAGGTGGATTTCTGAGTTCGAGGCCAACCTGGTCTACAGAGTGAGTTTCAGGACAGCCAGGGCTACACAGAGAAACCCTGTCTCAACACTCCCCCCAAAATTAGAACTCATTCACCGTGGTCTAAACATCTGTTCCCCACTTCCCACTGTTTTTGAATATATTTCTGTTTTAGGGTCTCAGCACTTGCCATTTCTTCTGCCTGGAAGGCTTATCCCAGATTATTACTGAATTATCAAGTGAACTTCAACCTACATGTTATCGCCTCTAAGAATCTTCCCATGACATCACTGTTTCCTTCTGACCACCCATCTGCAGCCCAGATGCTATGTAATAAGTTACCCTACTCCATCCTCTCCCACTTCCGTTCTTTACTGTCTTGTGCCTCACATGAGAAGTCAGTCACACATCCCAGTGCACGTACAGCACGGTCATTCCTTTTCCATCACGGGCCTTCTCTGCATCCATCCTTGGTCTCTTTCTCCATCTCTGCCCTTCAGCGTATGCATTTACTGTTCAGTGGAGACATATGTCCTTGGATATTATCGAATGCAACAAGTATTTGACTTGGATGTTTTCATGGGCTTGCCGAGGCCTCATCCTAGTTGCTATAGGTGCATTCCACTATGGGTTTAAAGATCCAGGTACACTTGTCACACACATATGTATACTTGCAGTTGACCGATAGAATTTTGAAGTGTGCACTTCACCCGTTCCTCGGATTTGCATTCAGCTGCTTGATGTCTTGTGCAGCTCCATAGTGAAGATGCTCATTCTATACTTTAGAGACCTGTGTGAGAATGGACTGGATACGCACCCAGGACAGAAGTTTAAGGAGACACGTGTTCTAATCGTCATACATGTATTTATTTGCTGGGTCAGTACAACTCAACGAGAAGGCATACTCCTCATTTTGCAGATGAAGACATGGAGGCACAGTGTCCTTGCCCCAAAGGGAACCATTGCCCCTGTTCTCTGCCTGCTACTGACCATTTGTCCCAGTCAGCAATCCCTAAAGCCTTTAGGCTGTGGGGAAGGCAGTGGGTGTGACCCCTCAGATTCCAGATGCCTCCAGTTGTTTCTAGGCTAGTCCAACACTACCCTACCCTAATGGTACACTCTAGCAGTGCTGTGCCAGAGACAGTGGGCAGAAAAAGAAAACAGTTGCCTCCGTTATGAGCAATAGTGGCTTCCTCTGCTTCGGTACCCTTAGCTCACAGCTAGCAACAGCTGGCCTTCCTTAGTACCAGGGAGTTTTGTGGCTTTTGCCTAGATTTGCATAGATCTGCAGACCTATACATCTCGTCCTTGTTTTTGGTGCAACATCAGGCTTAGGTTTGGAGGTGGGGATTGTCCCTTATACTCTTCAGCGCTTTTATTTGTTTATATATTTTATGATACAAGTGTTAATGTCTGCATGTACATCTACACACCAGAAGAGGGCATCAGATTCCATGGGACTTCGGATCCTGTAGTGGTTGTGAGCCACCATGTGGTTGCTGGGAATTGAACTCAGGACCTCTGGAAGAGGTCTCTCTTCAGATCCATATCCTTCAGTTTTTATTGTCACCAGGAATTGTCATCTTGGTTTACTTGTTTACATGCTCATCCCCTACTCCTGCCTCCAGTAAGATAGTAAATTTCTCACCAACAAGGACCAGTTATCTAACTTATTTATGTCCCAGTTGTCAGAACAAGGCCAGCACATAGCAGTTAGAGGAACATAAGAATTAGCCATGTTTTCTATAGAAACACAATGGCACACACTCCTTTGGGGGCCTCTCTCTCCTTACATTTTTCACCTCAAGTGTACCAAGTTGGGGACCAAGCCTTTAACATACAGACTTTGAAGGTCATTTTAAATCTGAACTAGAGCCTCTTAGCAACCATAAGAAGTTTTATAGCACCCCCCGCCCATCCTCTGGTAGTTGTCGAAACTGATAACTGATGATTATTCTGAGGAGAGAAAAATCTATCATCTTGCTGATGCCCCAATTTAGCCTTTCCTGTCCTTTCTTATTTCGTTGAGCACACAGAGCTATCTCCCCAGTCTTCTCTCACTGAGTTCAAGGCTGACCTTGAACTCCCTCTGCAGATCAGGCAACTTGAGATCTTCCTGTTGCAGCTTCCTGAACAGCTAGGATTACAGGCTCACATTGCCAGGCCCAGCCTAAGTTCTATTTCTTAACTTAAATTCATAGAAGAACTAATAAAAATATTTTCAAAAGACTAGAGCGATGGCTCCGCTGGTACGAGTGCTCACTTACAGAAGCATAAGAAGCAAAGTTCAGATCCCAAGCACTGGCATACAAACCTGGGTGAGAAGATGCACACCGGAAACCTCAGCTCTGGGGTGGGGGGATAGCCGGCCACTCTAGCTCCAGATTCAGGAAGAGACCCTGCCTCAAGGGACTGAGGCAGAGAGCGACTGAGCAGGGCACCAGACATTCTCTGGCATCGATGCCCACATGGGACCTGCACACATGTGTTCATACAGTGTGCTACATTCTCACACACGATAAATATACAGTAGTTTTGAGATAGACTGAATATTTTGTTTTCCTTGTTTGAGACAGGGTCTCTCTGTGTAGCCCTGGCTGTCCTGGAACTTGCTATGTAGTCCTTGGCTGGCCTTAAACTCAAAGAGATCTGCCTGCCTTGGATTCCCGAGCACTGGGCTTCAAGGTGTGAGCCACCACACATGGCAAGATCAACTAAATATTTCTATGAACAAATACCCTTAAGATTTCAGAGGCCGGCTGAAGAAGAGATGGCTCAGTGATTAAGAGCATTGGCTGCTCTTCCAGAGGTCCTGAGTTCAGTTTCCTAGCAACCACATGGTGGCTCACATCCATCTATAATGGAGTCTGTTGCCCTCTTCTAGTGTGTCAGCAACAGTGTACTCATATACATAAAACAAATGAGCATTATTTTTTATAAAAAAAAATATCTCAGAGGCATGTGGTAATAAAATATTTTGTTGAAGGATTGAGAGATTGGTCCCTGGGGTGTCTCTAGCCTGACTTTGGACTAGCAAGTTCAAATGGCCTCTTCTGGTATGTCTGAATAGAGTGACAGTATACTCACATCGTACAATAAATAAATCTAAAAAATAGTCTCTGTACTTTCTATGGTTTCCATCTTGCATTGTTGGTCAAAACAAAGCCCCGTGACCATACCCAGTCACAGGACTCACTTGAGGGAGATGAAGTGCAAAGTCCCATTGCAAAGGGAGTGGACACACAGAGATGTGGAGGGCTGGAGCTGTCAATCACCTCTACCACACCAACCCAGCAGGCAGGTTCACTTCCTATGTACTGTGGCTTTCCATCAGAGGAGCAGAACTTCTTCCCTTATTTAGAGCCACGGAGAGAATCACAGGGAAATTTTCACTGTTCCTTGACTTGAACATAAACAACTTGTGAGATGGACACCTGGTCCAAAGAGCTCTGCTTTGACAGAACTTCAAGTTAACTAAGCCAGTTACTTTTTAACTCCCTAAGCATGAAGACCAGATGATGAGCCGGCAGGTTACATAAGCCTGGTCTCACAGGACTTCCCTTGTAGTTCAGTTTCCGAATACTTAATAGTGTACAAACAGCAAAAACCAGGATCAGTTTACCCAGAGGGCATTGGTGTGGGCACAAAACTAAACAGGGCCAGACATGCTTTTAAAAAATAAAAATGCCTCCTCTTGAAAAGCCAGCTATCTCAACTACACTGTAGATTGAGGGCAGGAAGAAAGAGGTAAAGAAATTCATTAAAAATATAAATCCAGAGGCAACACACACACACGCCTAAGACCCTTTTTGATAATTCTTAGACAATGAGAGACATAAAAATGTTCTTGTTTAGCTGATGATTTTCCTTCAAGTAGTTCAAATGCTTTATGGGGAATCTTATATCTTTGTTATGCAAATAGGCATTCATTTTTACATTGTGTGTATATTTAATGAATTTCTGTGAAAAATGGAAATAACTGATAAAAAGTCTAGCCTTCTAATTCTTTGGCTTGGTTTTATTTTACTTTGATGGTAGGGAATGACTAGTGACAGTGACATAATGAAGAAGCAATCTTTATTATTTATTGAATGCCTAAGCTGTATCAGCTAAAATCATCTACACACAACATCTCAGGGCATGTGATAGTAATATATCTTTTCAAAGATCTAGGAATGAACGTCAGGGAGAATCTAAAGATAGGTTACTTCCCATGGAGCATACAGTTTGGGGGAGTGTATGTATATATATATACATATATATATATATATATATATATATATATATGTGTGTGTATATATATATATATATATATAATTAAGAAAAAACCTTAAAAATGTAAATTCTGAAATGCTAAAAGAAAAAAATGTAGCTGGAGGACATGCTTTCTTTACAGCATCCATTAGCTTGAATTAATTTTGAAACAGTCCTGTTACTCATGTGGGATGATGTGACATTTGCCCAAGCCCCAAGATAATCACTAATTCACCAAAATCAACCAGAGGCATAAGGGGTGAGTTCTGGTAATTCATAGACGTCCCACGGTGTCGGGACTGAAACTCAGTCAGCTGGAGCTCAGACTAGAACGGTTCTGCTAGCACACAGATCCTCTACGGGGTGCAGATGTGAGGCCTGCTCCTGCTCCTCAATGCCTCTCCAGGTATACCGATGTCCTTACCACATGCTTGTTCCCAAGGCAGAGGTGTTTCCTGGGGTATAGAGTGTCAGGGTCAAATGCATATAGTCCAGTCCCAGGTTGCTGTCCCACAAGGTCATGGGCACTCTTGTCTACTTGGCCATCAGACTCCCCCACCCCAACAAGGCTCTGTGAGTCCTGGGCTAGTGAAATGGGGCAGCTGAGAAGTGGAGAATACATCTTGGGGGGTGTTGGGAGCCGACTCCTAGAGAAAGTGGCTATCATCTTTGCAGTCATCTCAGGCCATATACCCTAACAAGAGACTTGTTTTCAATAGCCCACAACAGCTGAGCACACTCTGATAAACATCTTATTTTTCTCACATATCTTGTTTTGTTGTTTAGTGCCCCCAGCTGCAGGCCCATGTGGTCTCCACGCTGCAAAGCACGTGATATAGTGCCTTCAGCTGTGTTCCCCTGCTTGTCCACAGTGGCAAGGCACGTGGAAAAGCATATAAATACCCAGGATTTCCTTTCAATAAAGGAGACTTGATCAGACTCTGTCTTGTCTCCATTCTTCATGTCTCTGCCCCTCCATCCCACTCTCTCTCTTGCTAGACCCTGACCCGAGGACTGGAGCAGCAGAACAGGCCGGAACAGCGGGGCAGCAGCAATGGCTGCAGTTCCGTCTTGCGGGGACTTCAGGGAACAACTCTTAGTACCTGAATATAGGGACGCAAGATAGCACCCCTGTCCATCAGCACTGTTTACCAGGTTGCTTCTGTGAAGATTACCATTCTTTGGACCCTCTTTTAACAAACTGGTAGTGCCCTACCTAAATCAGCCAGAATAAAATTTTTAGTGCTTACACTTGAGAACCTCCAGTGGGAATATTAGCCAAAATATTGTCGTCTGAGTCCACTAAGTTGGGTTTTGGTTACTAGGCACAGAGGCCCTAGCCGATGTAGGAGTGCCAGCAATGAATGGCCTCAGGTGGTTTGAGCAATAACAGATTATTAGAGCAGGACATGGGCAGGGCGAACTTGCCCCAGTGCCTCCAATGCTAGGTAGTAGTTTGGGGAGGTAATAATCACACGGTGCCTGGGTTCCAAGGACGAACTCAGGGCTGACCCAAGCTCAGCAGCAGGATCCTCTTGAGGAAAGTAAGCATCGTGCCCCTCAGATTTCTCTATTGGTTGTGGAAAGGTGGGTGAGATGAAAGCCCAGCTAGTTTATTCTTTCCAGTTATTTCTTCTCCATGCTCTCAACCAGTTCTACTTAGTACTGTCAGCTTTGCAAACCTGGCCTATTTGGTCATCTGGGATCTACATCCTGAATGAACAAATCTAATTCTGAGAGGGCTCGAAGGATTCCCTTCCAAGCCAGCACTCCACTGAGACACAGGAGAAGCCATTTTAGGTGGAGGCCTTACTGATAGAGTTACAAGACATGAATCTATGTGGTGCTATCCCCACACAATCTAAGAGAACTCTCAGAACTTACTTTGAATAAGTTATAATGGCTTTATCACTGCTACTGTCCCCTGAGACCTGGTGTACTGAAGTCTTGGTCCCTTGCTGATGGTGCTATTTTGAGGAACAGTAGAAACTTTAAGAGGAGGGGCCTAATGGGAAGAAGCTGGTCATGGGGGAATGTTTTTCTATCTTGCCCTGCCCCCTTCCTGCCTCTTTATACTACGTCCTGGAAGCCATGAGGTGAACAGTTCTTCTTTATATGCCTGTCATAATCCTCTTCCTCACTACAGGTCCAAGAACAGAGGTTCAAAGGTCATCTTCACTGACATAAGTTCAAGGCCAGCCTGGAATGCATGAAACCCTGTGTCAAAATAAAGTAGAATGTTTCTCTGACATTTAAACATGAATTTCCACTGCCTGCTCATATTTTCAAGATTGTCTTACATTCTTCTAAAAGTATTAAAAATTATAATACTTTATATCTGAGATAGTTAATATTTGAAATACTTAGAGTGGTTTAATGATATCTACTCTTCTCTGTTGGTTACCATGGTACTTTTTCCTCTTAATATATTTTTGAAAGGAGGACTTTTGTTTCATAGATGTGTGGTGTGTGTGTGTTCATTTTTTCTTCCTATGAGGATAAATGTAAGAATATTTACACAATTTATATTCAAAATCAGGTTATATTGTTATAGAAATAATGTGTCTTCCCAGTGAGAAATTACTCTCATGCAGAGTTTAGTGAAGGAAAATCTCTTCAGTAGTGCTTGTCCAGCTCTGGCTAATGCCCAAAGAAGGGCTAGGCTCGAATAGAAGATTTTAGGTTTATGCATTATTCCATATACACTGTCATCCCTAAATTTCATTTAGGTCCTGACTCCAGGTTACACTTTAAACAATTTATACAGAGACAAGAGACTGCAAGTCTGGCCATTTGGGCAGATGGGAGATTTACACAGCAAAAATATTGCCAGAATTATTTTGTAAGTACACCTTTGTTGTTTTTTTACATAGTTCTTCCCAGGGTCATTTTGCCCCCTTAGCAGAATTATGGTTTTCCCAAGAAGAAACGTGTATGTGTGGCAGACCAGGACTTAATATTGATTGTGACTCTACACCACCCCTTGAGCTGTCTCTTTAGAGGCACGTTCTTTGGGAATGTGACCTAATGGCTGGTCAATCCTGGGGAACAAACGTTTACATATTAGCATATCTCTAACCAGCCTGGTTAGCAGACTACTTATCCTTGGGATATTTTAGAAGCAGTGCTCCCCTAGCTAAATTCTACATTGTATCATTGTAGCAATTTATTAGTAAGCAACCTATTAGTAAATCCTTTAGAACAGTATTCTATTACTTTGAATTTCTACATTGGCATTAGCTTGAAATAAAAAGTTGAAGCTTGCTCTAACTAACTGACAGTGTGGAGAGACAGCTGAGGAGGGGGAGGGAGGGAGACCAAGGAGTTGTGATGGAAGGGAGGAGAAAAGACAGTGACATACAGGGACAAAAAGGGAAGATGTTGAGGTTTGGTCTGTTGCTGTGTATTGTAATGCTAAGTACTGACCCTAAGGTCTGGGACTGGAGACCCTCGTGTACACTGAGGGATGCTATGTCGTCTTGCACCTTAATTTAAAACTGTTGGTTGAATAAAGATGCCGACAGCCTGTAGTTGGACATGAGAGTGTAGGCAGGCTTTTGGTTCCCCAGGTCTGAGGCAGGATTATATGTGTGTGTGTCTGTGTGTGTGTGTGTGTGTAAGAGGAGAGAGAGAGAGAGAGAGAGAGAGAGAGAGAGAGAGAGAGAGAGAGAGAGAGAGGAGGGAAGATGCCATGGGGTAAGGGCTCATGAGAGCTAACTGGCCACAAGGGCTGGCCAGTAGTAGTAAGAGTAGCCCAGGTGGAACACAGAAAGTCATATAGAGGGCTGATATCTGCCCAGCTCTAGTGCTGTTTAAGGCTTATTATAAATATAAAGACATAAAAAAGCTTTGTGTCTTTTATCTGGAAACTAAATGATCCAAGGCAGGGTAGAAATCCCCGATTAGTACAAATAATTACTAAAATAGCAAAATGTTATCATTTGTTTTAGAAATTTCTATAATGCCTACATGAAAGAAGCATAAAAATACAAAGTCTAAAGAAAAATATTTCTCTACTTTTAAATTTCACATAAAATAATTAGAAACAATATAAAAATGGCTTGAGAGAATAATACCTTGTGGCCCCAAAAAGTATTTAACCTTTGTAAAATATGTTAATCTAATTTAATTTAGCATATCAACTAACAGTAAGTAATATTGTATTAGAAAAGAATACCTCCAAGACTATTTTTAAGTAAAATGTTTTTAAATGTTTGTTGTTATTTGTGTATGTGTGTGTATACGTGGTGTGTGTATGTTTGTGTATGTGGTATGTATATATGTGTGTATGTGATATATGTGTATCTTTCTGTCTCTGTCTCTCTCTCTGTCTCTCTGTCTCTCTGTCTCTCTGTCTCTGTCTCTCTCTCTCTCTCTCTCTGTACATATAGGCTGTAAGGATGTAGAGTCTAAGGACAACTTACTAGAATTGATTCTCTCCTTCTACCGTGTGGATCCTGGGAATTGAACTCAGGTCATCAGACTTGGAAGTAAGCACCTTTACCTACCGTCTTAGTTGGGGTTTTATTGATGTGAAGAGATACCATGACAACTCTTATAAAGAAAATCATTTAATTGGGGCTGGCTTACAGTTTCAGAGGTTTAGTCCATTACCATCATGGTGGGAAGCTCGGCCACATGCAGGCAGAGGTCGTGCTGGAGAAGGAGCTGAGAACTCTACATCTGGATCCCCATGTAGTAGAAGGGGACTGTGTGCCACACTGGTGTGCCTTGAGCATATATATGACCTCAAAGCCCAGCCTCCACAGTGACACACTTCCTCTAACAAGGCCATACCTTCTCTAATAAGATCACACCTCTTATTTGTGCCGTTCCTCATGGGCCAAGCATTCAAACATATGAGTCTACAGGGGCCATACCTATGCAAACCACCACAATACTGAGTCATCTCTCAGCTCATAAATAAAAATTTTAATTGGTGAAAAAAATCAGAAACCATTCATAAAAAGGAAAGACAAGTATAAAATAAAAATGTGAATAAATGAAGTCATTAAATTGAAAAGTAAACATGTACCAGGGCCCTCACACCTCCATCTGTCATGTCTGTAGCAAATGATCCCTTCCACTGCCATTTTAGCTCTCTAATTTTGTGTGTGTGTGTTTAAAGGAAGTTGAAATGTTTTTCATTCACATTTATCACTCTCTTGCTTTATGAATATGATGTCATTATTCACTACGGAGATTGTGAACACCAATGAGTTAATACTAACATACAGCATTTTGAAAATATGAGAAAATCAATATTCTCATTTCATACTTGGTGGGGGTACAGTAGGTTTGAAATATAATCAAGGCACAAATATTGAGTGTAAAAATGTTTGTCTCCACTTTAGGGATCTCTACTACAGAAATAAATGTCCTACCAGGTATGTTCAACCCACGGCCTGTGTGCAATGTGCACTTAGAGATAGCTCTGACGTGGTCTAACACAAAGTCACAAACTTACTTAAAAGGTTACAGGGTTGCTTTTGGTGATTTAAAAAAAAAAAAAAACCATATAACTCTATTGTGTGAGCATGAGCTTTGTAGATTACTATATTTTGTCACAGTGTCAAAAGATTGGACACACCTGAGCCTAGACCACACTGTCTTAGTCCATGTTCCATTGCTGTGAAGAGATAGTTTGACCATGACAACTCTTATAAAAGAAAGCATTTAATTGAGGCTGGCTTACAGTTTCAGAGGTTTAGCCCATTATGCTTATGGCAGGAAGCATGGTGGCATGCAGATGCTGGAGAGGTAGCTGCGAGTTCTGCATCTGGATCAGCAGGCAGCAGGGAGGGAGAAACATACTGGGCACGGCCTGAGCATCTGAAATCCTAAAGCCCACCCACAGTGACACACTTCCTCCAACAAGGCCACACCTACTCCAAAATAGTACCACTCCCTGGTGACCAAAACATTCAAACTTATGAGCCTATGGGGCCATTCTTATTCAAACCAGCACACATGTCATAACTGTTTCTTGCAGGAAAAAACGTTCATAGTATAAAACTCTGCAGACAGTGAGGGTAACATAACTGAATATCCATCAGTAATGAAATGATGTATTCATAGGTTTTTACAGGAGGGTTACAGGGAGTAAGGTTTTATTCTGCTCTAACTAACATTACATTCACATTGACTACTTTATATGGACAAATGTCTGTGACACACTCTGTTATGTAAAGAAAGCATGACCCAGTGCACACAAACCTGTTCTTTTGTCAGGTCAAGCCTTATCAACCTTCCTGGTGAGTGTCTGCTTCTAGTGACCACAGGGCAGGCCTGGTCATGTCTGTCTGAGCATTTCTCTGGCCACAGGCATTTGGTTTGGCTAGAGTAACTAAGTACAAAGTCTTAGAAATTATGTCAGTCCTACTGAAAGAAAGGCTGCCTTTCCCTCTCTGAGAATTAAAACAAAACAAAACAAAACAAAACAGAACACTGTGTAACCCATGAGGGAGATTTACCTAAGAATGACAAAAAGCAAACCAGGGAAGATAAAGCCAAACTAGGTGCTGAGTTAAGTTGCTAGATTCAGCTATTCAAGCCTTCTTGAGTTCACAAACCTGTTTTGGTTGCTTGCAGTCAAGAGTCCTAACCAATAATAATAGAATAATGTGGGTGATTCGATTCTGACTTGATAAAACAGGACCTTTATAATAAAGCACTTTGCTTGTGGGAGATCTATAGTACAACTGAACATCGAAGTTAAGTTTGCAGGGGTGGGAGAGGAAAGATTAATATTTTTCCATTACATACTTCTGTAATATTTGGTCCCCAGAGAAATGTTTATGTTTTATGTATCATTAAGATTCTATAAAATTTAAGCAGGTAGCCTACAGCTGTGTTTTCCAAATGTTGGGTTTTATGGAGGAGGAACCAGTGTGAGTGACTAGGGAAAAGAATCGAATCTTACATTTGAAATTAGAAAAAAATAAAAACCAAATATAATGAGTAAGCAATAGCTCTTTCATACTCAGTTTAATTTTTGAAGCTAGCACACAAAGTAATGGGTTTCACTCTGTCATTTTCAAGCATGCTCCGTTCTTATTGCCTGCCCGCTGCCTCTCTTTTGATGGTCTCATTCCTGCTCCAGTAGCCCTCTAAAACCTGTTCTTCCCTTTTCATGATCCTGTCTAGTTTCATGGCACACACAACACACACACACATGCTCACACATACATATTACACATTATGTAATGTATATTACATATTCTTTATCTATTCATCTGTATATATGACTAATGTTCTTTAGAATGTCCTTTCTAGGTAACTCGTTGTAAATACAACATTAATCCAATTTGGTAATGATGATAGATACATATAATCCCAGATACTTGGGAAGCTGGATCAGGGGGTGGCAATTTTACCCTAATAACTCGAGCTATGTAGAAAATTAAGGGCCAGCCTGGGCAATTTGGGGAGGACTGGGAAATGTCAGCAGTAGAGTGCTGGCCCAGCTATGGGTTCAATTTCAAGCACTGGGAAAACAACAACGAACCAAACGAATACAATTAGACATTTAGGAATAAGACAGAATTTTCTCTTGATTAAAATATACCACTGCCAACGCAAAGAAAATAGTTAAATTCTTTCATAATGATCTTATAATTCAATTCATCTCTGTTAAATTCTAATTGTGAGTTAATGAGTTAATTAAAATTCTTATTTAATTTGCAATGTTGTAATGCTTACCTGTGACCATGTTTTCGACTTTATTTCTGGAGTGGCACCTTTCGTTTCTTGACTACAAATACACTGCATGTTTGAACAGTCTATGTCCTGAAAACGTCGTCTCATACATTTATGGAAACACAATTTGGTGACATGGGCATACAGTATTTATATTTGTGTTATTCAGAAATATCTGTCCCCCTCCCGTGCTGAGAGGCGAGACCAATAGGAACATTGATGACAGATTGCAGGGAGATATAAATATCACCACACATGGCCTCTCGGTACTGTCTCAGGAGCCTTGGTCTCCCTGTCCTCTTGAAACTCAGAAAAGGTCAATTACTTCACAGCTGCTAACTCACCTGAGAAATGGGCCTCACTGAAGGGGCTCTTGGGAATAGGAACCTGCCTTTGGGGAATGGCTGGCCCAGTAGCTACGGTGTTGAATCAACAGACACTAAACATTTATTTACAAGGAAGCTGCATAGCTGTGATTACTGCGCACTGTTTCCTCACAGTCGTGTCCAGCTGCCCTGACACTCCCTTCCCAGGGAGAGGATACATTTCAACATAATTAAAAGTTGAGAACTGGTTCCTGGACTTTGAGTATATCCAGTTACTACAATGCAAATGTCAGCAAATCCAATGGTTATCAGAAATTTATAGGGGAAAAAAAAAGACATTAGCAGCATAGAACTTTAATGTGGGCATATATGAAATATCACACATGTTAATTGCTCATAAAATTTTCTCATAAATAAAATTTCGAGGAATGGTACTGAATGGAAGGAAACAATGATAATAAACAGAAATCAAGAAAAGCACAGTAAAGTCTACATAATTTTTCGTCTTATGGAGGGCATGAGAGCGTAATTGATTTTACTGATTTACAGCAGAGCCTACAGTCTTGTCATGTAAAATTTAATAGGTAGCTTGGACATTAAATTTTAAACTCAGGATCATCATCAATCTTTTATTTAAATCTGATAAGCTTCTGGGGTTACTCCATGGGTGGAGTCCTAGTGTGTTTCTCCCCGTGACTCAAGTTCAGGATATTATGTCTTCCTGCACAAATCTAGAAACACATGTATTACTTACTATAATGGTAATAGCATATAACTGATGTTTTTCATAGCGTTGGAACAAGGATGTGTTGCTTTCCCTAACAACTTGTGCTCCCTTCTCCTCGGCTTTACTAATTCCAGCTAAGACGTTAATTTTCATAAATAGAATTGAAAATGTTGTTCTTTATAATCTTCCAAGTTGAATTCTGGGTCATGCAAAGATTAAGTGAAGTGACTCAAACCCCAAATCCTATAATTACAGAATGACTGTTTAGATGGAGTAAGTCTTCCTTTTCCCTCTCTTCTTTGGTTGGGAAGGCAACTTTGGTGAATTGCAAATTACAAGAGTCAGGCTGCTTGTCTGCGGTGAAGCGCTCCTGAAGACATCATCTACTTAGCTGCCATTTGCTTTGTTTAATCTGAGATTAGGCCTAGGGGAACCTAAATTTAGAGCTGACTGGATTCTTTAAGGTGGCATTAGCGAGTTCAGTTTTTTCGATGTAGCTTTTCTGAGTCTGTGACTGGGGCGGGGGCGTGGGGGGTGTAACCATTTTAAGCTGGAAAAACAAATGAGATTAAAGTTGTGAAGGAATTAGAAATATCTACAAACTGGTCAGGTGATTTACTGGACTTCCAAATGGCAGCGCCTGTCGGTGTCCTGTCTCACGTCACGTGCCCCGTGTGCCACCCCCCCACTCCCTATTTCCAAGTTGCTTGTGACAGTCTCTCTGAAGATCGGGCGGCTGTCTTTGACCCTACCCATCACCTAAGGGGAGATCACGTGATTCATTACTCTAATGGCCTGGGAAAGGAAACCCCTCAGGGGAGAGAGGGCTGAGAACTGCAACCACTTTCCTAATTGGACTGCGCTGAAAGACGCTGAACTGCGGGGACCCGATGCTGGCTGGAGCATTCGGGACAGCAAAACAGTCCACACGGAGAGAGGGCGTTGGCAGACCTGGAGGCTTAATTCTGGGAAGTCTCAAAGCCGCCTAAAGCTGGCCGTCTCCTAGATTTAAATTTAGAAACGCTGTTTTAAGAAAGGCTGCCATGGGAAGGGTCTTAGTTCAGTTTTATTTTGT
Source organism: Mastomys natalensis (assembly GCA_021653895.1). Taxonomy (NCBI): domain Eukaryota; kingdom Metazoa; phylum Chordata; class Mammalia; order Rodentia; family Muridae; genus Mastomys; species Mastomys natalensis. Next base: position 724,405 of record JAJTUV010000165.1, on the reverse strand, counting down.
AGCTCTGGTAAGCCTTCTTTTGGTGGTGCTTGAAAGCGGGAAGGCAAAGCTGTAATGCTGTGCTTCCCTGCTGGGTATTTTTCTGCTAGGGGAGCAGGCCTGGAGGAGATGCATGGTGAGTTGGGAAGCCAGCCAGCCAGACTTGCATTCACACCTTAGAGTCTGCACTTAGGAATTCTGTAGCTCATTATCTCTCAGTTGCTGGCTGTTGGATATGGAACATCCACGGCTTCCATAATTGAATGGGATCAATAATTACCTTGAAGGAAAGTGGAGATAACCAAATAACATGTGCAAAGTGTCTGGCATGTAGCAGATGCTCCAAAACATCACTTGCCATCATCCTCTTACCCATCTGCTTTCTACGTCACTCAGTTTGTGATTTTCTTACTCCCACCGCTCCTGGGTTTCTTCTGTTGTGAAGGTGGAGTTTGGGTTGGAGATGTAGATCAGTGACAGAATACTTGCCTTGAATGCACAAGGGCCCGGGTTTGATCTCTAGGGAAGGAAAATGGGAAATGCCGAACTCTAGCTGGGACGATATTCCCAGGTGACCTTTGGAATGTAGGGACTTTGTTCTTCCAAAAGACAGATCAGATTCTTGCCAAACAGCCAGCTGTGACAGCAGACGACATAGACCTTCAAAGAGTAACAGGCCCTCGAGTTACTGAAGAGCTGTCATTGATTTTGCCTGCATCAAACACCAGCTTTGCAAAATCAGCAGGATAACAAAAGCTTCCGCGTTTATCTTTGACCTCCTAACCCAGTCATGTCCTCACAGGCTGATCTTCCAACTTGACTGGCCTTTGCTCTAACTGTTCACCTGCCATCTGCCCTATGGAGATACTGCCCCATCAGCAGACAGCAGTCACACGACCCAGCTGCCACGTTGGCTGCCTCTGTAAACTTTCCCCCTTGGCTCTTTCCGAGGTCCCAGGCCTTCACCTCGGCCCTTGCATCTTTGCAAATAATTTTGTCATAATTCTATAAAAAGGGACAGCTAAATCAATATTTTCGATGATATGTCACAATTTCTCCCAGCACAGCCAATTGTTAATGTTAAAATGTTTTTAATATTGTTTATAAATCTGTTCTAACTGGTTTTCTATTCCATGTTCAGAGTATAACTTTGATATGTAGTTTTAGCAACATTTCCTTATATTTTTCCTAAGTCAGAGAAATACTATTTTACAGTTAATGGTGACTCTAACTGTATATGTACTTTGCAACCATTCTCTAAAATTTCCCTATAATTCCACTTTGGAGGATTTTTTTCATATGCCAGCCCTGAATTAGTCTATTAAGTTCCTATTTCAGTAATTGTGGCTTCCAGTCTACAGACTAGACTCAGTCTACCTGATGCTCAATATGCTGCTACAATTCCATTAGGCCTTTGGTGCTTGTATCTACATTTAATGATTGGCAAATCTTCATAAACTAAATCCCTCACGTCTATAATTGGCAGTGTTTGTAAGTTGTGTTGAATAATTCTTCTATCAGGCTTTTACATTATTATATAAAGCAATCCTTTCAAATAATTTTTTCTGTTGTGTCTATGATGTTATAATTTGATTTATAGGTGAGAGGTTCACAAACTTTTTTTCTGTAAAAGGACAGGTAGTATCTCAGACTTCCCAAGGCATACCATCTCTAAGTACAGCTACTCAGCCTTGCCACTCTGGCCTTATGTCAACCATAGAAAACACATATGTCAAGAGTTGGGGGGGGGGACACAGCTTTATTTATGGACATTGAAATTTGAACCTCATATGTGAAAGTATTACTCTTCTTTTGATCTTTTTTTTTTCAACCACTTAAATATGTGAAAACTATTCTTAGTTTAGTATGGCTTGTGGGCCATACTAAAGAGGCAGAAAGCTCAATTTGCCCCATAGCTATAGCTTTCTAAGTATAGTACAGTTTCTGGCTAGAAGCAGATTTAGGTTTTATGGAGACTGAAGTCTTTCTAATTAGGGGAACTTTAAGAAAAGGAATACAGGACTGAGAATGTGGCTCAGTGTTGGAACACTTGCCTAGGGTATGTGAGACCCAGTGATCAATCCCCAGTGCTTCAAAAGAAGATGAAGAAAGAGAAGAGGGAAAAAAATCACATTTCCAAGATTAGTTATAGTGGTTTTTAAGGAAGCCATGCAAATAGGAAGCGCTGGACATTGAGCTTTAGAATTTAGGTGACTCTGTCTCTGGGAGCTAGGAAGATGATGGAAGTCCTCAGAACTGATTGGTGAGTGGAGTCACCATGGGGATTTTTTCAACTTCAGGTTCCAAAGCTCTGAGAGATGGACTAAGTTAGACACTCTGGGGACTGAACCTGAGAATCAGTGACTCCCAAAGCTCCCTTAGATGAAGCTACCATGCAACCAAGACTAGAAATTTCTACTTAATTTTTGGCCTTGAATTCACAGAGATCCACCTGCCTCTGCCTCCAGAGCATGGGCTGCTACACCCAACCCTCAACTCACATTTTATAACTGAGTGAATCCAACAGAGCTGGTGCCCCCATACAGTCATTGCTCTGATCACACTGCTTGCCAGGGTGTAATGATATTGTCATGGACTCCTAGACCAAATATTTAGCTTTATCAAGAGTTCAGTATTATTAAATGATCTCAGCTGAATGCACGTACACCACATTCCCACACTCTTCCCTCATCTACTCTCATGGTTTCTTTTTTTTTTTTCTTTACATGGCCGGGACTCACACTAGCCCAGGTAGCCTGTGTCTTACTCTGTCACTCAGGCTGTCTTCAAATTCACAGTGATCCTCTCATCTCAGCCACTCAAGTTCTGGGATTATAGACATGAACCACAAACTGGTCTAGTCTCTCTCTTACCAGTGGGTTAACCACGTGTAGTAAATTGAGTCTTCTTGGGCTCTGCCTGCTTTCACATTCATTATTGTTAATGTTATGTATCTAACGCTAATCATTGGAAATATTTGTTTCTGTTTCTTTTGTTTGTTTTTGAGACAGGATCTTATGTTTCCCAGGCTGGTCATAAACATACTAGCTGAACTCCAGATCCACACTTTCCCAAATGCTAGGACTTGTACCACCATGCCAGACTCTTCAAAGTCTTAAATCTTCGAGTTGGCATACATGTCAGGTAATCTATACAACAAATAAATGACAGCTCTGTCATCAAAGCCTAGAGAATTGGGCTAATAAGTCTCGGCATGAGGATCCGAGCTGAGTCATTTGTTATTACCTAGGATTAATCATCGAGTTTATAGAAGCCCGTCTTCATGTCCCTGTGAAGACTGCTTTCCCCGGAGTTGTTCAGTTATAACATTATTCCATGATGCTGAGATGCCTTCTTGATTGACATTGGGCCGTTCTATGTGCAGAACAGGTAGACAGGCTGTTGAGCTACATCTATTTTTGGCCATCTGGGGGCTTACATTGCTTTCAGTAAACAGATGCTTGCATCACTGCCCGTAATACAGTTCTTGTGCAGCTGAGAGCTTCATTTTGGGGTCTAAGAAGACATGGCCTCGCTTTTGTCCTTGCCCTTATTAGTAGGGACTTCAGAATGTCAGAAGAAACTTGCAAATTCAAATGCCTCTGATTTTGTTCACTGCCAGAAAGCAAAACTACTTACTTTGATCATTTGGAAGCATGTAGAGAAAGTGCTGATTTGGGCTCTCTCTGGGGCGGTATGGTGTTAATGGAGACACATACTGCCTGTCCCTGGTTAGAGGTTTTCATTCTTGGAAGCTAAGATTCTATCATGTCAAACTGCTTCTTCCAACAAGGACTACCAAAGTATCCATTCACTCATCTTTTCATATGAATGTATACATACATCCTAAAAAGCCAGGGACTGTGATGGATACTGAAGATCCAACCTGTGGTCTCAGAGTTTAGGTTCCTGTTGACTAGACTTTTTTGTCAACTTGACACAGCCAGGGTCATCCGAGAAGAAAGAATTTCAGTTGTGAAAATGTTCCATCAAACTGGCCTGTGGGTGAGTCTGTAGGGGCATTTTCTTGATTAATGATTGCTGTGTGAGGCCCAGTCTACTGTAGGCGGTGCCACCCTGAACACAAAGCAAGCTGAGCAACCCGTAAGCAGCATCCTCCATGGCCTCTGCTTCAGTTCCTTCCCTCAGGTTCCTGCTCCAAGTTCCCTGCACCATGGACCATACATGTAAGCTGAAATAAACTCTTTCCTCCTCAAGTTGCTTTTGGTCCTGGTGTTTATCACAGCAATTGAGAGCAAACTAGTGCAGAGGAAGAAACACTAAGAGAAGCACACTGAGTGATAAATGATGTGTAGAAAAGGAAATGGTGTCTGCATGATGAAGGATGAAAGGAGTTTGTCTATATAGACCTCAGAGAACAGCTATCATGAGCTGTCCAGCATATTGGCACACTTTGAAATGGTAATACTGGGTCAAAGAAAACATATAGCAAAGAAAGTTAACTTTAGTTATCTTTAAAGATATTATTTTAATTAATTAGTTAATTATAAATAATACTTTATGTATTTGTATATCATCTATATATTATACTATATATTTATATCTATTATTTATAATTATGTTTAATGTATAAATAATAGAATTATTATAATATAGTAATATATAATTAATACATGATATATAATTAGATAATTATATTTTATAATTATATAATATATAATATATAATATATAAATATATTTTATAATAATATTTAAATATATAATTATAAAATATATTTATAATTATATAATAATTAATTAATTAAAAATATCTTTAAAGATATTATATTTAGAGATTTTAGTTATCACTTGATTTTGTACTTTCAATATACTTACTAGAATATTTAAAATTGCATATGTGGTTCACATTATGTTTCTTATTGTCCTAGTTAGGTCTCTATTGCTGTGATAAAATACCATGACCAAAACCAAATTGGGCACGACAGGGTTTATCTGGATTATAGTATTTTATAGTCCATCATGAATGGAAGTCAGAGCAGGAACTCAAGGCAGGAACCGATGCAGAGACCATGCAGGAAATCTGCCTACTGGTTTGCTCCCAAGCTCTCAGGGTGCTAGTTTTATACAGCATGAGGCCATCTGCCCAGGGGTGGCTCACCCACAGTGGCCCAGATCACATCAGTCATTAATCAAAAATGATATCTCAAGGACTTCCCTCCCCCCGGGCTGCTGACTGCTCACAGTGTGTTACTGTGGTGGGCCTGCAGGGATCCACTGAGAGTCTGGAACTTTCTCCTTTCCCACCTATACCTCACTTCCTTCTAGAGCTTAGAGAACCCTGTGTCTCTAAGCTGTGTGTGTGTGTGTGTGTGTGTGTTGGGGTGCTAATGGACTTTAAGAATTCTCCTACTCCCAATTTGGGGTGCAGTTGGTTCCCTTTCTTGTTGTGAGGAACTTCACTCCCCTATACAAGGTTGTGGGCAATGACTGCATAGTACCCCATTCAATGTGCCAAGGATGATTCAAGACCCCAACATGGCCCAGACAACTAGGCAGCTATTCTAGGACCACCTATTTTTCAAGATGGCATGCAGTTTCTCAGGAGGGGTTATGAACTGGCACCAGCATTTGTGGGGGAGCCAAGGGACACTTGGACTTGACAGATACTTTTGTCGGAACCATTTATGTAACTATAACAACAAGAATAGAGAAAGCTCAACAGTAAAGAGTATATACTGCTTTGGCAGAGGACCCAAGTTAAGTTTCCAGCACTCAAGTCACAAGACTAACAGCTGCCTATAACTCCAGCTCCTGGGGATATGACCCACTAAGCTGGCCTACCCAGACACCTGAATTCAAATGCACACACCTACATAACAGAAGAAAGAAAGAGAGAGAGGAGGGGGGGGAGGGAGAGAGAGCTAAGAATAAATAAAAGAAAGAAGAAAAAGAACAAGAAGTAGAGTGTTCATGCGTCAAAGCTGCCCCCTTGTATGCATGTGGTAAGTCCCGACTTACATCATTTGAGCCAGATCACTTTCCTTACTTATGAAGCTGACTCCTGTATATTATCTTTGCATTTGGCAAAACAAAGGGAACACCAAAAATTAAAATGAGGGCTGGATTTCACAGCTGTTATTTCCATATTTGACACTTTCTCAAGAAGCTAAAGTTGACTAAAAGAAAATACCAAAATCAATATTTAAAAAAAAAAAAAAATCAAAACCAGAATAGAATTGAAACAGCAATAACAATAGAAGGACATTAGGATGTGTGTAAGTCTTACAGGTGACTTACTGTACAACTGCAGAAACATCTGTCCTGTGCATTTTATTAAATTATTTTGTGTGTATGTATTTATGTGAGAGAAAGGGACACAGAGAGAAAGAGGGGTAGACAGAGATGGTGGGAGAGAGAGAGAAAGAGAGAGAGAGAGAGAGAGAGAGAGAGAGAGAGAGAGAGAGAGAACACCATGGTGTGTGTGTGGGGGAATTGTATGAAAGAGACAGAGAGAAAGAAAACAAGCAAGTCCAGGGATTGGACACTCAGGTCATCAGCTTGGAATCGAGGGCCTTTGTCCACCCACCCGTCTTGCCTGTCTCACATCAATGTTTTGAAATCAGTTTCCTTTCGTGCTTTATGTTTTTGTGGACTGAAATCAGAACCTAAAGGAACTCTGAACTCACATTTATAGGTCTCCAGCAGAACAGACCTACAACGAGGTGAAAACCCACTAATACAGCCATCATTGAATTAAGAGGGTTTGGAGTAGAGCCCTCTCAGGGTCTCACTTTCCCATGCTGGCTTAAAGCCTCGGCAAGCCTCCTGCCCTAGCCCAAGTGCTGTGATTATAGGTGTGAGCCACTGTGCCCTGCAATCACGTCGCAGCCATAATTACATCTTGAAGAGAATTACGTTTTATACTGATAAACATCCACATGATGTCTACCCTCCTGGACGCTTCCTCCATGTTTTATATGTTGTAGAGGATCTGGGTGAGAGAGGACAGTATGTGAGCAGGTGGATATGAATTCTCTCTTATTAACCCTATAGCTTTAAACATTACACATTTCAAAGGCAAACCCCCTATGTTTAAAGGAATCATTTTACCTTTGCAAGAAAAAAAAAATAGAGAACAGAAACCAATAGTGGATTTCTGAAACAGAAAGAAAATCATTTGGGTTAAAAATACTGGAAGTTCTGCCGGACTGACTTCCTTCCCTTGCAGGCTGCGGATGTTGAGTGCATGATGAACCAGGATTCTTTCTTAGCTCTTCTCGACCCCCCACTGTACACAGCAGTGCTACAACCCATCGTTTTAGACATCCTTTCCTAGTATTTCATCTCAGTTTACTGTTTTGTGGGTTTGTGTTGGATTTTTTTTTTTTAAGCTAGGAATAAAGCCATGGCCTTCCTCATGCTAGGCAAGTGCTCTGGCCCTAAACTAATCTTAAGCTTTTTTGACCCAGAAGCAAATTATTTAGGTCTGGCTAACCTTAAATGGCTACTGAGGGAGAGGATTACAGACATGCTCCACTACATCTAGCTTTGAATCTCTGAGTTTCCCTGTCTGTGTAGATTACTTACCTTATTGGAATATTGACTGTCTGCATCATTGGGATCCTTAGAACAACTGTCCTGAGTCTTGTACTATCACTATTATTGTTGAATCTGAAGTGCATTCTACACACTCTCTGTCTGCAAACTGTGTGTTCCCATCTTTTTCAGTAAGCTTTGTGATTGATTTGTTGTTGTTGGTGGTGGTGGTAGTTAAAAAATAGACATGTCTTCTGGATGGGGTGAATGGAATACAAAGACAAGCCAAAAACTCTGTACTGGCTCCTGCTCTGTGGTTCTTTGTGTTCCCAGGTCTATTTCCAGTTCCAGGCAGCCGTTGTTCTGGGACCCCGTTTATCTGGGAGATCTGAAGAAAGTTAAGGGGTTTCATTTCAGCTTCTTGTTAGTTTGCTACTTGGGAGTCACAACCCCCAAGTTCCTTACTCACCACCCCGGAAACCAGAGGTCCTCAGACTCTACTCTTCACCCAAAGCAAATGGGAGCCACTAAGAGAAGCAGGAAAAAGGGCAACAAAAAAGAGAGACAACTGGAAGGCTGTGGGTTAACTCAAGACTTTCGTGAAGATGTGTGTGTGGGAGGAAGAAATAAGCGCAGGATAGACCCCCTGGTGACATGCCTTTCTAAGCCTGGTGACACAGTCCTGTCAAGCTTCAGTGGGTTTAGTGGGTTCAGTGGAGGGACCTTTCTTCAGAGGAAGTTTAGGGAACTGCAAGTACAGAGCAATACTTCACAGACACAAGCACCTTGTCCAGAGCGGGAAGAAAGCAATCAGCTTATAAAAACCTCCAACTCATTTCTGCCTCCTCCCCACCAGGAATTCAGGACTACAGGCCACAGTTAGATCAAAGACTCAGGATTCTCATCCCATGTCAGAATTGTAAATCCTTCTTATATGTCTTAAGTAGGTTTCTTTTGCTGTGATAAAACATCATGATCAAAAGCAGCTGGGGGAGGAAAGGGTTTATTTGGCTTACACATCCATTTAGAAATCCATCACTGAGGGAAGTCAGGGCAGGAACTAAAGGTAGGAACTGGAGCAGAGGTCAGGGAGTAGTACCCACAGGGAGCTGCCCCCCCCCAACATCAGTCATCAATGGAGAATACACCCACAGGCTTGTCCTGGCAACCCGATGGAAGCCTTTTCTCGATTGGGGTTTCCTCTTTCCAGATGAGTGGATCTTGGGCTGAGTCAACAAAAAGTAGCAGGACATAATGTCACTGACCTTTTGGTTACGAGGGCATGAAATTGATATAAGCAATATTCATGGGAACACTATTATAATTTATGGTATTTATTTTAGATTTCTTTGGTTTGATATATGCTTTGTTTAAAAATTTTGTGTGTGTGTACATACACATGCCACTGGGCACATGTGAAGTTCGGGGGACAACTTGCAGGTGTCTGATCTCTCCTACGACCATGCGGGGCCAGGGATGGAGCCCGAACCATAGGCTTGGCAGCAGGTGTCTTTACCCATTGAGCCATCTCACCAGCCCCTCGTTTGATAGCCATCTAGGTATCCATGCTGCATATCCCTTTACTCGTTTCAAATTCCCATTAAAAGGGGAAATTTCCAGGTAATTATTTCCTAATGTTTATCATTTCATTTTAGTTTAAGCCAAATTTCCCAAAGAAGCTTCTTTGCCTTGTCACTAAAATTAAAGATAATTAAAAAAATATTAAAATGCCAACAGTATGTTTGCTGTGGTTTGGGGAACAGGCAGCTATTCTTCCCGTTTTCAGAATCCCCACCACCACCCCCATTTATGACAGGATCCCATGAAGCCTGACTGGCCTCAAACTCATCCTGTAGCCCAGGCAAACATGCTTCAGTATGTAGCTAAGAGCTGCCCTGAATTCGGTCCTCCTGTCTCTACCTCCCTCAGTCACCCCCATGACCAGTTTTTCTCACATTTCCATCCTCTTTTTTTCCTCTCAGCTGCGGTGACAATTTGAACTCTGCTGCAGACAACAGAACCCACTTAGGTAATTAGGGTGATGGGTTATTTCATTATCAGGCTATGGCCACCTTACAAACTCACTGGATAAACTGAAAGAATCTAGAGCCAAGGTCAAGTTTCCTGAGGTCAAGAAGGGCAATACCCCGGTGAAGCAGAAAGCTGACACCAAGCAGCGGAATCAAAAGCTGCTGACCAAGACCTGGTAATGTAGCATTACCGACCTAGTGAGGTCGGTGGTTTCTGTTCATGCTTTGAGGACTGACTTCATGAAGGCATGGTTGGAGAAGATAAGCCAGCAAGGAGATAGTGGGAGGAGCAGAAAGTTAGAGGCCATGGAGAGTGTCTCGGAGAAAGCAATGGAAAAGAGGATCTCAGAAATGTCTGTCAGGCTGGGAAGATGGCTCAGACAGCTTTCTATAAAGCATGAGGGCCTGAATTTGATTCTTAGCACCCAAGGAAAAGCTGAGCATGGTGGCAGAAGTCTGCAACTGCAGCACTAGAGGGCAGAGATACTCAGATCGCAAGGCTCACTTTGGCAGCCAGTCTGCTTGAAACAACAAGCTCCAGGCTTAGTAAGAGATCCTGTCTTGAAAATTAAGCTGGAGAATAATATATGAAGACAGTGATCTGTGGCTTCCACACACCCATGCATGGTCTAATACATCTACATGCCTCCCTTCCCTATATACACCACACACACACATACAAATAATAAATAAGTTTATTAGTCATTGAGGGTGTGGTTAATAATTGCAGGGAGATGAATGGACTTGGCATAGTGGGTGGAGGAGCAGGAGGTAAGGAAGTAAGAACAGCATCCAAGTATCCGGTATCTTTCCAAACGATGTTGTAAAGCAGGGAGCAGATAATGGTTAAAGGATGGTATAGGAGAGACAAGGAAATTTCTCAACTAGGAAATGGAAGCCACTAGGAGTCCATGTTTTGATTCTCTCATGCTAATTCAGTTGGGAGGAGATAACTGAGGACACATTGTAGAGCAATGCATGAAGAGTACAGGGTAGTTCCTGAAGAAGTGGGAGGTGATGGGACCTGTAATTCCAGAAGTGAAGAGGAATGGGATTAGAGACTTGAAGTATCTGCGTGAAGGACCAGGAGGTAGTAGTATGGGTATCAGAAAGGATCAGTGATGCAGAAAACTGGGATTACACATGAAATATCGCAGGGCTAGCAAAATGGCTCAGCGGGTGAGCTGGCTAACTTTCATCATCCTGAAATAAACCTAGGCGTATTTGCAAAGAGGAACTCGTGATTGAGAAAATGCCTGAGGGCATGGCTCAGTGTAGGTGGTACTATCCCTGGGCAGGTGGTGCTGGGTTGGTTCAGAAAGCATCTGAGCAAGCCTGAGGAATGAGCTGGTAAGCAGAGTCCCTTCATGACCTCAGCTTCAGTTCCTGCCTCTGGGTTTGTCTTGAGTTCCTGCTCTGGCTTCCGGGATTGTGACCTGAGTGGAAATAAACCCTTTCCTTCCTGGGTTGGTTTTGGTTGTGGTGTTGTATCAAATAGAAACCCTAAGATAGCAGACATAGGTGCTTGTCACCATGCATGCTAGCCTGAGTTCACTATGTATTGTGTAACAAAGCTTTTCCTGGTCAGATATAACACACATGTCTATTCATCTGAGAGGAAACCCAGGACAAACCAAAGTATGGATACCATCAAAGTCCAACTTCATGAACCAATGAGTTTTATTGAGGTTGCTTCTAAGGCTGTGGGTGAGGGATTGCTTATAGGTGTAGAAATGACTCTGACAGAAAAGACAGCTGCATCACCAAAGCCCTCTCCAGCATGGGTGACAGCTTTGCTCATACCAGAAGTCTTCTTTTCAGCAGAAGTGTTTAGCCTTTGTTGTTACACTGGCAGGGAGGGGCCTAGTGAATCTGGTCAGTTTCAGGGACTTCCCTGCAGGATAGGATGTTTCTCATAAACTTACACAACTACATGTTGGAAGTAGAGAGCCAGCTGTTTCAAATTGTCCTCTGGTCGCCACACACGTGCTGTGGCACAACCCCTCACCCAATAAATAATTTTAAAAAAGTAATGAAGTTTTACAAAGATTTAGTATGCAGATCCTAGAAAGTTGGGATAGCTGAGTTGAGGTGGGCTAGGTTGTATGATCCAGTAAACCACCTAGGCAGAAATAAAGATATTCCAAACAGACAATTTCTTCTCTTGATCTATCAGACTATTGAGACAATAGATTCCAAGAAAGGGGAATTTCTCTAGGCATCTCACGCTGGGAGAAAAGACCCCCTGTTGGGGATGGGGCTGTTTAACTTGTCTCCAGAAAAGATATTTCACAGTTCTAAAATCTTGTCAGACCACCTTGTAAGGTGAGACTGAAGCCCAGACAATGATTGGCCATCCGGAAGATTAACTTGGTAGGGAGTAGGGGTGGGGTGGGGATGGGGACACTGGTTTTCTGTGTCTATCTTCCCAAGGTGGTTGCATTGAATAATTCTCCTTGCTTTTTACTATAGCTGGCTATTTTAATTGGTTTCTCATGACCTGTTGCCAAACTTCACTTCTTGGGTACACACTCTGACCCCAAATTTGATAACAACCCTACTACACATGACTGAGGTGGAGAAAGCTTACAGAAAAGCTAAGATAACTTCGGATTTCAGCAGTAAATCTGATCTAAACTGAACCCTAAGACAAAAGGAATTTATCGGCTTGTAAGAGAAAGTCCAAAGGTGCGTAGGTTTCAGACACAGACTAAACAGTCTGCGCATGACTGCTCTATTTGACCCATGTGGATGCTACATTACTCTTATCTTTCCCTTTTCTCTCAAGGCTAGACAATAGCTGATAACAGTAACCAAGGTTGTACACTCAAGGGGGTGGGGGGAGCAGAAGCCTGGGAAGGAAGGAAAATACCTTCTGCTCCCTTCCTTCCAATCCAAGCAATCTCCTACCGTTTTAACCTACTGGCAGGATCTTTAAAAAGTCCAGGGAAGCCTAGAAGCAGCTCCCCCAAGGAGACTGGGTGAAGGATAAGTGTCAAGTGAGTCTGAAAGCAGAAGGAAGGTGTCTTAGCAGGTTCAGGAGACATTGGGCAGCCAGATGGAGTAGCCCTCCTCGGAGTGACCTTAGATCAAGTGGGAGCATCCAAATGTCTTAATGAATCCCAATCTGAGGGGGTTTCTGGGGTTGAAGTACCAAGTTAGGATTTGGAGTTGTCTTTGGGAAGCTGGGAGTGGAGGTGGGGGTGGGGGGAATGTTAGTGTCCAGGTAGTCGTTGTATTCTGTGACTAATACTTGTATGGTAAGAAGGGTATGTGCTAGCTGGGGAGGGGTGCTGGGCTGGGCTATGGCTGCTATTGTTTCTGTGTGTTAGCACTCTTTCCTTCCTACTGTCCTTCAATAGGGACTCCATAGTAGCAGGACACTGTTTTGACTGGTTCCAGGCCACAAATTCTCACTTTGCCTTAAGGCAGCCATGTCTTCGTCCTCATCAATGATGTGGATTTGTGGTTTGCCTCTCTACCATATGGCACCGAAGGTGGATGAAATGGCTAGCAGTTAGTTTTGTCTGCTTTCAGCCTTCCTGTGGGAAACAGTCTCTAAGCTTCTGGTGGTTCTTAAAAAAAAAAAAAGGCTCAAATGACAGACAGCCATATTTTGTCTTTTAAAAAGACCATGTGACCTAAGGTAGGCCAATCAGGATACTCTTTTCTGGGATTTGAATTGGGGGCAGACACAGCCAAGCTAGAAAGAAGCTGGAGTTGGCTTGGCTGGTAGCAGTGTCCTGGAGACCCACTCTGGAGACGAGCAGGAGTTCTCAGCCAGACTCTCCAGCACTGTCTGGCCAGCGACTCTGTATTCTATGAACTGCCTACTGTTAGTTCTATAAACCTTGCTTCATTGAAAGGAAAACTTTCTGTCCCTAAGAACCAAAAGCCTCCACGAGAGAGTCTGTGATTTAAAGGCTTAGTCCTAAAATGCTTCAGAGCTAAGGTGGTCTGAAGCTTACTACTTAGTGCTTAGTACTAAAATGCTTCAGACTTAAGTCAGGTCTTCCTTCCTAGCAGCATCTGGGATGAAGGTATTGTAAATTCCCAACATTATTGGCGTTCAGGGACAGTGCTCACTGCCCAGCACCCACGGGCCATGCACACACGCCCTTTGAAATCAGTGAGCTTACTTATAGCGTGACTTCCAAGTACCTAAGGAAGGTTCCGTTTTCATTTAACCAATGTTGTAAAAATAATACACAGAGGATTTTTCAGGGCAATAATATTCTTCTGTCTGATTGTCATATTTCCTTATACTTATCACGATTACATATACTTTACTTTTATTTTCCCAGACAGTGGCTTGATAGAAAACTTGTGCTGCCCTGGAACTCAGTATGGGGCCCAGGCTGGCCTCAGCCTCCTGGGTACTGAGTGTTTTTCCACACACTTTACTGTTAACTTGGGAATACTTAGGTAGAGAACATAGTCTGACCATTCACAGAGCCATATAAATCCAGTCCTAGACACTGTGTTTACAAATCATTTATTGTTTCATACATTTGTTTTTCAGCAAAAATGCATAGTTTATCATTTTCAGATTTTCTTTTCATATTCAAGACAGGAGAAAACAAATGTCTCAGAAAAGGAAGGTCATAGCAAACTGTACAACAGAAATGAAAGGCAATTTGTTCAGTTACATGCACAGAATTGACCCAAGTGATGTCTGCTTCTATAGATGATTTTGCTTCATTTTTCTGGAAATCTGGAATTATGATGAAGTAAGGCTCTTCCGTCCGAATACTCCATAGACTTGAAGCCACCTTACAGTTCAGGCTGAATGTTTTCACATCCTGAGAATGAATGCCTCTCTAGCTAAGTCAGCTCTTAGGGTGAGGACTGAGTCAGGGTGGCCTAAGAAGAATTAATTTAGCAAGCAGTGGAAATAATTCTTTATGCCTGCATTACTCTTTATTCCCATCTTTCTGTACTATCACCATTTAATGAGCTTTAAAAATTACACATGAAATCTTTCCATTTGATGTGTTAAATTCCCCCTCTGCCTCTGCCCCAAGCATGGGAAGACAGACAGCCCCTCAAGCAAAACCCTCTTAAGGCAGATGGCTGAATGCTAAGCACACGGGAATCCTTTTAGGAATCTGTTGTCTTCAAGGCTGGATTTGTGGAAAGTAAAGGCTTCAAAGGTGGTTGGAAGGGCTTGGGAAGAGCTGAAATGAAGATCAAATTCAGAGCTACCACACGCCTAAGCAAAAGGAAAAACCACTATGGAAGCCTCCCCACAGTCCCCAAAGGAAAGCTTTCCTGTCTAGGCAACGATACACGGGGCTTATGGTTTGCTTGTGGAAGAGACAAGCGCCCGGGCTAAGCATCCTGCTGTCTCTATGGTTTGCTATGGTGACACTTCATCCGTGGGAAATGTGCCTCGTGTCCTCACTGCTGGGTACTCAGTGGCTTGGTTAGAATAATTTTCCTCATGGCCCCAGAAAAGTGAGCCAACTGGACAGAGACAGACCTTCACTACTGAGCCTTCCCGAGAGGGAACTTAGTGAAAGTTTCTAAGCAGAATATTATAAAAGACTTTTTAAGTTTAGCTTTGTTACACACCTAGAATCTATCTGATGCCTTTTTTTTTTCCTTAAAAAAAGAAGAAGCAGTTAGCCTTTTTTAAACTACACAATATTTACAGTTTGAAAGACCCAAGAGGCCTTTATCATTTGGGTAAGAGCTCAGAGTGATTAAGTGCCCAGACAAAGATGAGGCTTTTGAGAAAAAGCCCTGGTTCTCATCCATGTGCTAAGGCCTGTTTTTAACAAACAAATTGCTATTACAAACCTTTGAAATATAAAGTTAAAATATGACTTTAAAAATTTTCCAATGCATTTTTTTTTTTTTGCATCCAGCAAGTTTAAAAAAGACTATACTTTCTAAATAGAGATGGAACCAAAAGAAGAAGAGAAGGAAGTGTGTCCCTGTACTTCACCCAGAAGCAAGGTTCATTGACTTGGTGTCCTGCCTGTCTAGGCATGGTGGTAAACCACGAGAAGCAGGGTCTTCACCGTACAGCTAAATAACCATCTGAAGACTCATCCCGACTCTGCCATCAGTGTGAGTGCTTATTGCATATTCTGGGTGGAACTGTAAGGCATGGGGAAGGTGGCCTGCCACTTTTACACATTCAAGAATGGATTTGCACACTCAAGATATTTCCTTGAGAAATGTCATGTTCAGAACAAAAAGCATTAAAGCTTCTGTGTTACATTCAGAAGCATAGCACGGGGTGGGAACAGGTACTTCTAAAAGCTTAAAGAAGGGGCTGCTGTCCTTCTGCACCAAATAGTAACTGTGTATTGTTGCATACAAGTGTGTGTCACACCTTGCCACTATCACTAGCTAAATGAGCACTTGGGGCCCTTACCTATAACTAAACTAGCCAGTTCTGCAGCTTACTCACAGACTGTATAAAATGCTACCACAAAACAAAGAAGGAAAAAAAAGCCTACAAATTGGTAAGAAATTTACAAACTAGAAATGCAATACATTTGTTCTCTGGGAAATGACAATGACAACAGGCATTTTTGATTGCTAAGAACTGATAATCTTGTAATTAAGAAAAAAATTATTGACAATACCAAAGACCTCAACACTTCAGTAGGAAGGCTTGTGGCCCCTCATAAAGGAATAATAGCCTACAATGACCATTTTAGCCATCCAGTGCTTCCTTTCATAGGTGTCTAGGCTCGTTTGCAGTACATGTCAACAAATGCTGGCAATCCTTCAAGAAAATGACTTAAAATGTGATTCACAATTAGCCTCTAATGCCTTTTTGACCTATGCCCTAATTTTATGGAAACAAATTAAGCCAGGGGATAAATGTACTACTCAAAATATCCCTGCGGTCAAAAGCTACAAGATGTTGTTAAGATGCCAAATAGAATCCCTTGCCACCTGTTTGAGCACGAACACCCTCAGAATCTGCAAGCTTTTCTAGGGACAGAACTGAAAACCAGGTGACACTGTTCAGAGTTGAGCAGCTGTCCCATGCTGGCTGCCTGAATTCAATCCTTCCTCTCTCTCTCTCTCTCTCTCTCTCTCTCTCTCTCTCTCTCTCTCTCTCTCTTGTTACAACAAAAGGATCTTAGAGGAAGGAAAAGGCCAGATAAATTTTGGAGAGTTAAGCATTTAAGCTCAAACCTGCATGGGATCTTGCTTTGACTTCACTACACTCTCTGTTTTAGGCACTTTGAATGAACCACTCTTCAAAATGGTGTGGACGCTATAAACCTTCCAGCAGCTCATTGTTATACCTGAATTGTAAATTAAATTTTCAAAAAAAAAAAATGTTTTAAGCTGAGGAACAAGGAAAAAAGTAAGAGGCTGCAGATACATTACTGTTACACTGATCTTACACCACTAGGAGAAAAGACCCAAACTTCCAACTCTGCTGTAAGATAAAAGGCAATTATACGGATGGATACATGGACTCGCGCCTAGTGTCTTACACATAGGAGCTGTTCAGTAATCACTAGGGAGGTCACATTGAAGACTAGATGGACGTCAGTCAATAGAGCCTAACAGAGTCAGTCAGCAAATGACAAACTTAACGGATGAAGAACAAGATGATGGAAATCATTTCAGTGGCTGGTAACATTTTAAGATTTTATAATCTAATTTTAAAGGCACCCATCTTTTATTTTGTTCTATTTCAAAACTGAATAGATATATTCAATTAAAGGATATATTATCCATGATTACACATAATATATCCAATCAGTATCTGTATGCTTGACCATGTAACATAGTCCTGAAGACTAACAAACAACTGAGCACATAGCTATCTATCCCTGCCTTCTAATATCAGTTTGAAAACTGAATTCTGTCACCTTCAGCCAATGGTAAAACCCTTAAAAAGTAACTTCAACCATACCTGTCGACTATAGCTACATGCAGCTTTACTAGCTGGGAGAGTTGAAGATTTAAAATCATGGCTTATTGCTGTCAGTCCCTCAGATCCATCACCAAATCAGAAACAACTTACCAATTTGACATTCTTAGCAATGGTTCCCATATATAAAGTTGCCCGGCAGATTAGGCTAAGTGGTTTTCTGACTGTGAGCACTTACAGTGGGGTTTATGAATGGAAGCAGCCTAAGGCCACTCTGGACAGTTATGTAGCCCCATACTTTCTCCCTAGGCTATTTATGGAACGTGTATGGCCAGTGGAAAAAGATCATGTTTATTTTTACAAGCCGGTCATGACATGAAGAAGTCTGTACTTCCTCTCTCTGGGAAGGTCATCTTTTTCACCTGAGTGGCAAGCTGGGGAGGAAGAAAGGGTCTCCCGGTAGTCAGCTAAACCTGAGCCTTAGCCAGCCAGCCCTAGAAGCAACCTATGGAGTAATAGGCACAGACATCAGTCATTTCCCAGGTTCCCTTCCAAGGGGCTGCTCCTGGAGATGCCACCTAAGTTATGACTACAAATGAAAAGAAAATTGGATTTTATAATATGCTTCCATTTTTTACTGCCAAATAAGATTGTATGAAGATAGTGGAGTGAATTCTTATTTATAATTTGTCATATATTTTGAACTGTTAAATGCAATCAAATCTAATGCATGTAGTGAAATGGAGAACATGGAAAAGTATTTTTTTAGAGTTTTATTCTGATGGCTACATTACTCCTGAAATGTGTTAATAAGCCCGGTTAGCTCTGCACAAATAAACTGAGTAAATATTTGCTCCAAAACGGCATTATCTGCCTTAACAGAAATAATATAGTTCAGCCAGTAAAACGTGTAGTTAAACCATCCCTGATTTTGAATGGTGTATGTGATATATCTTCGAACAGAAAGGGAAGCTGATACTCTTTTCAATTAGAATGTCCTGTTGCCAATGCTAGTGGCACAGAGAGGGGAAAGGAAATGTCAGAAGGAGAGGCGAGGTGAATCCTCCTTTTTCCTGGAGCATACTGGTAGGGAGATCTTGCCTGGGAAAGCGGGTCATCTCACTGGCTCATGCATCATAATCACTTGAAAATGATACGGGTATGATTTTATCCTCAAGTGGCCTTTGCTTAAAGACAAAGACACACAGCTAGAGAGGACCTAGAAGATCTCCAACAAAACCCTAAAATGACAAATTCTGGGTTTTAGTTCCTGTTCTCACGTTCATAGATTCTTTCAGATGTCTCTCTCTTGAGAGTTCTTTCCAAAGGGGGTGTCCCAATTCAACAACAATAACAACAAAAATCCTACAAAATATTCCTTAACCTGTTTCCTTAGTTTATGAATGGACATTCTTTGAGACTCTACGAGAAGTATCAGTGACATGCGACTGAGTGTATGTGGACACACTCTGATTTCTACAGCTAACCTTGAACAGAAGTGCTGGATTAAGTTTTGCTGAGGAACAGTGCCGGTGGTAAGCACACATTACCAACTTCTATAACGAAACAGAAATCTCCTTGCATTTTGCAAAGGATGAGGCATTGACATTCATCAGGGGTCATGCAAATGCAAGGTATATTTTAAAATCCCATTAAAAGTCCTAAGTTCAATACATACACAAACTCTCTCTCTCTCACACACACACATACACATTTAACTTCTGTGCGCAAGTGAACACACTCAGGGCATTGGTTCCTCCAGGGAATTGTGCCAAGATTCTCTATTTACAAATACAGTAGCAATTAAAAGCATAAACAAAACACCAATCTTTTCAGGAGCACCATCCTACCAGTACTGAGGTAAGTGTTCATATACCCTATGTGCTTGCCTTAAATTATACCTCTAAGCCAAGGCTCCTCATTCATCAATGTAGTTAGTGCCTCTTAGCCCGAAGGACTTACCAAGAAGTGTGGTGAATATCTAAATGCACTATTGTTAAAGAGTTGCCATTTTAATGACAGGTTAACATTTATAAGAAGTATCTAACAATACTGGCCAATAGGTTATTAGAAAGAATCTGGGGGCATGTTTCCTAACCCCTCAAGGAATTAGGGTGACTACCAATCATTTCCACAGCCTGGATTCAAATGAGACTTTGATGTTTAACTGGGCAATTGTAGTCTTAACTCAAAAATTTCAGTAATAAATAACAAGATCCTGACCTTCACAATAGAACTTCCTCACCTGATCCTGACTGCCTTTTAAATTTTAAGCAGGGATACATGTGTCGCAGTCCTAGCCTCCCACCCATCGTGGCTGCAGTAGGAACCTCAGCCACATTAAAGGGCTGACTCCTGCAGAAGCCAAATACTCTGTACACCTTTAAGCTATTTCTGGCCCCACTATAAACCTAAACCCACCCCCATCTTCCCTCCCTTCTGTTCAACCATGATTTGCAGCAAAGTAGGAAAAGAATATGCTCTTCTCCCAGTACAAGAAGCTGTGTTTGAGGACCAGTCATTTGGGCATTGCTTCAAAAGGCACATTTATTTTAGTGGCAACTTAAATAAGTAGAGAGTAAAGAATCAGATAAAAAAAAAAAAAAAGAGAGAGAGAGAGAGAGATAGAGACAAAAACCCAGGGTGGGTTTTGTGGAATACATTAAAGTAAGTAGGAATTGGAGACCTATACAAACCACTGGAGCCTAACCAATAGTCTAATCAGAGTCCCTAAGTAGTCATTCACAGTTTTATCATGACACTCACAGGCCTTCACAGAACACTGTTTAAAAATGTAGTCGAGAACTCCCAAGCAGCTTGCCCTAATGTCCAGTTCATGTGTGCAATGCAGAAGGCTGCAAAATCAAAACTATGTGATAAAGGAAATTCAGTGCATCTCACAGGCTTCAATAAATTATGAAAAATCATTGTATATATTATCATTTAAATAACACCTGATAACACATTTTGAAATAATTAACTTGTGTTCACATTCCATGCATTGTCTAGCGGGTTAAGCCCAGGGTTTGTGTTTTGTGCCCATTTCCCAACAAAGAAAGCGCCATTCTTTTGACAAATCCAAGCATTTCTAGACCTCAGTAGAAGCAGCCAGGGATTTGTGTTTATCCTTTTCACTGCATACCTGCCTTCACTAAGGAACACAGCAGACTGTTAGAAAAGCCAACTGCTTGGGGCTCTATCTGTAATCATAGACAATCCTCACTGTCTTTGCAAAATCCCTGGATATCATAGACAGTCCCTAATTTTCTTCCCAGAGGCCCTCTTCCTTCTGTTTCATCCTCATCTCCCTCTTCCAAAGGCCAGTGGACTTGGGATTCCCCAACTATCAGGGAACCTTTCCCTGTGGCCTACAGCACCCTCTTCTAGCAAAGAAGGAAACAACAAAACTTGAAAACAAACCAACAATAACAACAACAGAAACTCCACGCAAACAGGTGGGCAAACCATAGCCTCCTCCGGGGGGTGGAGGCTCACTTTTTACTGCAGAATTCGGTGCTGTTCAGGAACTTTCTGATGACCAGCCCCAGGCAAACCACCAGCAGCAGCATGTAGCCCACTGTGCCAGAGAAGGTGGGTGCGGCAGGAGGTGCCTGGAGGAACTGGCGCAGGCCCTCTTCCACGTAGTACACCTGGTCATAGATGCTGAGGAAGGTGAAGATGTGAAAGAGCTGGTGGCTGTGACCGATGATGTCGAAGAGACCCGGTTGGATGCGCTCGGGGATCTTGCTCACATTGAAGAAGGCGGCCACCACCAGCCAGAAGTAGCGGCGGTAGAAGTGCACGAAGAGTGTGGGGTTCTCGCCTCGCAGGTCGAAGAGCCAGCTCTCGAGCATAATGGGGCAGGCCATGCTGAGCGGCATGACGAAGACGAACGTGCGCAGGGCGAAGGGGTAGGAGCACCAGTCGGTGCGGCTCTTGCAGCAGGCCACGGTGCAGGCCACGGCCAGCACGAAGGCCACGGGCAGCACGAGCGCGCGGTAGACGGCGATGAGGCGGGTGCAGTCCACGTGCCAGCCCAGGCGCTGTTGCACGTACGGCGTCATGACCCTGGCGTCCAGCAGGCTCAGGCTGGGCAGCAGGTAGTAATAGTAGGCCACGGTGCTGCCGAAGCCGTAGTAGCTGATGGAAGCGTAGTCCAGGTAGAAGAAGGCGGCGCGCAGGCGCAGCGACAGGCAGCTGAACACGTGCGCCGTGCAGCTCATGGCGAAGGTCAGCAGCACCCCCGACGCATAGCACCACAGCGGCAGCAGCCAGGGGTGGTGGAAGGGCACATCACTGCCGCCCAGGAAGAAGAGGCGGCAGAACTTACTGAGGAACAGCAGCAGCGGGATGAAGTGCGTCCAGAAGTTGAGCGTCTCGTTGGTGGGCTTCAGCACCGAGGCCAGGCACTCCTGCGCGGTGCACGGCAGCCGCCGGTAGCCGGACAGGATGAAGCACTCCACGAAGTCATCGGGCACCTCGTCCCAGCGCAGCAGCGGCTTGGTTGTGGCCGCCGGCGGGCTCTGGGGGACGGAGGAGGGATGCGAGCGCCGGGAGGTCGGGGCGGGCGGGCCCTTCGCGCCGGCGCCCCGCTGCTGCAGGCGCCGCGGCATGGTGCCCCGGGCTGAGCTAGGGCGCGCGCGAGGCCACCGCGGGCGCCGGTCGCCGTCGGAGCCTTTGTGCGCGCGCGCGCGCGCGGGACCGCGGCCGCAGGTTGCCTACGCGGCCTCGGCTTGGAAGCGGGCTGCTCCGGGGACTCGGCGCACCGGGCTGGAGGCTGCTGCGAGCGCGGCTTGCCGGCGGCGTCCTCGCCACGCTCCCGTCTCTCAGCGCGCGGCCAGCCGCGCTGCGGTGGCGGCGGTGGCGCGGCTGACTGCGGCGGCGGTGGCGGCGGCGGCGCGGCGGTGACTGGGCATCGTGCGCGCGGGGCGGGCGGCGGGAGGCGGGATGTGCGCGAGGCGCTGGCGGGGGAGGGCGGCGCCGCGCGGGCGGGGGCCCCGGGGTTAGGGTGTCTGCGTCGCGGCGAGGGATGGAGGTGTCCCCTGTCTTGCGTCTCCTACCATCCTCCCCCTTCTCGGGCTGCGGCCGCTCGGGCCGCCGTGTTAATGATTGATGCGGGGCCGGAGGCTGGCCAGAGACGCGGCCGGCGGCTCCCAGGGCGAGAGGGTGGGCGAGGGTGGGCGAGGGGGTTCGAAGCGCGACATCCACGCCGGCGTTCTAGAGGACACTGGGGACCTGAGTTCGTGGGGGGCGGGGAGCCGGGCTAGGCGGAGGGATGCTCTAACTGTAACCTGCCGAGGCGGCAGGGAGGACACTGCGGTACTCGGTACTCGCTTAGAGACGGTGTCAGGATCCGAGCCTGGCGGTTGTCAGACAGCTGGTACTGCCTCTCTGTCCTGCTCTCATCCGTGTGTGAATGTGTGTATGCATCCCTCCCCCCTCCCCCTTCCCGCCCCCCCCCCCCACCCCCCTCTCTCTGTTCGAGTGTTGCCCTCCTACTCAATCCACACCAAGTCTTAGTTTATCTCCTTACTCTAGCGGACCTATTCAGGTGCGTCACTATCCTCCTCCTTTCTCTCTTTGTGGTGTCTAAAGAGACCTAAAGGGACAATTCCCAAGCTGGTCTTCAGCTCGGCTCACAACACGGAAGCCCCAGCTTCCCCCTTTGTGGCTTTAACTAGGAATCTGATGAAGAGCTCAGGAGCGCTCACAACGGATTTTAAAGACCAGTTTCAGATGATAGTATGGGGATTCAGAAAGCCTCTAAGGAGCCGAGGAATTTATTAAAAAGGGATCCCCAAGCAGAGCTGTGCAGAAGCCTCGGGAGGATGTAAATGAGGGAAGACTATAGGTGTCTTCTAGAGCAAACCTGAAAAGAGAGTTGAGACCTTTTCTAGAGACAACCTATGCATAATTAACCTTAAAAGTACTTGCCAAGGCTAGTTTAAATTTCTTCAGGCAAGGGGCCTGAAGAAAAGAGACTTGAAGAGTTCAAAGGTTTGTGATGAGCAGCAGTGTAAAAAATATCATAACCTAGATTTCCAAGATGAGGTTTCCCTGTGACGTCTCAAATGTTCACCATGTTCCATCTCTCAGTGATACTCCAGACGTGGCTTCATCTGACCGGAGTCTTTACCTTGGTATCTTAACAAGATCTACAGTTTTAAGGAGTTAGCACTTGCTGTTTTATAGCTTTATAATATCTCAGATACTCTTTACCCCATTTTGCAGGTAAGGAAAATGGAGGCACCATGGCCATGATGAGCACACCCAGGTGGTGAACATGCACCCAGCCAGACTACTTAGAAGTATGAAACAGAACACCCAGTACAACCTTCACTCGGAGGAACTGGGCTGGTAGGAAGGACCATCTCTTTAAGGAAAAGGCTTTTGATTTTCTTTTAAAAGTTTATTTCATGTTCATTTTAAAATGGAAAGGGCCATCTCCATCACTAAATCAAACCCTGTAAGGAGGTTAAAGAAGATTTTCTTTAACAATCTGAGTTATAGATAAGTTATTTATAACTAGATTCATTTTGTATTATAAATGTTTAGGATTAATCAAGTCTTTTTGGAAATTTTAATCTTCTCTCTGAAATAGTTTCCACTCACTGATTTTGCAAACTCTTGCACAACCAGGCCAAAGGTACACATTGGTGTTATATCTTTCTGACCTATCACATATTTTTGACTAGTGGGTATGCATTGAATTTAGGTTTTGTTGAAGTTACTTAACTGATCATTTCTTTATCTCTTTTTCCCTTTTAGTTTTTTCTTTCCAGTTTTAAAAATGAACTCTAGCCTCCTTAACACGTGGAGAGGGGCCCAAGGTAATCTGTAAAACCGATTAGGAGTCAAGCATTTAATTCAGGTGGAGGAATGCTAAATCTAAACCCCATGCAAATGAGAGAAACGAATTGTTCATGTTCCCTTTGTTTCCCCACAACCTCAGCTGTTGCCTGGGAAAGATGTTCGTTGAACTATAATTCTCACCTTTGCAACCCCTTGGCTGCATAAGCAGCTCGCTTTCATAATTGGGAGAAATTCCACAGATTTTCTTTCACGTGCAGAACTAGATTTGAGACAAGGTCTTACCACGTAGCTCTCTCTGGCTTTGAACTTGCTATGTAGACTAGACTGGACTTGAAATCCTAGAGAGTGGCTTTCCTCTGCCTCTGCATGCTGGAATTAAAGAAGAGCACCACTACAACAGCCAGATTCTTATAAAGTCAAATGTCTTCAGAGCAGGAGGTAGCCTGACTGGAGAAGGGGACCAGTGAAGGATGAAGGAGAGGCAATACCAAGGGGAGGAGATGGGTGAGCATGAGCCAAGCACAATGATACAGTTTATGAAGCTGTCACAGTGGAACATTATTTGGTTAAAAAATAAACCTTCAAAACAATGGAATTGACTGTAAGTGACGAATGCCTTTAATACCAGCATGTGAGAGGTAGGGGCAGGTAGATCTCTGTGAATTCAAGGCTAGCCCAGTCTACAGAGCAATAGCCAGAGTTGTTACACAGAGAAATCCTGTCTTGACAAAAACCAACCAACCAAACAAACAAAAAACAGAGGGGAGGATTCTAATAAAATATAGTGTTCTTTTACAAAGTCAAAAAATGTTTGATGACATTCTTTTCTTTCAGAAAGTGCTCCTCTTTTTTTCTCTCATATTCCTAACCCCACATAAGGCACAAAACCAACTGACAAAATGGACAAGGTGACCATTAACAAGGAACATGATACACAAATATGAAAATGTATACGAATCCCAAGACGCACCTTTAAAACTATCAAAACAAGAAGAAACAGGTTGTCCTGCAAAAGGACAATGGCCTTCATGAAAGTTCTCTGGTCCAGATCCAGACAGCTGCCCTTGCTATATCCTGATAGAGCTGTAAGAGAGGAATTAATGAAATAGCAAAATGCGTGTCTTGATTATCAAACACAGCAGCAATGCTAAGTTTTCCTTAACGACTAGCAATCAATAGAGCTCCTCTAATTCTTAATCTTGAAATGTGAAAGCGGTTTCCCTTTGAGTCCTGCATGAGCTGGGTTGTGTGCTTGCCCTCTGGCAATCTGCTCCTCTTCAGAGGCAAGCGCTCATCACTGGGCATGGCAATGCAGATAGCAGCAACAGGCCAGCAGCTGTCCTGGGGTGTACTGTATACAAGGCATCTCAGGGAATCGGTCTTAGGTTCTTTGCAGTGTTCTTGGTATCCAAAAACCACCAGGAATGACACCGGCAAGGCAATGTTGGCATTCAGAGGTAGAAACCAGTAAGCTCTCCCAGACAGGAAAAGGGCTTTAGAGGGTTCATATACAGAAACTGTACATTGAGCCATTCGGGGTCTTTGGAATGGAACTATCTATAACAGCCATAGCCAACCAGATGGATTCTCCCAATATGATTTTCTCTGGTCATGTGTCTTTCTATTGGGAATATATGAAGCAATCAAACAAAAACCTTCTTCAGCAAATTTAACCCACAACAAAACAAACCCTCTTATGATATACCTGTTTTCAGAGAGGTTGTGTGTGTTGTGTGTGTGTGTGTGTGTGTGTGTGTTGTGTGTGTTCTGGAGTTTAAATCCAACGCCTTGCATATGCTAGGCACTTGCTGGGCCATGGAGCCACATCTCCAGCCCCACTTTTAACTTTATTTTGAGACAGTCTTAATCACTCGGCTGTCTTTGGGCTCACTCTGTAAGCTCAGTCACTCCTTGAACTAACAATCCTCCTGCTTCAGCCCCCAGAATAGCTGGAATTTCAGGCTTACATCACCAGGTCTGGGAGAAACCCTTTTGTTTTAGTTTCACTGTGGTCTCAAACCAACCAACTAAGCAAAAAGCCATTGTGGACTTTCCACTTAACTGCCCCCAAGAGTCTGCACGAGAATCCTCTTGGAGATTCAGGCTCAGCAGAGAGCTTCCATTCTCCTAAAAATACAAATAGCTTTGCTGTGTTTTCAGCCACTCTCTTCCAGGTCAGAGAGAGTCACAATAGCATAAGAGCTATCTGAGCTCCCTAAAGGTATGGAGACTACCTGTGAAGGCCTTTGGGGAAAGTGTGTTGGGAAGAAAGGCTAGAGATGGACTCTGGAGAGGGCGTTAGCAGGGTTGGGTTCTTATCTGGAGCTAGTGCTTCTAAGTTGACAACACTTATCTTTTGAAAGGAAGCCAAGGAAGACTTACTGAGAATATGTTCACCCTTCAGGGTCGATGGGCATTCTTCAACTCACAAGTTCCTCCCCTTTTCCCAATGGCTGGACTCCAGGGCAGATGCATGCAACTAATTAAGATGAAAAGTACCCTAACTTCTGTACAAATGGATCTCTCTATTTTCTGTGACTGTATTGTGAGGATTTCACTTAGTAAGTGGTCCAGGACATCAAAGTGTAAATATGGTTGGGTGTGGGGGGAGGCAGCACTGGACTGGTAAGGAGAGAGATCAAAACTGGATTTTAACCTCTGCTTCACAATCCATGCCCCTGTCTGTCCTGCCTGCTTCCATCCCCCTTTTTCAGTATAAGGGGGGTCACAATCTGGGGTGTTTCTCCCAATTCTGCCCTTTGTGTATCCTGTCCAGAGCCTGCATTATCCTTCTACAAAGGCCTCGTATTTATTTGTTGCATTGAACCCAGTTCCAAGTTACCCACTGGGGAGGAACCCACCATCGAGCATTTGTTTTTGCTATTTTTTGCTTTTGGTATGGCCTTGTTGGGTGATTGCCATTTACTTGAGAAACCAGCAAGTGCGGAATGTAGATTACCAAGTTCCTCATTATTTATCTACAGGTTTTCTTGAAACACTCGGCTGCACACTTGGTAAGCATCCCTAACATCACAACTGGAGGGATGTTTTCCAGATTATGTAAGCATGAGTTTAGGGTTAAGACTTAGATCTCAGAGCAGGGTTCTCTCCAGCCCAGCAGGCTGACTTCCCATCTGTGGCAATGGTTCTGTTTACTGGTCATATACTATATTCAGCTACTGATGGATGCTTTACCTATACCTCTGATCCTCAGAGTGCCCTCTGCAAGGTGATGGATACATCATCCCGATTTTGCCAATAGAACATAAGACAGGCTGAGAGAAGCTAAGCAGCCAGGTGGCAGAGCCCGAGTGAATCCTCGTTCATCCCCAACCCCTCCCTTACGCCTCTACAAAGCAGCACCTCCTGAGAAGTTGCGGCACCGTTAGCCTTGAGCATTTCCAGTAAAGTGGCTTAACCTCTTCTATCTGAATTTTTTTTTTTATCATTATTGGAAAGCCTTTGTTAATAATTAAATGAGCACAGCTGATGATAAAAGCACACTGATGTGTCTGGGCCTGAAGGTTAGCTGTAAATGGTATTGAATATGGGTACCCATTGGATCTGGCTAGAGAGTCCCCAAAAGAATGATGTCAAATAAGACGTGTGATGTGAGGCTGAATACTGATGGGGCACATTTAATGTAAAGAGCGTCCTCCAATAAATGAATGTTGAGCCCCGGGGTTGGCTGGACCCTGTAGAGTTGAGAGAGGCAAGCAGAGACTTGTCCCTTAGATGATCCTCATGTTTAGCATAATATAATTGATTATGACAGCTGATGTTCATAGGAAGGAAAAGATCCAGCTGAAATACCGATGTGTGCTCAACATCAAAGGGAGGGCGCCTCAGTTATTGCTCTTTGAGATTCACACTCACTGTTGGTTCCATTGTGTTTGAAAACACAGTAGTATTTATTCATTGTTATGGTTTCAGTGTCTGTCAAAAATGTTGGTGGGTAAAATGACCTAGGCACCATTCACTAAGAGAAGCATATCACACTCTTAAGTATTGATAAGTTTTGATTTCTTACTTGTGTCAGTGTTAACATTCACTTGTCCCCAGGAAAACTTGTCAGTCTTTTTTGTTTTGGGTCTGGTAGTGAAATCCAGGCTGACTTCTGACTCATGAGTGGCTGAGGATAACCTGGAACTCTTGACCCTCTTGCCTCTACCTCCCCAGTGCTGAGATCACAGATGTGCTCCATCACATCCTGGGCATGCCACCACGCCCAACTATTTTGTTGCCTTCTTGATCCCTGCCTTGTCCTTCTGGCTTCTTCACCCTGCTTGTCTTCTGCTTCTCCCACCCTTCTCTCCTTCTGTTCTCCTTCCACCAAGTCTCAAGTCTAGCTGCCTCAATCTTATGTACACTTAATCCTCTGTCTAGAGGCATTTCTGAATGCTGGGCTGGCATTATTTGCTAGATCCCTAGTGAGCATTTGGAGACAGCTCGTAGGCACTAGTAACATAACTGTGTTTCAAGCCAGTGGCAGGAAGTGAGGGTGTGGAGGAGAGAGAGAAAGTAGAGCCCACCTTGTTTTCAGCAGCAGGGAAATGGCTCCACCATGTTTTAACACAACATCTTAAAATGATTTACCTAGGTCAGCTGCTTTAAAGTTTTGATACCACCCTAAATACCATTAAGCCTTGGTTGCTTTTCTAAATGTTGTGCTAGAGGGGCTGGAAAGATGGCTAACAGGTATAGGCACTGCTGATAAGCCTAGGGGTGAAATTCAGTCCCTAAAGCCCACAGGACAGAAGGAGAGGACAGACTCCTGCAGGTGTCCTCTGACCTCCACATGTTTGCTGTGGTGCACAATCACTAAGCCCAAAATAAATCTTTAAAAAAAAAAAAAAAAAAAGAAAGCCTGCAGCCAGTCTCTACCATGACCTCGTGGGGTTAAGGCTGGGGCAAGGGTTGAACCATGTAAACCTCTGAGTCCTGAACTGCCCCACTAGCTTGTCCCTGAGAGAATTGTCAGTCCCGGAGAACTGACCTCTTTCTCCTGGTGTCTGCCCACCTGTGCTGCACATGCATCACCGGGCTCTCGCTCGCTCCTCGCTCGCGCTCACTCGTGATTAACAAATGGATCTGGAGCTGGCCACTGGGCCTTCCTTTCTTTCCCACTTGACGAGCGTCAAGGGCCATCTGTGCATTTTGCAGACTTCCTGATTACGATAACCTTGTTTCTGGAGGATGCTGGGGAGGGTGGAATGGGAACCGAAAAGGCTCCGTGGGCTCCCATTCTGTCCTGTCTTCCCAGCTTGAGAGTGCACTGCAAACTTTGAATGAGCATTTCCCCCCCAAGACACTCAGCGATGGGCACTCTCTACACCATTAGGGGAGCCGGCCGAAAGCCTGTGGGCGGGGTGATGGATGTGAATAGCTCACTCCATTATGTTCTCCAGTTACTCTTCATTTTCTACTACCCAATAGTTTGCTGTGAGGAAGTCAAAACTGCGTATTTGTCAAGGCTCTTTTTTTTTTTAAGATTTTTATTTTTATGTTTATGAGCATTTCGCTTGCATGTATTTGTATGTACCACATGTGTGCCTGGTACCTGAGCTGGTCAGGGAGGCCATCAGGTTCCCTGAAACTAGAGTTATGGATAGTTGGGAGCTGCCATGTAGGTGATGAGAATCAAACCCACGTCGTCTGCAAGAATAAGTGGTCAACTACTGGTCTGTCTCTCCATTGTACAGTATTTGAAACAAATCGAAACAAAGCAGAAATCAGGTCTCAGAAAGAAAAGGATTCTCATGAGAAAGAGTGAGAAATATCTGATTTATTTGGGGGGTTTTTGTAATTAAAAGTGTTACGTATACTAATGTTTTATGCTGTTTTTATACTTACCATGTCGACTTTGCTGTTGGGAGACTAATGTTAAAGTACAGATAACACTGAAGGGTTAAGTCGGGGGGGGGGGGGAACACTTCTCTGTGTGAATTGGATGTGGAAAACAGCCAGCCACAAGTTTCCATACTGAATGTTATTGTCATTAAAGCTGATATAGTTTTAAAACCCTGGTGCTACCTGATTGTCGATGGTGTCCTGCTAATGGTTAATGGAGAGGGAGACCCAGTGGAGGGGTGGCCTTGGAATTCTGTCCTGTGAAATTGGTAGTGCTTGGTTTGAGAGAAATTTTGAAAGACTTGAGTCAGGCAATTTCCAGTCTTCCTCCTCCTCATCTTCCTGGCTGTATCAGCCTTCCTATGGTTCCTCTAGGTCACGGTGTGTCTCAGCAGGAAAGGCTGCCTGTGGCTGTGCCCAGGTTGTCTCTTGATCAGTGGCCCATTTTAAGAGGAGAGGGCTTATCTACAGAGTCAGCCATGCTCTGCCACCAGGCCCTGAGCCAGGCATGTGCTATCTTCCCTGGAGAGGGGTTGTTTTGTTAGTTCACCAGTAGCTGTGAGCTGCCCAGGGCCCTCGTGCTTGGTGTACTCTCTACATCATTCTGCCTCATGTGCTTTTCTTCCAGTCTCTCTCCCATTCACTTCACTGCTTAGCATCACCCACGCTTTCTCTATGGGATGTGATACATGTTTTGTTCATTTTATGTCTTCCCTGATGAACTCTTAAGACCTATAAAGGCAGGCACTTTGTTCATTAGTCTTTCTCCAGTGCCTGGTGCATAGTAGGCAAATGATGAAGATCCATGGGCTGATTAAAGGCTCTCCTGTGGGCCAGTGAGGTGGCTCAGGCGGTCACGGTGCTTGTCATCGAGCTTAACAACCTGAGTTTGATTGCCAGTGCTCAAGTGTACAAACACACACACACACACACAAAAAATATAAATAAATAAATAAATAAATAAATAAATAGTAAATTAAATACAATTACTTAAGGCTCTTCTAAATGCTTCCTAAACCCAGAGCCTCGGCTCAGCTCAGGTATTTGTATTGACAGTGATCTGGCAGTCTCCACAACCCAGACCTGCTTAGCCAAAAATAGAAAACTCAAAAGCTGTTGGCTGTGAACCTCAAAGACTTGGGCAGTGGTTTCTGCTCTTCACCATTAATCACTAGGGGACCTTAACAGAAAAAAGAGATTCATGCCACATCTTCCAGCTATTCTAGAATAAGGTGTGCTGATGTGCGACACTGGTGATTCATCTGGAAAGAAATGACACAGAACCTAGGTCATCTTAGTAGAGTGAGTCGCAGGGCTTTCATTTGAATTTTAAAGGTCAATTTGAACAAAGCAGTTTGTATTAAAGGGAATTCTTGAAACCCCGTCTATTAATAGCATCATTTCGCACCCCTGCCGCTCAGCAGAGCCTCACCGTGTTCTCACCTCTCCAGAAAATACAATAAAATGTCAGTGCAGATACAGTATAGTATGAAAAATATCTACATTCTTTGCTTTTGGACCAAGCTTTTATCACTAACAGAGCCTCCTGAAGGAAGCTGGTTTAAACACCGGGAGTTTCACACGTGGAATGAGCCTCTGAGACTACTGTACACTAAAGTTAGGTTCTGGTAAAGCACAGCCAAGTGTGCAGACAGCAAGTGTGCAGACAGCACAGCCAAGTGTGCAGACAGCACAGCCAAGTGTGCAGACAGCACAGCCAAGTGTGCAGACAGCACAGCCAAGTGTGCAGACAGCACAGCCAGTGTGCAGACAAAGTGAGAAACTTCAGCGTATGTGGAAGCCATGTCCACTCCTCACACTGGCAGTTGGGGTGGCCTGTTACAGGGATGCACACATAGCCCAGCAGCAAAGCCCTATTTGGGAAAGGGGGAGCAGCCAGGCCTCAGGTGCAAGCCGGTTTATTGAGTGTGTTCTCTGATACTGATAGATATAGTACTTTCTTCAGGGGCCAGGTGACTTGGCAGCCTCCTGGGGAGCACCAATGCTAAAGGTGAGTCCAGGACTGGTGTCCAGAGCTCAGGAAGAAAATGATCTCTGGGAGTTGTGGGTCTGTGAAGGTGTAGAACGAGCTGAGCTCGGCACCAGTAACAGACAAGCAGAATCCAAACAGTAGGATAGTGCTCTGCTTCACCGAGGTTAGACTTTCTTTCCCCTGATGTATCAGCAAAAACTTATTAGTCTTGTGGGGTTTTTGTGTGTTTTGTTTTTTTTTGTTGTTGTTGTTTGGTTGGTTGGTTTTTGTTGATAGTTTTGTTTTGAGACAGTGTTTCTCTGTGTAGCCTTAGCTGTCCTGGAACTTGCTCTGCAGACGAGACTGGCCTCGAACTTAGACATTTGCCTGCCTCTGCCTCTCAAACACTGGGATTAAAGGCGTGTGTCATCACTGCCCAGCTGATAGCTTTGTATTGTAAGAGCTTTTATTTGTGTGTTTTGGTGTAGTGACGTGGAAAGGCTGCAGCTGGCAACAGCTCCTGGGCAAAGAATAGTTTATGCCTTCTTGCCTGGCCTTTTCGGGAGCGTTATTCCTAAGGTCAGGGTTCCTGTCTCTGTGTTCTGCATGCTTTTCTGTCACAGAGTCTATGATGGTATTTAGCCTTGAATGCAAAATGTATGTGCAAATGTATTTTTCCTTCTATCCCCAGTGTAAAGGAATGTAGGGGACTCTCCTTCCTGGGGACCGATCCTGCATTCCAGCCACATGCAGGAACATTTCACTAGACTTTCCCCAGCCCAGAGCTGCCCTATGGAAAGGTAGGGCTGAGGGAAGTCCTGTGTGTGTTTCCTCATATCATAGCTGGGGATCACACCGGGGCCTTTCTTCTCTTCACAAGTGACTAGCAGTCTAGATGTGTGCTGCCCAAGGAACCAAGACAGCATGGCAGATGAAACACAACCAAGGAAACAAGAGGAACGGGTTTATTCAGCTTACACTTCCACAATACTGTTCATCATCACTGAAGGAGGTCAGGACAGGAACTCAAAACAGGGCAGGAACCCAGAGACAGGAACTGATGCAGAGGCCATGGAGGATAGTGCTTACTGGCTTGCTCCTGTGGCTATGCTCAGCCTGCTTTCTTATGGAACCCAGGACCGTCATCCCAGGGATGACACCACCCACAATGAGCTGGGCCCTCCCCACCAATCACTAATTAAGAAAATGCCTTCCAGTTGGATATTATGGGGGCATTTTCCTGATTGAGGTTCTCTTCTTTTGGATGACTCTGGCTTGGGTCAATTGATATAAAACTAGCCGGACAAGGTGTCAACCTGGAAAAGATGGAGCTAGGCATAGACAACTCCAACATGAAGGAGGTGGCTTCTGCTCTTCGCTGTTTGTCTGGCAAGAATAGCTCATCAAGATATCAGTCATCAAAGAATGTCAGTTTTGTTTACGTAGAGAATTTTTAGGGAAAGACAGCTAATTACTTCCTAAACCGTTGACTATATTCAAAATTCTCTTTTTTTTAAACTAAAACTAAAGCTATTTTATGTGTATTCAGCATCCATGTATGAACTCCATCCTGTGCTATTGCCTCAAGGAACAGCACGTTCCTTTTTCACTGTGTCTCTGACTATTCATCTCAGCACAATGGCTCACACCATCAGGAGTGCTTGAGTTGCAAAACTTACGACTGGTCATTTTTAAATTTTCATTTGTTTACTTGCTGTAAACTCCCAAGAACAGAAGAAGAAAGTGAAATATGTGAACAATTGGTGCCTCCTGTTTTGTCAAATTTATTTTAGAAAATTAAAACAACGCACGTGGTCGCACGTTTAATCCAGCACATGGAGCAGACACGGATTTCTGAGTTCGAGCCAGACCTCTACGATGGTTCCATGACAGCCCGACACACAGAGAAATGTCCTCGGCCAAAAAAAAAAAAAAAGAAAATTAAAACAACAACAAAAAAACAGAACCCCAAATATTTCCCTTCCGTCCTCTGTCAGTCTCAGGTTGTGCCTACAGGGACTCCCAGGACCCTAGATTAACATCAGTGAGTGCAGAAAGGCTCAGACAGGACCCATCTTGAAGGCTGAGGGGAGATGCCTACTGGGTGAGCTAATGCACTACCTTCAGCACAAGATAGGGCATGGAGGAAATACAGCTCCTCTCTGCTTAAGAAAAGTATTCAGTAAAGGACATGTTGGGGGAGCAGAGTTGGGTTGCATTATATAGCTGTCCCCTGAGAGGCTCTGCCAAAGCCTAACCAATACAGATTTGGATGCTCGCAGCCAATCACTGGACTGAGCAAGGGGACCCCAGTGGAGGAATTAGAGAAAGGACTGAGGGAGCTGAAGGGGTTTGAAATCCCATAGGAAGAACAACAATATCAACCAACTAGACCCCACCATTTCTGCAGTTAATCGTGGAGCTGCTTCTTCCTTCGCCAGCTGTACTTTGTTGCAGCAGGGACCGTGGTGAGTTACAGTTTCTGTGCAGTGCTATCCACAGGCCATAAGCCCACAAACTCCTAAGGACAGACACCAGCCTAGCATACCATCACTCTATTCCAGTCTCCTGTACCAGTAGCACATGACAGGAGCCCAATATAGGTCAAACTCATAAATGAATGAATGTGATCCTACAAATAGGAAATATGAGACAACTCAGTTCTGCATTTCCAAAGGGATTTCCAAGTGATATAGGAAGAGCTTAAAAAAACCAAAACATTTTACAGAGACAATCCAGAAGACTGTTGGATGACATCATGCCCAGCAAGAACAAAAATGAATTCTTAATTCTGGGAAATCTTTTATGAAACAAAACTTGTAATTTTCAGAGATGGCCCAGGATTGTTTTGAATCCTTTTGGTGCCCTTGTCAGGCTGAGGAGAGGAGACTTGCTGAGTCAGGGTGCATCCTGCTCTATCATGAATGGTTTCTATGCATTAATCATCAGGCAGCCTGAGGGCCCCACCCTTCCTTATGACATGTTCAGCGCAGTGTTTCACAAATTCTCAATGAAGGAAAATATTTTGTTTAAAAAAAAAAAAATCATGTAATAAGATGTTCCCACTTCCAGCGTTTAACCTTGTGTGTTAGTGTGCTAAGCTGCTGGTTTTTCTTGATCTATCATTTGTGGATCTAGCCTTGCCCCCTTCTTGTTCTTTTAGTATATATTTTTGGCTTACTTCTTCTGGCTTGGAGTTGTAGTCTCCTATCATTTGCTGCCAGGTTTTAGCACTACTGGATTGCATGTGCTCTTTTTACTTAGAATTGTTTATATGTGTTTGCTAACACACTCTACTGAAGTTTTTGTGATGTATAATTTGCTGCAGAGTTTTATAATGTTAAGGACACAGTGAAGACATACTGTGAACTAAAAAAAGGGGGTGGTGGGGCTTGACTTATCCCGAGGTCAGAAGGGCTGTGGTGTACAGATGACCACAGAGTACTTGTTCCAAAACTGTGCACTCCACTGCACTGAAAATGCACCAGTGTCCACAACATTGTTATACAGTTCAAGGCAAAGTTATTTCATTGTGACACTAGATTAAAAACAAAAAAAAACTATCTGGGTTCAGGCTTGTAAACCCAGCACAGGCAAAGGTAGGATGATTCTAAGTTCGAGGCCAGCCTAGTACATATACATGTTCCAGGCAGCTGGACCTACACAGTGAGGCATTGTCTTAAAAGAGCCCAAACCAGCTAAACAAATTTAAAAAGAGATCAACTAATAAGTAGTTGCTCCTTCCTTCATGAGGGAGATTGAAACTAGGGCATTTAAATGCTAGACAAGTGCTATCATTGAACTGCAAACCAAACCCATTAATAATAGTAATAATAGTAATAATAAATTCTAAGAACAATAGAAACACAAGGAAGCTAAACAATGGAAGCACAAGGAGGCTGTCGAAAGCCATCAATGACCATGGCTTACAGGAGCAGCAACGTTTTACAGAGTGAAAAAATAAGGCTGCTGTCAGGATGATCAGATGGGGGCTGATGCTGTGCTCAGAGCTATTGCACAATTGTTTCAGATGGTTTTAAATAAGGTAATAACATTCTCTGTCTAAAAATCAAACAACTGGAAAAGGGAGCAAGCCTTTGCAGAATATCACAAAAGCAAGACTCCGTTAAAAACATCTGGAAGCCAGTTATGGTACCACAGGTCTATGATCTAGCACTCAGGAGCTGAGACAGGAGAACTGGGATTTTGAGATCAACTTGGGCTATCCAGTGAGTTCCAGGCCAGCCTGGGGTACACAGCAAAACTCTATTTCCAAAACAAAAACAGAGGTTTGACTCATAGCAAGACACATAATGCAAATCATCAGTTCTGTGACTACATGATACATGTGTGAACATATTCTATTCACAAAACTGTAAGATAACAAAATTCATGTAAAAGTACAAGAAATTAGAGAAACCTCTAACATTTTATCAAAGAATCTAAGTAAATGGACATTGGATCATGTGACTAGACAGAGATCTCAATATAAATGTCAATCCTAATAAATTCAGGCACACTTAATACAATCCAAATCAAAACATGAAGGCATGTTTTCTTTGGAGATGGACAAACTTTGAATGTCTGCAGAGAATAAATGTCTAAAAGTTTATTAGAGAAGTGGTCATGGATTACCTTACCAAAGAAGACACAAAGCTTACCAGTAAACTGTAAAACAAAAATAGCCTCATTGTGGCACAAACGCTGTGGAGTCAGGGACAAACAGACCACACTGGAGAACTTGAAATTTGGGGGGCTGGGGATGTAATAGAGTTACTCTTGCTGCTTGTCTGATGCTCTGTGATCCTCAATATCAAACACACACACAGACACACACACAGACACGCACACATACATACATCAACGCCCCCCAGCCCTCCCCATCTGCACATGAGCACTTGCATGATAGAACGTGTAGCTTCGGTTGAGTGGAAAAGGATGTGATTCATTAGCTCTTCTTCTGGATATCTGAGGAGATAAATTCCAGAGGAAGCTTGGTCAGCTTAAGTCTCAATTTTTGGTTTTAGAAGATACATAAGCTTGGGTGATCCCTTAAATTCTACAATCCACAATTTTCTTATCTCCGTGAACTCCACACAGTACTTTTTTTTCAGAATGCCTAGCATGTAGAAGTTGATCAGTAAATGGGAGTTACTATCATTGCATGTATAATTTCACACTCTAATAAAAAAAAATCCCAGGTAGATTAGAAATATAAATGATGAAATTATAGAAAATATGATTAAAATTATAAAAATAAGAAGAGTGTTGGTAAAAAAATCTCAGCATGGAGGACACTTGAAAGACAGCAACACAAGAAACCATCAGCCACAGAAAGAGAAGTACAATACAACAACATAAGCATTGAGTTCAGACCTCCAGTGCTGCTATGGTGACCCCAGTGCTGCTACTGGAGCTCCCAGAAGTGCTACACCAGCTGACAGACAAAATAAAATGTGTACAGGCATTTTGACTCAGAAGTCCTATTTTTGAAATTTTAGCTTTTAAAAAAAAATTTTTCAATATAAAGGACATAGATGTTTAAGGAAATTTGTTGTCATATATACATATACATCTATACATATATACATATACATATACATATACATATACATATACATATACATACATATTTGTATTACATCATTGAAGGGAGGAATCAAAATGAAAATAATCTGAAAGTTTTTCTAAATAGAGAAATGGGCAAACAAGTTATGGAATATTATATAGTTCTACAAAAGAATAACTTACATGTCTATGTAATTTTAATGTGAAATGATAAAGCAAGGGTTATGAGACAGTAGCTAACATGTGAGCTAGCATCTTGTGCTATGGCTTGGATAGCATCTTGCACTATAGTTTGGCCTCCAAACTGAATAAAGACCCAGGAATGTACCTTCTGTACTGGAGACTTAATGTTCACCAGGGTAGACCTGAGAGGTGGGGGACCTTTAAAAGATGGGACCTAGAGGGAGGGGTTAGGTGATGTCGAGGTCACTGCCTTCTGAAGAGATTAAGAACGTTCTGTGGGACCCCAATTAGTTCCTATCCAAGTGAGTTGCCATAGCAGAGTGTTCATGAGCCCTAAATTCTTCTGCCTTTCTGTCTTACTATATTTCTCCTATTCTCACACCATCCCGCCTTGATCCCACCCTGATCCCACCTGCTGTAATTTCACAGTCAAGGAAGCCCTCCCTGACCTGGTGACCACACCTCCAATGATGTAAGCTAAGTCTCTATAAATGAGTCGGGCCATTTATCGTGATAAAGTAGATAGCTGTCTTATGCCAGTCCCTCTGTGTGAGGCTCTTTCAATGCTGTCGCCAGGCTTTCTCTTAGCTGCATCTGCCTTCTTTTCCCTGGTACATTCTGGGTTTTTGCTCTCTCTGCTCTGCTCATCTGACTTCCAGCTTTGTATCGTTCATCAGTGGCTTCCTCTCCTATTCTCTTTGATGATTTAATTTTATCCCTCTCCTTTTAAAAATATCAGCACAGTGACTGTCCATGGAACAGGAGGAAACCAATGTGCATGCTTAGCTAGCTTCTTTGAATGAGAAGCCTTTAATTTCATGTTATAAATAGGAAACGGGGGTAAGGGGATCCCTGCATACACATGCATTGATCTGTATAGATTTCTCTGAGGGCAGAAGGTATTTGATATATACATAAGAGTTAACATTTGACTTGACACTTATTTGTTAAACATCGATTTGTCCTTGACTAGAAAGCCCTGACTATGTTGTGAAGGAAATCATCTCACTTTACAACTGTGGGGTGACATGAATCAACAAAGCAGTCTTTCATCATCATCCGGTTTTGTCCACTTTGAGCTACTTTTTCATAAAGAAGGCAAAACCCCCCCAAACTGCTGAAGCAAATGACCTTAAGATCTCCAAGCCGAATACAGCCTTTCCAACTTCAAACAGCTAGGGGCAAGCAGCACCGTTTTAGGATTTCGGAAGTCTAATGCTCCCTAGCCATCACACTGTCTCCTAGACTCTGGCGGCTTCTCTTGCAGTTTTATTTTCTCCACTCTTGAGGTCTGAAGTTCCAGATCAAGGTCCGGCTGGGCCAGCTGCTAGCAAGAGCTCTTTCTGGCTTGGAAACAGCGGCTTCTCACATGGCAGGGGCAGCGCACGGGGCGGCAGCGGAGGAGCGGGGGCCACATAGTGCTGCTTCTTATAAAAGGGTGCCAGCTCAGCTGCATTAAGAACCCATCTCTATGATTTGTTTTAAAAAACTGCTGTGACCTCTCATAGGCCTAACGTCCACATACATCCACGCTGAAGATTAAGGTTTCATCCTAGGAACGTGGGGGAGGGACAGCATCCAGTCTCCAGTAACTATTTCTCAGATCTCTTTGTTAAATTTTTAAAAGGCTGACGATGGAGAAAAGCCTGTAAGGAAAGAAACTCCATCTGAGCGTACCTTGGTGACACTGTCTGAGAGCGTAAGGAGATTTGAAAACTACCTTAGTCCTCTCACTGTGCACACGGTTATAAAATGATTTTCTTTGCTTTTCTGCTAGCCAGTGGGTAAAGCTCATTAAGTGTCAGGGGAACAGCATGTTCCATTATCAACACACTAAACCACAGGATTAACGAATATTCTAGCAAAAGCAATCACATTTATTAACATTCCCACAGAGCTGTGGTCTAAAACAATAAACTTAACCGTAATAATTTCATAGCCATTAATCAAATAAATGCATGCCTTCATCTACTCTTCCTAGTATATTACAAATTCCCTGGTAATCAAAGGAGAGAGGAAATGAATACTTTATTTTTTTTACAAGGGTAACTTTTGAAAGAGAATAAATTAAAAATATGTAAGTAATTAACTGGCATTTCCTCCCAGCTTATGATTCAGGCAAACCACTGCACAGTTTTAATGAGCCCGGTTTTCTCCATCGCTAATGACATGACAGAGCTGAGGAAGAACCCACATGGTTGACAAGGAAAGGCTGGCAGGGATTCCAGAAGACAGACAGGAAAGAAGAGGTCTTTTCCCAACCATTCACCAAATACAAGTCAGTGCTCCTTTTTAATATCCAATTGTGATGGTTAGTGTTAATTATCAGATGTACAGCATCACTTGGAGACGGGCCTCTGGTCGTCCTTGT
The DNA here is from genome assembly GCA_021653895.1 of Mastomys natalensis. Classification (NCBI taxonomy): domain Eukaryota; kingdom Metazoa; phylum Chordata; class Mammalia; order Rodentia; family Muridae; genus Mastomys; species Mastomys natalensis. Next base: position 684,288 of record JAJTUV010000165.1, on the reverse strand, counting down.
ATGTAGGAGGGGTGTTATCTTGATTGTATCAAAGTGAAAAGACCACTGTGGGTGGTGCCATTCCCTAGGATTCTGGACTATATAAGTGGAGAAAGAGAACTGAGCACCAGCCATTGCTCCCTGCTTCTGTGGATCTGATGTGAGCATCTCCCCGAGTTCCTGTCACTGTCATTTCCGTGCCACGGTGGATTGTAACCTGGAACCAGGAGCCAAATAAACTCTCACTGGGCTTGCTTTTTTCTGAGGTATTAACAGCAACTGGAAAAAAACTAGACGAGGGATCCAAGAGGAGGGTAGTTTGTAGGGCCGGAGGGAGAGAGAAAAGGAAACACTTGACTCTGGAAACAGTGAGTGCGGAATGGTGATTCAAGTGCAAAACCTCCGGTCTTTATAACACTGCACATGGTGCAGTGGTCCAGACCTGCAATTATTTGCTAGTTCCCTGTATTACCTGGCCTAGTGTTGCTCCATGTACCCCTCATATGCTTCTCCAGAGTGCCCTCTGGTGGCCAGTCTAGGGCACAGGGCACTTCCTGATCTATTTACTTTGTAACCTGCTGGAAGAGTTTGTTCATTTCACTCCAGCTAGGCCTTTCTCTGGTGCCAGATGTCACACATGCTATTGCCTAATCTCTTGCTCCCTGTGGTTCCCTCCAAACCACTTTCCATGTGGCAAGCAGGGTGACCTTTGAGAAGTGAATCATATCATCTTCGCCAAGAATAAAATCTCCAGCCTTACTGTGGACTCTCTCTCAGTTACTGTCTTCTCAGACACCATAGTCTCTCTTTCCCCCCTCCCCACTCTCTTTCTACCTTCCTCCTTCTCTTCTCACTTTCTTAGTTATTGTGGAAAAATGCATACATAAGGGAACATATAAACAAGTGTTCATTGCATCATTGCTTTTATACGGCAATTGAGGGTAACCTTAGGTCCTGCTTCAGTAGGAGCAGTGAGTTAGTGTCTTAGTTACTTTACTATTGCTTCGAGAGACACCATGGTGAAAGCAACTGATAGAAGAGAAGTTGTATTGGGGCTTTCCTGTTCAGTGGGTGGAGTTCACAACCATCCCAGCAGGAAGTATGGCAGCAGGCAGAGAGGCATGACACCCACCACAGCAGTAGCTGAGAACTTACATCCTGATCTGCAAGCACAAGGCAGATGGAGAGCTAATTAGAAATGGTGTGGGTTTTTAAAACCTAAGGGCCACCACCAGTGACAGCCCCTCCTGCAGCAAGGCCACACCCACTAATCCTTCCCAAACAGCTCCACCAGCTGGGGACTAAGCATTCCAATGCATGAGCCCATGGGGCCATTCTCATTCAAACTGTCACAATTAGTTACTTGTCTCGCTGCTGCGGTAACATACCCTGATGAGAGCAACTTAAGGTAGAAAGCACTTATTTCAGCTCACAGTTCCAAGGTTTAGTCCATCACAGCCAAGTCATGGCAGCAGGAGCTTGAGACAACTGGTCACATTACGTCTAGTTATTGTGTCAACTGTCTTTCTTCTTTCTTATAGTCTGGAACCCCAGCCCATCCACAGTAAAGAGCTATTCCAACCTCCACTACCCTAATCTAGATAATGCTTCACAGGCATGCCCAGAGCCTCCTTCATAGGGGGCTCCAGATCTTGTCAAGCTGACAAGGGCCCAAACACTATATATAGCTGTCACCCTTTGAATGTCAGAATATCATGCAGTTAAAAAAAAAAAAACCCTAAAATGTAAATGTAAGTTAATGTTGGACAAGTTAGCAATGTCTATCAAAATTAGTTTTCCTCTGAGAGATTTATCCCGAATTCATGCTTGCACACTTGAAAGTGACAAAGTACAAGGCTCATAGTCTAGCACTGGTTGAAATAGTACACACTGATTAATGAGGAGCTGGTTAAATTATGGACCAGCAACACGGGTGCTATGCTTCCAAATTGTCTTAGTTAGGGTTATGTCTACTACTGTCTCTATTGCTGTGATGAAACGCCATAACCAAAAACAAGTTGGGAAAGAAAGAGTTCATTTGGCTTACATTTTCACTTTGTAGTCTATCACCAAAGGAGGTCAGGACAGGAACTCAAGCAGGGCTGGGACCTGGAGGAAGCAGGATGGAGAGGCCACGGAGGAGTACTGCTTACGGTTTGCTCCCGTGGCTTTGCTCAGCCTGCTTTTTTATCTAACCCAGGACCCCACTCCCAGGGATGGCTGGGCCCTCCCCATCAGTACTAATTAAGAAAATGCCTTACAGCTGGATCTTATACAGCCATTTTCTTAATTGAGGTTCCCCCCTTTCCAGTGACTCTAGCTTGTGTCAAGTTGGCATAAAACTAGCCAGCACACAAGCTGAACAAAGATGCCCTTAGAGATGGTCTGACTGAAATAGAAGACACTTCAGGATGAAGAACAGCAATAAATGTGCATAGTATTTTCATAAAATAGAAAGAAGCAGCATCTGGATACTATTCACATTTGGCTAAAATGCATGAGAACACTCAGTTGTCATAGGAAATGACAGGGGTTACCTATGAAAGTGGTATGGGATCTGTGGAGATGGACAGAATGGGAAGGAAAGCACACCGACTTTCTCATGGGAAGAAAGAGGGAGGGAACAGATTTTATTTTATTTTATTTTTTTATTTTTTATTTTATTTATTTTATTTATTGTGATCTGAACTCTGCCTTTATAAAGGCTGGATAGGCTTCTTGTCACAGGACATTATATGTAGACACACCTCCTTTTATTCTGCTTTATAGGGGTAATATGTTCATATGCTTAAAACCCCCCAAAATATTAAAGTATGGACAGAGAGGACTGGAGAGATGGCTCAGCAGTTCAGAGCACTGTCTGCTCTCCCAGAGGTCCTAAGTTCAATTCCCAGCAACAACTACATGGCGACTCACAACCATCTGTAATGGGATCTGCTGCCCCCTTCTGGCACGCATGTGAAGATGCAGCTAGAACACTCCTATACATAAAAAATTTTTTTCTAAGAGGACTGAAGCCCCCCCTACTTGGTCATCATTCTTCATGAGCTTTTTGTGGTCTGTGAGTTGTATCTTGGGTATTTCAGGCTTCTGGGCTAAAATCCATAATCAGTGAGTGAATACCATGTATGTTCTTTTGTGATTGGGTTACTTCACTCAGGATGATATTTTCTAGTTCCATCCATTTATATATGAATTTATCAAATTCATTGTTTTTAATAGCTGAGTAATATTCCATTGTATAAATGTACCACATTTTTTTTGTATCCATTCCTCTGTTGAAGGGCATCTGGGTTCTTTCCAGTTTCTGGCTATTATAAATAATGCTGCTATGAACATAGTGGAGCATATGTCCTTGTTATGTGTTAGAGCATCTTCTGGATATATACCCAGGAGTGGTATAGCTGGGTCCTCAGGTAGTGATATGTCCAATTTTCTGAGGAACCGCCAGACTGATTTCCATAGTGGTTGCACCATCTTGCAATCCCACCAACAATGGAGGAGTGTTCCTCTTTCTCCACATCCTCGCCAGCATCTGCTATCACCTGAGTTTTTTATTTTAGCCATTCTGACTGGTGTGAAGTGGAATCTCAGGGTTGTTTTGATTTGCATTTCCCTGATGACCAAGGATGCTGAACATTTCTTTAGGTGCTTCTCGGCCATTCGCATTTCCTCAGTTGAGAATTCTTTGTTTAGCTCCTTACTCCATTTTTTAATAGGGTTATTTGGTTGTCTAGAGTCTAATTTCTTGAGTTCTTTGTATATATTGGATATTAGTCCTCTATCGGATGTGGGATTGGTAAAGATCTTTCCCCAATCTGTTGGTTGCCGTTTTGTCCTATTGACAGTGTCCTTTGCCTTACAGAAACTTTGCAATTTTATGAGGTCCCATTTGTCAATTCTTGATCTTAGAGCATAGGCCATTGGTGTTCTTGTTTTTTTTTTTTTTTTTTTTTGGTTTTGGTTTTTTTCAAGACAGGGTTTTTCTGTGTAGCTCTGGCTGTCCTGGAACGCACTCTGTAGACCAGGCTGGCCTCGAACTCAGAAATCCGCCTGCCTCTGCCTCCAAGTGCTGGGATTAAAGGCGTGCGCCACCACCGCCCGGCCGCCATTGGTGTTCTGTTCAGGAACTTTCCCCCTGTGCCTAGGTATTCGAGGGTCTTCCCCACTTTCTCTTCTATTAGTTTCAGTGTGTCTGGTTTTATGTGAAGGTCCTTTATCCACCTGGACTTGAGCTTTGTACAAGGAGATAGGAGTAACAAAATACTCAAGGGTGCAAATATGGAGACACAGTGTAGGACAGAAACTGAAGAAGAGACAGACCATTCCACCTGGATATCCATCCTATGTGCAGTCACCAAAGGTAGAGGTTGATGTGGATGTCAGGATGTACATGCTGACAGGAGCCTGATATAGCTGTCTCCTTAGAAGTCTGCAAGAGTCCGACATACTCAGAGGCAGAAGCCCACAGCTAACCATTAAACTGATCACGGGGTTCCCAATGGAGAAGATAGAGTGAAGGCTGAAGGAGTTGAGAGGATTCGAGACACCATGAGGAAAGCAACAATATCAACCAACCAGAGCCCCCAGGGTCTAAACCACAAGCCTGGGAGCGCTTAGGGAGGGACCCATGGCTCCAGCTATATATGCAAGGGAGCTATATATAAGTGGGAGAAGAGATCCTTGGTCCCATGAAGACTGGACGTCGTGGGGGGGGGGATACTCGAGGGTGGGAGGTGAGGTACAGGGGAGGGTGGAAGGGGGTACACCAACGTGGAGATAGGAGGAGGGGGGAAGGGATAGTGAGTTCCTGGGAGGGAGGGGGGGAAATGGGGTAAGGAGAGAACATCTGAAATGTATAAAAAATTTACAATAAAAAATTTCCAATTTAAAAAATAAATAAATAAAATAAAATAATTTTTTTTTAAATTTCAAAATATTTTCTTCCCTACTCTTTTTTGGTTTTTCTTTCTAAGACAGGGTTTCTTTTTGTTGCCTTGGCTGACCTAGAACTTGCTTTGTAGACCAGGCTGGCCTCAAACTCAGAGATCTGCCTGCCTCTGCTTCCTGAGTGCTGGGATTAAAGGCTTGCACCACCGTTGCCTGGCCTAATTCCCCACTCTCGTCCGGAGTTTACAGAGAAGAAGGGCTGGAGAAAGGAGTCTTGGACTTGCAGAGTGAGGGGACTGAGAAGGACTATCCTTTTAGCTGTGTGGCTCAAGTTAGTTTTTGGGAAGACCGTAGGGACAGGAGACGGTGCACGTGCCTTGCCTGATACCCAATAATCAGTTAATTGCAAATAATTGAATAAAAACGTTGTTGGGATGGATAACTAATGGGCAGGTCAAAGGTCAGGTTCCTTCCAAGAGTACGTAATAGTGCTAGTTCAGAGACATGCTGACACCAACCCCTTGAAGTATTGCTAGTCTGATTTGAGATGTAATGAGTATAAATAGGCTGGATTTGAAAAGCAAATTCATTGATGATCTTTAATACTAACTACATGTTTAGATGATAACGTTTGAGTGTTTTGTGTTAAATTAATAAAAGTAATTAAATTGCCTCTTTATTTTATAGACTGGATTTTGCTAAGTTACCTAGACTGGTCTTTTGGGTTTTTGTTTTGCTTTGTTTTGTTTTGTTTTTCAGGACAGAGTTTCTCTTTGTGTAGCCCTGGCTGTTCTGGAACTCACTCTATAGAGCAGGCTGACCTCGAACTGACAGAGCTACATCTGCCTCTCCTTTCTGAGTATTAGGATTAAAGGCATGCACCACCACCACTTGGCCCTAGAATGGTCTTAAACTCACAAATAGAACACTTTATGGGCCTGTGCTATCAGGCTTGGTTCGGCTTCTAATTTTTAATGTTAGTAGCTACTAGGCTAATTGAAGTTACATGTGCAGCTAGGATTTTATTTCTATTGGACAGAGTTGGTCTTACAATGCAGGGGAAAGGTCATGCATGCCTGAAGAGCAGGGGCAGGAGAAGCGTTTTGGGAATGATAGGCTCACTTTCTACCTTTGGGTTCCAGGTGGTATTTGGGTTTTTTCTCAGCTTGCTAGGAAGAGCTGGTTTCCAAAATACAGGGCAGTAAGTAGTCTGGGCTTGACAGGTGGCTGGGTGGAAGGGTGACTTTGAAAGCTTCGCTAATGGGTTAGCTCAGGAATCATCTAGATTCTCTGTCTTCCAAATGTACCTCCTCCCTTTAGTCTTAATTGGCTAATAAGACCCTTTTGCACAGTACTGTTCCATGATTAACGTTAGCTTTTCTCTTAAATGTAAAAAAGATATTCAGAGCTGGAGAGTTAATGGCTCAGCAATTAAGAGTAAATACTACTCATTTAGAAGACCCAAGTTTGATACCCAGAACCCACATCCAGGGAGTCACAATTGCCTATAACTCCTGCTCCATAGAATCCAACACTCTCTTCTGGCCTCAGTGGGTACTGCACTTCTAAACACAAGCCCATATATAAACACACATATATACATAGAACTAAAAATAACAATAAAATCTCTTTTTAGAAATGTTGACCCTCTAATAAAAAACACAAGTGAAATGCCAGGAGATGTTGCTCATGTAGTGCCTTGATCAAGATAAAAAAACAAAACAAAACAAACAAAATGAATGAATGAATGAAGTACACACCTTGAGAGCAAGCAATAGAAAAATGCGTAAGGGGGTCAGAGGAAGATGGATTGGCAGTATCTGCAGGAACTTCAGTTGTGTATCTTTGGATTCAATTCACTATTTATCCTACAGATACAGGCAAAGCAAAGTAGACATATGTGAAGTGGAATTCACTGTGGTACTGCTTTTAGCGAGAGCTTTAGTGGAGGCTGAGTTCATCATGAGCGAATGTAAGAGAGCATCACTTCATTAAAAGTGGTGTGATTTTAATGGCTCTCAGCTTGCTGACAAAGAGCAACTCCACGGGCAGCTGCAGGAGGATGACTAAGAATTAAGTTGAAAAAGGAGAAGATAGTGAGCGAAGGGGCCGAAGCACGGGGGCATTGTGGGGGGAAGAAGCTGTCATAGATCTGCTGAGCTAAAGGCCAATAAATATGGATTTTGTCAGTGATATATAAGAAATTAGTAGGTATTGTCTTCCAAGGTGGGGAGCTGTCGTAGGGAGAACAGAGATGGAGTTAACCTCTCAATGTGTACTGCTTTGTACTTTTAAAATCTTTATGATATAAATATATTGCCAATAAAACAATCTAATTAAAAATCGTGAATGCTTTCATTTAAGCAGGGAATCTTCTTTGCTTCAGTCCACGATGCAGCATTTCCCCTGGGCTGCACCCCTTCTTACTTACGAGCAAACCGGAATTTTTTCCTCCCGTTGTCCAAACAAACAAACAAACAAACAAACAAACAAAAAAGTTTTGTGCATCTATTGACTGCCTAAGTCAGGGTCCCTACTTTAGATTTCAAAGATTTCTCCTTCTCTTTCGTCCCTTTTCTGCAAACTTAAACATTTACCATGCAGCCGAGTCAAGTTGGTACTTGTACGTAATCGCAGCTCCTGGGAGGTGGAGCCTGGAAGATCGAGGCCTGTCTCTGGTTTTAGTAGTTTGAAGCTAGTGTGAACATGAGAAGGAACAAAAAGCCTTCATTTCACGCCTACGAGTTTCTTCCTTTCCTTATTCTTTGAAGAATATTCATCTCAAATTATTTTTTGTCTGAAGCGCTTTGAAATCTACATTTTGATTACATAAAATGAAGGGTGTTGAGTGGGGAAAGTAAGCCAAATCCAAAACACCTCGGGGTGATGTGCCCTGTGGTGCCCTCTAGTGGTCAAATACTCAAACTGTTCTTTCACTCGCCCCTTGTTTTCTCAAAAATCTAAGTTGAAAAACTCTTACTCTAAGGATCGGGCTGTCTCAGCAAGTAAAGGTGCTTGCTGCACATGCCTGGAGACCCATTTTGATCCCCAGAGCCCACATAAAAGTGGAAGGGGAGAGCCGACTGTACAAACTTGTCATCTTTGTGACATACACATTCTCACATACAACATATCCTACATGCATAATAATAAATAATTTTTGTTGTTGTTTTTGGAGACAGGGTTTTCCTGAGTAGTTCTGATTGTTCCGGAACTTTTTAGAGCAAGCTGGTCTTGAAATCAGAAATCCATCTGTTTTTGCCTCCAGAGCACTAGAATTAAAGGCATGAGCCACCACCCCTGGCATAAATTAATTACCTTTAAAATTCTATACATCCTACAAACAAAACAGAAAACACACACAAAAAGTGGGCACACACAAACATGTATGTCACTAATATGGCATAATTGTGGAAGAAAACGATTAAAATATACTTGGTTCCCACCCACCTTTCCAGGACAAGTACTCAGGCCAAATGTGGCTTACAGTTTAGACCCAGGTGTGTGACTACCATCACTCATCCGGGAGTGGAAACCTAAACTAATTACAATCTAATTTGCCCGTGAAAGCACCAAGAATCAACATAAAATACAGTCACTAGCGTGGGTGATGAAAGAATCCTCGTTTTAGTGAATGATCTAAGAACAGGTAGGATTCAGAGGAAAAAAATAGCGCCATTTGAGGAGTGTCCTTGTGCCAGGCTGTGATAAATCAGGGTTTCTTTGAGCAAGCTTAAGGAGAATCGGGCTGTGGTTTCTCTGAGTGGGCAGGAAGGTCATCTTATAAAGGTCCCGGTGATGGCACCAGGGCCAGTGTGGGAGGTTACCCTGCAGGACGGTATACTCTACTGCTAAGGGAAGAGCATCTCACATCTGTAGCCATTATCTTTGGACTCTGGCAGAAGCTCACAGATGCACAACAGACCACTTTCCTTAGATTTATCATCTGGGAAAGTGGCCTTGACAGAGACCACCCATAATGCGATTTGGTCTCTGGGCTAGCCCTTTGTCTTTCTTGGGTTTTTTCTTCCTTAAATTGACCACGTTTTAATATTTTATGGGACATGAGTACTGAAAGGGACAGAAGAGGTGAAGGAGCAGTGATTGTGGTTCTTTTCCTCCCTGGGCCTCAAGTAGAGAACCTTCAGTTCCTTACAATTCTCAGCTCAGGGCCACCATCCGGCCAAGCCTCTTCGTGATTCATTCATTCAATTGTTTATCTCTTCCCCCCCCTATTTATTTTCTTTTAGGACTTTACCTAATGGCAGTAATTGTAAAGTGTTTAATGTATATCTTTTTGTTTGTTTCTTGTTTGTATGATTTATTGTTCTGTGTGCATCTTATATTTTTCATCTATTCAGTCTTGTTTTTTTTTTTTTTTTTTTTTTTTTTGGAGAGCCCAGGCTAACCTAGAATTCCCTCCCTTGCCTCTTTGACCTCCTGGTCTCTTTGCCTCCTGAATGCCAGGAGCATTGCCATCATGTCTTGGGCTGATGACTGAACCCAGGGGCATATGAATGTTTGGTAAGTACCCTACCAACTAAGCTACATCCCAAACCCTATTTTTGTTTGTTTGTTTGTTTGTTTGGTTTGGCTTTTTGAGGTAGGGTCTTGTCCAGGAAACGTTACAAGGTCAAGAATCAGATACAAAAGAAGGGGGGCAGGTAAATTCTCCTCCCACCCCAGGGAATTGACCCCAGAGCCCTTCTCTCTCTATCTTAAGTTGGGATCAATTTGTGAACCTTCCATTGACCTTCATGAGCAGCACTGACAGGTTCATTCATTCGAAGAACAATCTAGTATTATAATCAAATAAACGTGTAGTGCCGACTGGCCTGGAATTACTATGTAGATTAGGCTGGCTTCAAACTTGCAGTGGTTCTCCTGCCTCTGCTTCTGGAGTGCTGGGATTACAGGTGTGTGCCGCCATCGCCAGCCAGCTCTAATAAAGAATACTCCTTGGTTTGTGTTCACTCACAGACCAATCCTTTCACCAGACTGCAGCTATCCAATTATCTCTTAAATCCCTAGCACCAAAATAATACTTTGGCCTTATGAAACCTAGGAAAGACATTGTTGGGATGTATACTGTAAAGGAGGGCATTTCTGAGCCCTAGAGTATGAATGTACTTAATTTTAAATGAAGTGCAAGTTTGTTTTCAGAATGGATGAACCAATGTCTTCTCCATTGTAAAGGTCACTGAAAAAGTCTATAAACTCTTTGTGGCAACTCCCACAAAAAACTTCAACTTAAAAGCCCCAAAATCAGTCTCAGGGAGGGAAAAAGTGGAGCTTGTTTTCCGTCCATCCGTTCCAATGGATTTAATCTTGTACACTTTTTGAACGATAACAGCATTTTCAAACTCTATTGTGTGAGATCTGCACCAGAGCCCAGGAACTCACAGTTCCCATTGTTGCCCTTGGAGCCCTTCCAACATCATGCAGAAAGCCCAGGCTAACCTCTCAGAGCAGAGAGACACGTGAAGTGAGGACCTGGTCAGGTCAGCCTCCTCAGCCAAGATGCCAACACTTGAGTGAGCCATGAGATACCAGAACCAAAGAGGAATGTCAAGCAGAGCCCGGTCCAAGTTCCCCACCTACAGAATTGTGAGCTAGGAAAATGGTTGTTTTAAGTCATTAAGTTTTGGGGTGTTTTTCTTTGTGGCCATACATATGTAATAGCCATCCACCAGAAGAACTGATGGCTCCCACATCCCCACAGCTGCCTGGTTTGGCCAGCTTTCTAATTTTACTCCTCTTAAATTGTTTTATTCTTTGTTCAGCTTCTTTCCTTCCTCTTCCTTCCTTCCTTCCTTCCTTCCTTCCTTCCTTCCTTCCTTCCTTCCTTCCTTCCTTCCTTCCTTCCTTCCTTCCTTTCAGATTTACTTATTTTATGCATGTAAGTACACTACCATTGCTCTCTTCAGACACACCAGAAGAGGGCATCAGATCTCATTACAGATGGTTGTGAGCCACCATGTGGTTGCTAGGAGTTGAACTCAGGACCTCTGGAAGAGCAGTCAGTGCTCTTAACCACTGAGCCATCTCTCCAGCCTTTTGTTCAGTTTTCTTATGAAGACCTATCAGTCCTTCATGATTTTCTGGGGGTGGCTGTATGTTCTGGGTGTTTCCAGGTTTTTGGCATCATCTTCAAGTTGAAGAAGCCCATACAAAAGGCTGAGTAACACAGGATTTTATTCAAAGTCAAAACTAAAGTACAAAGAAGTTGCATTGAGAGAGCAGCTGCCTCTGAGAGCCTAGTGTAGATCAAGGCTGGTACCTAGCTGTGACTCAGGGCTTCCTTTCCTGGGTGCAGAAAGAGTTGCTTACTAGAGGCAGAGTTCATTGGTTTTCTATTTTGATTGACAGGCTTAGGTTGTACAAGCACTTTCCATATCCTTTCCCACAATGCACCTGGCTTTGATCACAAGCATGCCCAATCAGGCACAAGCATAAGATGACATGTATAGGATTTTCCATAAAAGTTCACTCACAGAATGTTGTTTGCATTCATACACACGCCCCCAAAACCAGTCCAGGTTGGATCAGCCCACTGCCCTAATTCCAGTATATGTTCCAAGAACATGTTTGACCACAAAAGGAGAGTTGTTACAGGTTTCTAGGGAGCTATAGCTCAGAGTGACCAGTAGCTTTGTTTGGGGAGGGGCTGGTGTGCATACTGTTAGATTGGGAGGGGGTCGGTCCTGTTGCTGAGTGCTTTGGTAGGAAAGTTGTGTATAGTTAGCTCAAGCCAAGAAGGTTGCCAAGAGATCCCTTGTGTATTTCCCTCAATACTATTTCATTTCTTATCTCTTCTATTCTGTAATCTCTCTGTGTCTATTTTTCCCCTTGAGACAGGGCCTAACTTTATGGATCAAGGTCACAGGTCATACTTCCTCTGCCTTTCTCATGCTGGCCTCGCAGGTATGCGCCACCATGTCCTGCTCTGTAATCTCTATTTTTAATCCATGATGGTTTATAAACATGAAATTCTTTAATTTTTAATGTGACCAAATGCATTCACTTCTTGCTTTATGGCTTATATTTGTAAGGTTTTGTTTGAGATGATGGATTAGTTAGGGTTCTGCTGCTGTAACAAAACACCATGAGGCAATGTATAAAAGGAAAGATGTAATTGGGCTTACAGTTTCAGGGGGTTAGAATCCGTAATGGCAGAGGAAAGACATGGCAGTGGGCAGGGGAACAGCAGCTGAGAGCTCACATCTCACAGACAGGCAGCAGGGGCACAGTGGGACTGATGCCGAGTCTTTTGAAACCCTAAAGCCTGCCTCAGTGACACACCTTCCTTAACAAGTCCACACCGCCTAATCCTTCCCAGACAGTTCCACAACTGGGTGACCAGTATTCAAACATGAGCTCATGGGGACCATTCTCACTCAAACACCACAGAGGTGCTTCCTGCTGAGTGTGGGGAACACACACTGTAATTCCAGTATTCAAGAGTTGGGAAACAAGATCTGGAGTTCAAGGTCAACTTAAGCTATGGAACAAGAGTCTGTCTCAGAAAAAACAAATTCTGGAAGAACAGCCAGTGCTCTTAATCACTGGGCCATCTTCTAACCCCTTATCTTGGTTTCCTTTCCTAGTTTCTCCAGTTCTGGAATTATGATCATGGGCTACTACACCTGGTAAGGTTGGTATTTGTTTCAGGGTTTCCATTGTTGCATGATTCCCCCCACCCCCAAAGCAAGTGTTTATTTGGCTTACAGTTTCACATCATAGTCCATCATTGAAGGAAGCCAGGACAGGAACTCAAACAGGGCAGGAACCTGCAGGCAGAAGCTGATGCAGAGGCCATGGAAGGTACTGTTTACTGACTTGCTCATCATGGCTCGCTAGGCCTGCTTTCTTATAAAATCCAGGATCACCAGCCCAGGGATGGCACCACCCATAATGGGCTGGGCCCTCCCCATCAATCACTAATTTAAAAAACAACTTACAGGCCTGCCCACAACTCAATCTTATGGAGACATTTCCTTAATTGAGGTCCCCTCCTCTCAGATGATTTTAGCTTGTGTCAAGTTGACATAAAACTAGCCAGTACAATATTATCTCAATTTTATACATAAGAAAACTGAGAACCGGAAAACTGAAATTCACTATGCTGCTAGGTTCACGTGCCCATACTATGGAGCAGGGTCTAGATTCTTTACCTCCTATCCCACACAGCATGCCTGGCTCTTCAACTCATGATCTATTTGTTCTCCAAATCCACTCAAGGAGCTAGCCAGTGGGACAAGGTGAAATTCCATCATCTCCGTCTCTGAGTGATCACCTGCCTGCTCTTTTGATTCAGATTCCATAATATTTAATTTAAACAGCAAGCCTGGTGCCAGCAATGGTTAAAGTTCTAAAATCAATGTTCTGTGCTGGATTTGGGTTACATGGGTAATAATTTACAAAATTGACTGGCAGGAATGATATAAAACCTGTAATTATAATATACTTGATTCAGCTAAATGATTAAGAAATCAGTGAATATGAATAGGTCTTCACAATATAAAAAAGAAGTAGGGCAGTGGTGGCACATGCCCTTAGTCCTAGCATTTGGGAGGCAGAGGCAGGCGGATCTCTGAGTTTGAGGCCAGACTGCCCTGCAGGGTGAATTCTAAGACAGCCAGACAGAGAAACCCTGTCTCAAAAAAAAAAAAAAAAAAAAAAAACCCAACAACTACAACCAACACACACACACACAGAGAGAGAGAGAGAGAGAAGAGAGGGTTATCTCCTTGCTCTTCCTCCTTCCAGCAGAGCCTAGCTTTTGTTTGGATAACGAATTCCCGTGTCAGCAGTGTGTTCTGTATAATCTAATTCCAACCATCTTAATCCTCTGACCATTGGTTGGTTTAACATGGACATCTCTGGCCACATGGGAGAAAATCTGCTGGGATGGTTTCTAGGAAGTGCCCACCCTCCACCCTCCAGTCTTAAAGAGATATATAAGCTTTACTGAAGGGTAAAACTTATATATGTATGTGTGTCACTGGCCAGTCTCCTGCCTCTAGCCCTTACCTGCTCACTGCAAAGGCATTAAAAACAGAAAAAAAAAATGATACTATAGTCTATGAAAACCTTCCTGAAACCAAGCATCAAATTCTGACAGTGAGGGCCTGGTTGCTGTAGTCCAAGGGTGAGAGGATTGAGCCAAGAGTGAGCTAAGGATATTGGGAAGTGGCTAAGCACATCCTCATAGGAGTTAGTCACATGAGGGGCCAGTCACAGGCCAGATAGAAATCAACAGGGCCTAGTGCAAGAGCTGGAACTCAAGGTGTGGCTGCAGCACAGGGAATCAGTCAAGAAGCAGAGGAGATGAAAGGAAGGCAGTTCTGTGTTCATTGAAAAAGGGAAAGAGGGAGTCTTTTCCAGGGGCAGTAATAGGAAAGGTGCCCAAGTGAAAGTCTGAAAAAATTGCTTTGTGGACAGTAAATGTAAGCAGATTCAATACATTACATACACATACATACACACATGTACACACATGCACATATACACATATACATCACACATATCATATACATATATGTATACATATACAAATATACACACACAATTACACATACATACACATATAAATACACATATATTTATACATACAGATACAGATATACATAGACATCACATATATGAATACATCATATACATATGTACATAATACACACACATATGAGTTCCAATAATGGGCCTTTGATATTTTTGTTTATTGAAGAATGTCAACAATATTATGAAGAATTATATAGGATAGAGAGTCTTCTCAGTGGTTAGAGTACTTGCTGCGCTTGCAGAGGACCTGGGTTAGGTTCACAGCACATACATCACAGCTTAGAGCCATCTGGAACTCCAGTTCAAGAAAATTCAATGTTGGGCTAGAGAGATGGCTCAGTGGTTAAAAGCACTGGCTGCTCTTCCAGAGGTCCTGAGTTCAATTCCCAGCAACCACATGGTGGCTCACAACCATCTGTAATGAGATCTGATGCCCTCTTCTGGTGTGTCTGAAGACAGTGACAGTGTACTCACATACATAAAATAAACAATTTTTTTTTAAAAAGTAGAAAATTCAGTGCTCTATTCTGGCCTCCTAAGGCACCAGGCATACACTGGGTGCAAATACGTATGTGCAGACAAACACAAAATAAAAAAAATTAAAATTCAGTATCCTCAAACTTTCATACAGAAACATAAAATTTCAAATGAAAATCCTACCATTCAGTCAGCAGCCATACCGCAGCACATTCCAAATGGGCCAGCTTGGGGGCCTCTTACTCCCAGCATTGCTGCTGCTGGCCATGGGGCTGGTGAGGAAGCGCGGTCTTTCATACAAATGTGAGAAATGATGATGACATACAAATGTGAGAAATGACCTACATTAAAGAAAAAGATGTCTCCATGAGAGAACGTTGCAACTTCTTTAGTAACTTTCTTAAGAAAAGAAACTATGCCCAGTGATCCAGGCACAATAGTGTGTGCCTGTAATCCCAGCACTCTAGAGACTGAGACAGCAGAATTGTGAGTTCAAGGCCAAAGCAGGCTCCATCGTAAGACATCATCTCAAAAACGAAGCAAAATGAAACAACAGGATTATGAGCAGTGGGGGTAACACACTACACACATACACACACACACACACACACTAAATGGTTCAGAAATATCTCTGAGAATCAATGAATGCATATTAACACAGAAAGCAGTAACCACTTCCCGTTATGTAATTATTTAACCAAGGCTTTTGTCTTCATTTGAAGCAATGACACATCTCCAAATAAACAGTGAAAAAGAGCTACAGCGAGAGAGTGTGTGTCCCACCACATCTGGGCCCCAGAAAATTGTTTTCTTCCTCAGTGACAAGTAGAGTTTCCAGTTTTAAAAGGAATAGTTTGTGCTTTCACAATTATACCTGTTACGTTACATCAGCTAATTAGTTGTGTAACAAATTACCCAACATTTTACTGGTGCCAAACAACAAGCATTTTTTTTAAACCTTGTATTACCTCTGCCTCAGAGCTGAGCTGGCTCTAGTGGGGACTTCCTGAGGCACCAGCTGGTGCAAGTCCTCAGTAGGTCTGCTGAGACCCCTGGTGGCAGAACAAAGCTCCTCACAGGCTATTGGCCAGGCAGCTTCATTTGGTCCCTGACTTTTGGCCTGAGCCTTCCTTCAGAGTTCTGTCACATGAGCCTCTCAATGGGAGCACTGGAACTGGATGCATTAGAGCAAAGACACACACATACACACAACACACACACACACACGGGAGGACAGCCTGTCAGTGTTGTTATGATCTGTAAGAGGCAAGTTGAAGCATCAGTTGAAGGGAAGGGACTCAAATGGGCTGACCTAGCCTGGAGGCCGTCAGAAGCCACCTGCCACACTTGTACTGTATTTTTATCAGTAGATGCATTTTTTAAAAACCCACTGACTCCCGTGTATGTGCCATGCCCCCTTCCATACTCTCTCTCATGCAGCTGCACAATTCCCATGTGGTTCGTGAGGATCCTCCTCATTCTAAACTGACATGGCATCTCAAGTCCACACTACATAGCACTCTTTGGATGTGTGGCTATATTTGAAAGCCCCATATTGGTGGACTCTCGGATTCTTGGGGTTGTTGGCCACACAGTAAGTGGCTTCTCAGCATGCGTATTACATTTTGATAGTTACAGCCAAATTGCTATTTTGGGGAGGTTGAACCAAACTGCACCTCAAAGCAAGGACTGTCTGCTTTATCCACAGCATCTCTCCACAAATTTCAATGACATGAGAAAAGTGAAGAACTAAAATCAAAGCTCCTAGCTTAGACAAATTGGAGCACTTGATTTATATTAGATAAAAGAGGAACAGGGTTCTGCTGTTCATTTTATTGGATCTGGATTTGCCCAGGTATTTCTCTAGTATTCAAATAAGAGCTGCAAGTGGTGGCTTACCCCTCAGCATGTAGGAGGCTATGGTGGGGGGATTACCAGGAGTGTGACACTAGACAGTGAGATACTAAGATACTGCAAGGTGTACACCTCAGATCCCCCAACTGTCCCTCAGGTTTCAGAACTTTGTCTACAACCAGACAGCGTCTCAGTGTCTATGGAGAAGTGCTAGTTAACTGTCCCACTGCTAGACTCTCCTAGAGGTTAAAAAACATTTTATACTTTAAATTGAAATTCAATTGGTTGTTCCGTGTCTTCAGGAACATGGAGGGAATGTTTGCTCCTTGGGAACCGTTCCTGTGACCTCCTGCATTTAGCTCTTCTGTCCCTCACTTTCATGGGAGTCACTTTTTACATGCCTGGTCACACACACTTTTAAACATACTTCCAAGGTGAAAACTGAAAGTGTGGAGCCTGAGGACTCCCACAGTACCAGTCTTTCCGTGGGTCCCCACACAATGACAGTAGGACTTCCTTAGCTACTTTTCTTTTTCTTTTTCTTTCTTTTTTTTTTTTTTTTTTTTTTTTTTGTTTTGTTTTTCGAGACAGGGTTTCTCTGTGTAGCCCTGGCTGTCCTGGAACTCACTCTGTAGACCAGGCTGGCCTCGAACTCCTTAGTTACTTTTCTACTGCTGTGCTAAGGCACTATGACCGAGGCAACTTATAAAGGAAAGAGTTTACCGGGAGTTTACAGTTTCATGACTGTCATGCAGGGAGCATGGCAGTAGCCAGCCAGCTATGGTGCTGAAGCAGTAGCCAAGACATCACATCTTTAAACAAACAAACAAACAAAAAACCCTGAGGCGGGAGAGGGGAGAATTCTGATATATACACAGCATAACATGGATGGACTCTGGGGACATTCTGCTAAGAGAAATAAGCCAATCACCAAAGAACAGATATTGCCAAACATGGTGACTCACAGCTGCAATATTTGCAGTAGGAGGAGGCTGAGACAGTAGGATTATCCAAGGTTTGAAGCCAGCCTAGGCTAAAAGAATAAGATTTTTCTCAAAATAAATAAATAGATAACGGACAATATTGTGAGAGTCCATTTATATGTGGTATCTACAGTGATCGTGTTCATAGATACACAAACCAAAGTGGTGGCTGCCAGGGGCCAATGGGAAGGGGGAATGGAGACTTGGATTTTTGTTTTTAATTTTTTATTTTATTAATTTTTATTATGTTCTTGCACACTATGGTGCATATGTAGCGGTCAGAGGACAGCTCTAGGAAGCTGACTTCACTGTGGATTCCAGCAATTGAGCTCAGGTCTTTGGTGATTTTATCCACTGAGCTACCTTGCTGGCTTATTATTTTTTTAAACATGGCATCTTGCTATGCTGCCAGGCTACTTTCAAGCAGGCATTCCTCCTGCCTCAATTCTCCGAGTAGCTGGGACTCCAGACATGCACAATGGCACCTTGCTGTACTTTTATCACTGAGTGGGTAAAGAGAAAGGGGTCAAAAAAAAAAAAAAAAAAAAAAAGCCGGGCGGTGGTGGCGCACCCCTTTAATCCCAGCACTTGGGAGGCAGAGGCAGGTGGATTTCTGAGTTCGAGGCCAGCCTGGTCTACAGAGTGAGTTCCAGGACAGCCCGAGCTACACAGAGAAACCCTGTCTCGAAAAAATCAAAAAAAAAAAAAAAAAAGAGAGAGAAAGGGGTCTGGATATGAGAAGTAGTGTCAGATACACACAAATATGAATGTACTCACAGCCACTTAGGGGCTGGAGACATGGCTCAGCGGTTGAGAGTGCTGGCTGCCCTTCCAGAGGACCCGGGTTCAATTCCCAGAATCCATCTTGGGCAGCTCACTGGAGACTTGAGTTCCATAGCACCTACACTGGCAAGCACATATCCACACACGTGTACATAGGATTGAAGATAAAGTATTTTTTTAGAAAAGGAAAGTTAAAATGATAAATTCTATTATGTGTTTTCACCATAGTCAAATTATCTTACCATTCCCAGTAGTATCTCCAGACATACAGAAAAATGTCTACCACTTGTCAGACACCTGTTTTTCAAACAGTCTATGGTTAATTTTGGATGACCACTTTTTCCTGTTCTTAAACCTTTGTTTATTCCAAAAAGAAGCTTTGGATACATTTATACTATGAAGGACTACTTTGCTGGACTAGTAGTTAGTTGAAAATGTTACCAGTGTATACCTGAAAGCTTGAGAAAATAAACTTAACTGTATAAATAAAAACTGGGGGGCTGGTTCAGTGGTTACAGTGTTTGTTGTTTAAGCTTGAGAACCTGAGTTTGGGTTTCCAATAACACAAATACAGAGCCAGTTGCAGTGGCATGCGTTTGTAACTCAAGTTCTGGGGGAGGGGTGCAGTCAGGCAGATGGGAGGTTTGCTGGCCAGCCTCTCTGCAAAGGTAACTTTCAGGATCAGTGGGAACTGAGAGCATAGTTCAGTGGTAGACAGCCCTTGTATCAGGGTTCTGTTTTCAACTCCTATTGTGGAAGGAAGGAAGTCTCTTGAATTAAAATATCAGTTAAGCAGCACAGTAGGTTGTGGCTTTGATAACTTCTTTTTGGTGGTCCCAGGAATCAATTCAGTGTCTTGTGCATAGTAAGTATAGGCTTAGATTTTTCAAAACCTACTTTATTAAGGGTTCTTAAACACTTCAACCTCCCTTCTTGCACACCATCCACCAGACAGAGGTAGTGGAAAAGAAAGAATAGGAAACGGGGTTGTGGGACTTCTTTCTTTCTTTCTTTCTTTTCTTTCTTTTTTGAAATGCTTTTTTTTGTTTTTTGTTTTGTTTTGTTTTTTGAGACAGGGTTTCTCTGTATAGCCCTGGCTGTCCTGGAACTCACTCTGTAGACCAGGCTGGCTATGAGCTCAGAAATTCTCCTGTCTCTGCCTTCCAAGTGCTGGGATTAAAGGCGTTTGCCACCACTGCCTGGCGGTTGTGGGCCTTTTTAGAAATAGTTCTTTGGGGCTATTCCAATTTTCATTGTCAGCAGTCTAGTCCTCTAGCAAAACATCACTCACAAATCAGCCACTGGTGTTCCATCCAGAAGAAACCAAGAGGCTCCGCCAATCGGCCTGAGTTCATGGAAGTGACAAGAAGCTGCTGGAATATCATGAGAAGTTCTTTGATGAGTTAATCTCTACCAATTCGTGACAAAACTACGATCAGCAACACGATGCAAGATGAACCAATACATGAGCATCATCAGTGAAGACTAGCAAGGCAGAGCAAGGAAAACCAATGCTAGAGCAGCCTCCACTGTCTGTGGAGTTAAATTTATATTCTTTCTAAACATCACCGTCCTTTCACGTGTCTGCTTCAGCAAAACATCCTTTCATTTGTGTGCCCCAGCAAAACATATTGTGGGACTGCGTAAGGGTATCCTGGTTCTTGCCTGGGCATAGGCCTAGAACCCCGAGACTCCAAGGGAGAAACGGCAGGAGTTCGGCCACGTCCCCAGAACCCAGGGTCCTGACAAGCAGTCCAGTCTCCATAGACCTACATTGTTCAGTCAGGCCATTACAGCTCCTCCCAAAGTGCACGGGTAGAGGGTGTGATTACAGGCCTCAGGCCCTAGAGAGATTTACATACTAATGAAGGCCAGAGGGCGGAGCCAATTAAACCTTCTTTCCTAGAACCTCCCCCCTTCTCCCTCCCTATTTAACTCAGGTCTGCCCTGAGTTTGGGGGGGAGGGTACATCCAGATCCACCTACCACCCGCCATGAAAATAAACCCTTTTCGAACCAAGGACTTCCTCGTATCATTGGGGCCTGCTGTCGCCAAAGCCTCTGGAACTCCAGACCTTTCTCCTGGATGTGGGACCCCGCTGTGTGGAAGCCTCCAGGGCTCCTCCGATGTGGCCCCCTTTATCCCACAACATGACATGAGTTTCCAAAGAAACCAGAAATTTCTACTTCATTAAGCAAGGGCTTTACTAACTAAGGTATACTCCTGGCCTGAAACAATTATATTCAAAGTCACTTTCAATATATGAAGATTCCACAGTCATTTTTAAAAATTTACTTTTTTATTTTCCCTTTCCCTTCTCCCTCTTGCTCTGGCCCTGCTCGCTCCAGCCCAAAGGCTTTTATTTATTTATTATATGTAAGTACATTGTAGCTGTCTTCAGACACCCATAAGAGGGCATCAGATCTCATAATGGATAGTTGTGAGCCACCATGTGGCTGCTGGGATTTGAACTCATGCCCTCTGGAAGAGCATTTAGAGCTCTCTTAACCGCTGAGTGGTTTAAATCACCAGCCCTTTAAATTTACTTTCATTTATGTATTTGCCCATGTGTGTACAGGTGACCTGAAGAGCATGTTAGAGCTTCTGTAGTTGGAGTTACAGGTGGTTGTGGGCTGGGAGCCACTTGAACAAGGGTGCTGGTATCCAAATTGCAGTCCTTTGGGGAAAGAAGACCTCATAGGTGTACAGTGGAGCATGCCATTCTTTGAGTTCTTAATTAGGCTTTGGAATAAAAGGAAATTTTGCTCAAGGTCAGTCTGGAAACAAGCCAGAAAATGGAAAGGCATCCATCCCTAGGTAGTAAAGGTAAAGCCTTATGGAATGTGTCAGTCCAACCTGTTGTGCAGGTCACCATAAACCATCAAGGTGACCAGGAGTAGGGAGGGGACGGGAATGCGTTCACATAGGATGCACAGGTAACTGGTGTGGTCACGAGTTAGAATTTTATTCTCAGGATGCAATATGTTTAAAATAAAAGCTGTGATATGAATGCTGCAGGGTAGGTTTCACGATCTGTTACGAATTCATTATTGGAACCCTGCTGTTTTATATAAAAGCCTCCACAGTGTTGTGACCTACAGAGACAGACATAAGGCTGTAGTGTAAACCTTGGGAATAAGGAGACTGCAAAGTAACCTTGTATATAATTGATGTTGAAGAAAGGAACAGTAGGGTAGGGAACAGAAAGAAATAATGAACTCTTGAGAGTAGGGTGGGGTGAAGAGATGGTGGAATCACAGAAGCAAGTACATTTACCATACAGAAGTTGAAGTTTATTTTTTGGTTGATGGGGGTAGAATGAAGGAGGTTGGGGGAACCAGGGAAGCATTTAGACTAGGAGGCTACATTGCTGAACTCTCTAAAAAGGTCAATAAAGTCTGGTGGTAGGTGCTGAGGTATAAACAAGCAAGGCACCAGGGGTAGAAGCCATAACAGGAAGCCAATGATTAGAAAGTAAAGGTGACTATACATGAAAGTTCTGTGCCCTCCAGCCCAGATGAATTCATTTCCATTTTCAGATCCAGTCACACATCTCCAATTCTGAGCCTCTTCTCTCAGTCTGACCCTTATCTGTAATTGAAATCTAGGTGGTGGCACACACGCTTAATCTCAGCACTTGGGAGGCAGATCTCCCAGTTTGAGGCCAGAGTGGTCCACAGCACAGGACAGCCCAGGGGTGCTCTGCAGTAACCCTGTCTAGAAAAACCAAAACCAAGCCAAACTTCCCTAGCTCCCACTTCCCTCCAATTAACAAAAGCTGTGAGGCATGGTGGCCCAAGACTAATCCCCAGGACCTGAGGCAGGAGAGTCAGCAGTTCAGGGCCACCTTCTGCTACACAACTTTTTCGACTATGCTTCAAAGAAACAGGTACTGGAAGCCAGAAATCTCAGAGGGAAAAAGGGACTTGCTGAGCAAACCTGCCAACCTCATTTCGATCCCCGGATCCCACCAACTCCTCTAAATTGTCCTTTAACCTCTATACAGTTGCTAGGGCGTGCCTGCACTGTACAGTAACAATAAACAAACAATACACAAATACTCGATCTAGCACAGCGTCTATATTACAATTTCCCCCCCAGTCTCTGCAGGTACCATGCTCAGATGTCCGAAACAGTTTTTATCCGATTACTCTGTTTTTTTTCTCAACTCTGCAGGCACGGCTCACCATTTTTAACGTGAGCAGACTGCAAATTTGCCTTCCCACCAAGGTCTGTGCTCCCGAGGGGCCGTGACGCAAACAAGTGTCTCGACAGTCTGACTTAAGAGCTGAGCTGAGCCTCTCGGCTCACGTGGCTACTGCAGTTCTTTGAAAAGAGCAGCTTCCTTTCCCCCTCAGGAAGTAGAACCCGCTCGCATCTAACGTCGGCTGGCTCTAGGAGGAAAATGACTGAATTATCAGTTGGCCTTGAAAGTCGGGTCAAGGAGAGTCCCTAAATTCCGCAGGCGCGTGACGTGACTAGACGCCGCAATTCACCGGAAGAGGAGTGGGTGGGCGGGGCGCGTAAAGCGACTTGACGCGGAAGTCACGCGGCCTGGCGCCTCTGAGTTCTCTATTTCAGCATTCGGCTATTCGGCCTGACAAGCTTCTGGCGCGCTCCGCTGATATCTGTTCTTTCGGTGTTCGACTCACCCGCGCTGCTGCCTCCGCTGAAGGAGGAGCAAAGCTCAAGATGGCCGACAAAACGCCAGGCGGATCTCAGAAGGCCAGTTCAAAGGTAGTTTCTTAGAGATCTCCGTCAGTCAGTGGGTCTTTCACTGTGGTCAGGGGCCTACAGAAATCTCTGGCCTTCGAGAGCTTACTGGGGTGAGGGGCTAAGGCCTGTTCGCCACAGTGGGCCTGGCACCGTTGCATCAAGGTGCGCAGGTTGAGAGGCCTGAGGGCGCGCGTCCGTTCCGGCTGGGATTCAGCCCCTCACTAGCGTGCCTGCTGGCGAGCGGGGCTTGTCCCTCGTTTGGCTTTGGGGTCAGGCCAGTGATTTAGAGGTGGGCCGGCGTCCTTGTGTCGCAGGTTGCTGCTTTCGGAGGCCGCGGGCTAGAGTCTGGGAGAGGCGGGAAGGTTCCCGGTCTTAAATGTCTGTTTCTTCCCCTCATCCCCCTTTTTTATTTTGGATCTCACTCGCTCCTGGCATTACACAGTTTCTCTCATTACCTTCCAGGGAATTGGCCTGGACGGTTGTAAGTGTGTGGGAGAGGTCCGCCAATGGAGGGCCTGGGGTTGGAACGTGCGGAGGGAACCCTCTGAGCCTCTGGGTTAGTGCCACACTTCACATGTGGCTTTCCTCTCACTTCCCAGGAAGTGAAAAGTGAACATCACTTTTGAGGGCCGCAGACTTAGGACCTCTATCAATATGTGGGGTTTCCACTGGAAAGGGAAAAAACTACGGTAGACCTGGAAATTGCCCAAAGCCTTGCATTTGAATTTATAGGGAGCACTGTGCATTGCCATTGCTTGGGAAACCGTTGAGCTGTGAAAGTAGTTTAGCGTTAGTAGGGTTGTGTTAACAGTTGGTGTTAGTTGCCATTTTGGCCGGCGCGTTTAATCCTATTTACTTACATATATATTTATTGTGTATTATTTTGCTTTGAGATTCTCATCCCTTCTCGATATTAAAGATGTTAATTTAAGTACTGCGATAAACCAGTTGTGAGGCTTTAGATTCAGAGACAAGGAGTTGGATAACACTTAAAGTGTCTAGGGACTTAAAAGTGTATGGGTTATCTGCTTGCATTTGCTGTTCCAAACTTGCTCTCTTTCTAATAAAGGCTGAAGTTTATTTATTTACTTATTTTTGCCATTTTGCTGAATGATGCCCCATATTTATTTTGCAAATAATAATGGCCTTACTAGGCATTCTTTAGTTAGGTGAAACTATGGTAGGGGCCCAGTTCTGGTTGTGCTTACCCTAGACCTTTACTGTAAGTCAGTTTTCTTTTTCTCCAGTAGATTGTCCCTCCTCACCTTTCTAGGGGAGAAGGTGAATGAAGGGGTATCTCATGCGGCTGCTGTTCCTTTCAGACCATGACCAAAACAGCCTCCCACGCCCGTAATTACTCTTTGGGTTTTTTGTTTGTTTGTTTTCTTCTCAAAGCATTAAGTATTTCCTACATGAGGCCTGGATAGATTGAAAACTTTTCAAAGTATGTGTTCAGACTAACTTTTAAAAGTCCTTCTCAGAACACTGAATGTGTAGTTTTTAAGTATTAAGCAGTTTGTTGGATTTTTCCATTAACACTTTTGTCAGTTTATAGTCCTTTAGATGTCACTAAAGGGTTCCTTACTGGTGTCTGTAAAGGGAATATTTAGACTCAGAGTTTTGTCATGAGTTTTCCTTGTAATGGAAAATGTTGTAATGGAGTGGCAAGGTTATAGGTTTTGAAAACAAACAAGACATTTGGATTCAAATCCTGACTTGGTAATTAAGCATATTTCTGATAATATTAAGGCAGATTGCCTAATCTCTTGAGCCTCAGGTTTTCTCATTTTATTGTAGGAAAAAAAAATCTTTCTTATAGGACTGATGTAAAGATTGAGTTAATGTCTATAAATGTATAGTAAATCTTACTTCAGTTTCTAAGTCTGCATATATATCATCCACGCAGCCTGCATACTAGGTTTTTGAGACAGGACCTCATAACCTTCAGCATCCTGATCCTCCTTCCTTGCGTTTTCCCAGAGTTGGGATTACAGGCTTGTGTCAACTATTTCCAGCTTCCTTGTCTTTCTTAAAGAACTAGAAAGCCGGGCGGTGGTGGTGCACTACTTTAATCCCAGCACTTGGGAGGCAGAGGCAGGTGGATTTCTGAGTTCGGGGCCAGCCTGGTCTGCAGAGTGAGTTCCAGGACAGCCAGGACTACACAGAGAAACCCTGTCTCGAAAAACCAAAACTAAAAAAAAAAAAAAAAAACCAAAAAAACTAGAAAGCACTGATTTGGATTATTAAGCCATTGGCTATCATAATGACTGCTCAAATTTTTTTTTTTAAATTTCAAATATAAGTCTAACATTATTAGATTATAAGATCATTTTGGCCTGAGTACAGTACTTGGAATTTCCAGGCTTCATTTCGTTATTTGGAAATAACAGGTATTTTACCTTGTATTCTCTGCTGTACATCAAGAAAGTAGAGACTTCTGTTTCATGCTCTTTCTATGGTAGTGACATTTCCATCAATATGGGTAGAAGTGTTTATTAATCATTTCTACACATTGAAGTGCATATTAACTTTGTATAAGATACAGAATTTTTGCTGTTGACCATGGTGAAGTCTCTCTTTTAAAGTGTGTTCGTGTCTGTGTGCACGTGCACACCTTCATGCTGCCATGCATATGTGAAAGTCAGAGGACAACAGTGGGTTTTGAGGATGAAACTTGGGTCCTCAGGCTGTGTGGAATATGTCTGCATTCTCTGAGTCATGTTCATGGCCCCATTAGTGTTTTTTAATTACAAAATACATAAGCCACTAGAGTTCTTTTTAGCTTTAAAATTAATTTCATGATGTACACAGTATATGTAGTTGTTCTTGCTAAGGGGACTTGATTGGGGGGGTTGCCTTTCCACATTCCCTTTTATTTTATGTAATTGTTTTATACTTTTCATTTTTATTATCTCCCGGTAGACACTGAGCACATATTTTACAAATAGGAACAAAATTTCCTATGCAAAGTATTTCATGGCTTAAGGAGGGGTTTTGGAGCCATAGTGTAGCTTTGTTTCAGAGCAGAGAGACAGAACCTATGGTTGTTAACCTGAGATATTGCTAAACATAAAAGAATAAGTTTATTAAAATGTGTTATTTTGCCAGGCAGTGGAGGCCTATGCCTTTAATCCTAGCACTTGGAAAACAGACAGGTGGATCTCTATGAGCTCCAGGACAGCCAGGGCTACTACACACAAACAAACAGAAACAAAAAAGAAAAAAAAATTGTCATTTTAACCTTTCTTTGCAAGTTCATACTAGTGAGGATTTGAAGACAATGATTTTATTTCACTGTGTGGCAGTATCTGTCTCCTTTTTTTAAAAATGTATTTTTTTTTTTTTTTATGTGTGATTGTATGTGAACCTGGCTGGAGGTTAGAGGATTGCTTGAAGAAGTTGGTTCTTTTCCTCTATCATTTGGGTCCTGGAGAGCATCCTTTATGTCAGGCTTGGCAGCAAGCACCTTTACCTGGTAACCTGTTGCCTGCTCCAGTACCTTTTTTCTTTTTTTTGATCATCTTTTGTGTAACACTTTTGTGGAGATGTGAACAGATGTCTACTTACTCTAAGTAGAGAACTGACAGGAAGATACCAGTCCAGCTTGGTGACCCAGTGTGTTTTAGTGGTTTACTTACAGGAGTATAGAATAGAGGTTATTTACAGGAACAGAAATGATTTCAAAACAGCTACTTGCAGTTGGTCTGCACTTTCTCCAGGCAGCTCAGCTTGTCTGGGAGTCTTCTGGGTAGTTTAGCTGGTCTGTTTCAGGTGGCTTGGCTGGGCTGAGAGTATCTCTTAGCAGTCTTCACTACTTATATTCCCTTGTAGGGTATCTGGTTAGCTTCAGGGACTTCCTGAAGCTTTTGGATTGTTTATTTTCTAAGTGTCTCTGCAGGATGGAATGTTCACCTCCAGATAAGACTAGAATAGTCTTTGTCTTAAGATGTGCTCTCCATCTTGAAAAGTTGGCACAACAGAAATTTCTCCTGGCCAGCTGGGGCTTCCCCACCTCACTTATGCCCCTGTAGCCCTGTGGGTCCTGCATGGTACCCTGGTACATGGGAGTGGTGGTGCATGCTAGCAGGGTAGGGCTGATCACAGTCCCTGATTCCCACAATTCTCTCTCAGGCGGATTTTATATTTTTTTAAAGTCTATTTTAATGATGGAATATATGATCTCTGGGAATGGGGTGTGAGCTCCCTTTGGTGAAGTCTCGGTTCTGTGGAGGAGTTGAGTGGCCCAAAGGTGCTCTCACTCTGCCTGTGTGCTCTTACAAGAGCTGAGGCAGGCGTTGCGGTGTGTCCCTACCACGCCACTGTTCCCTTGTGGTGGTCGGACTACAACCCAACCCTGAGCTCCCGATAAAGCTTAAAAGTCCATCATCTGGCAAACTTAGTAAATTGGAGAATGTTGCTTCTGTTTTTATCTAGAGGAGTATTTAACTGGAAAAAAAAAAGATGTGCTCTCCAACATGGATGCTTAGCTTGGAGAGAATTGCTGCACAGCACCATCAAAAGTTGTCTTATAGAGGTAAATGAATGAAACTGGGATTACTGAATCTTTGAGCGTGTAGTACTGAATTGACAGACTAAGTACTCGTAAAAAAAATAGTAATGCTTTAAAAATAGTAAAATTAGAATCTATTCAAGGCTTGAAATTCCTTTTTATTTCCTTTGTGTGTGTGTGTGTGTGTAGAACGTGGAGATTAAAGTGTGAAAAGTAGTTTGCCAGCATGAAACTGAACCTTTAATATATCATTGCAATTTTATCTTAAAATATACAATAGCTCAACTTGTTAGTGGTTGGCTGTGTTTTGAGTGGAAGTAGGAAGTATGGCACCACCTCTCCCATTTGAGAGACAGGATCTTACTATGTAGCCCATGCTATCTGTGAACTCACTGTGTAGCCTAAACTGGCCTTGGACTCTTTATTCAGAGTACTAGGATTACAGGCTTGAACAGCGTGTCCAGCTTAAACTGACTCCCTACTTTGTCTTCCTTTTTTCCTTTGTTCCTTGCTCCCTTCCTTCCATTTTCTTAGACATGGTCTAATGGGTTAGCTTCAAACTCTCTATGTAGCTTTGGATGACTTTGACCTCCTGATCTTTATGTCGTCCACATCCTGAGTGCTGGGAATACAGGCATGTACCACCTCCTCTGTTTTATAAAGTATCAGGATCAAGCCCATGGCCTTGTAAATGCTGGGCAAGTACTCTACTAACGGAGTTACAGCTTTGGTCTCTGACCTTCTATTTTCTTTTCTTTCTTTTTTTTTTTTTTTGTACCCCCACCCCCCACCCCCGACCTTCTATTTTCTTGATTAGTATGTTTGGAACTTGATTTTAGATATTTAGATTTTATGTATTTGAGTGCTTTGAATGAATGTACATCATATGTGTGTCTGACATTCAAAGAGTCAGAAGTCCCTTGGAACTGGAATTACTAGTGGTTATAAGCTAACTGTGCCCTGGTTCTCTGAAACATCAACAAGTGCTGCTAACTCCTCCAACTTTATTTTTTAGACTTATTTTATATATATAATTGTGTATCTATATATGCACCATACGCGCATGTCTGGTGCTTGTGGAAGTCAGAAGGCGGCATCAGATCCCCTGAGATTAGAGTTAAAAGTTATAGACACATTATGTAGATCCTGGGAATCCTGGGTCCTCTGCAAGAGAAAATAACAAGTATTCTAAACTGTTGCGCAGTGGTTTTCAACCTAATGCTGTAATCCTTTAATACAGTTCCTCAGGTTGTGATGACCTCAACCATAAAATTATTTTTGTTGCTACTTCTTAACTGTAATTCTGCTACTGTTAACGCATCCTAATGTAAATCTGTGCTTTCTGATGGTCTTAGGCCACCTCTGTGAAAGGGTACTTTGACCCCTCTATAGGGTCACAGCCCACAGGAACCCTGAGAGCCGCTGCTTTAGATCTTGTTCCTGTTCCTGTGCCAGACTTGAACCCGCAGCACTGTTTTGCTAGATTTTGACTGCTGGTGTTAAAAAATATTCTTTTACCAGACTGATTTGTTTTCTAAAAACTTATCTTTTAATTCTTTTGATTTTCATTTCTGGAACTCTTCCTTTCGGAAAGTAAACTCAACCTTTAATATGTCATGATTGCAACTTTGTCTTAGAAACTTAGTACAGCCACTTGCCTTAGTGGTAGGTGAATCAAGAAGTCATTCATTTGCTGTACAAATTGAAGACTTCCCATTTCTCTAACCCTTTTTACAAAGAGCATAATTTTTAAAATAAATTAAAATTAATATTGGAGATTGCCTCTTAAACTGTATTGTTGCTGGGAATCGATTCTAGGGTCTTGCACACAGAGTGCACCTTCTGTCTCTGAGGTATATCTTCAACCTGGAAATAACAGTTTTGAAAGCTAATGACACTTGAAGCTCTTGTTAGAATTATAGGTTTGTTCCTCAATTTTTAAGAAAATTTAGAGATATCAAACATGTATTTAAGCATTTTCTATTTGATAGTATTTGGGAGTGTGAGTCATAATTAACTATTTTATGAAATATCGTGAAAGCATTAAACATTCTGTATAATATAGTTAAATATTATAAAACGGTATTTTATGAGTATGGGTGTTTTGCCTGCATGAATGTCTGCACCATGTATATGGCTGTATATGGCTGGTACCCACAGGGACCCAGAAAAAGGAGTTACAGATGATTGTGACCTGCAGTGTAGGTGTTTGGATTTCAACCCAGGTCCTCTGAATAGTAGCCAGTGCTCTGTAATCACTGAGCAATCTCTCCAGCTCTAATGTGTATGCATTTTTTGTTGTTGTGTTAAGTCAAACCTTGGTTTGTGGCTTGAATAGTTTAATTAGTGAGAGGGCAGAGTGGTGTGGAGTCTAGAGTGTTGCATTTGGGGAGGTTATGGGACGTTATATATGTCAGTAGTTATATTGAAACTCTTTCTCTTGCCTGATCTTGAGCTTGATGCTGAGATAAAATTTCAATCAAGAAATTTCCTGAGTTTGAGGGAGCATGCTCTGTATCAGGAGAGAGTCAGTACAGATAATAGAGCAAGGCAGAGCTGCTTCTGAAAGTATGGAAATGATGCCTGCTTGAGTGGAGATTGGGAGCTGTCCAGAGCTTAGTGGAATTTGCTTGAATGTTTTGAACAGTGAGTAGAGTTCTGAAAGTTGTATTTTGGGGAGAACTGAGTAAGATGAAGACTGTAAATGACTGGAAAATCAATTGTTAAATGCATGTTCATGGGAAGAATAAAAGGAACTAAGCCTGGAAAGATAATGATTGGGCTAAATTGTGGAGGCATCTGAATGTAGGAAATAAAATTAGAGGGGCTGGAAAGTCCTTTAGGAGAGTTGTACCAAAATATAAGTTAGAAAGAATTTGGAGACCCAGAGGTTAGAGGTTATTGTATTGCTGGCTCTATGATGGGTTTGGTTATTCCAGATACCATCACATCCTTTGCTAGAAGCTTTTCCCAGTAAGCTTTCCTTGCTAGGTTAAGATTTGCCTGGCCAGATGTGCTCTTGGTGGAGTAATCACATTGTTTTAACTGTCTCTTTTTTCTTTAGTGTCTAGGAGACCAGGGACATGGCTCAGCAGGTAAAGGTGGTACTTATCAAGCCTGGCGACTTGAGTTCTATCCCTCAACTTGGGTGGCAGAAGGAGAGAACTAACTTATACACATTGTCTTTTGACCTTCATAAGACATACGCACATGTACACATACACACCTGTGCACATAAAGTAAAAAAATTTATGAGCCTCAGTTTGCATGTCTTTGTTAACTATAAGTCTAAAATTACTCTGATTTGAATGTAGGGTAGCTGCAGCAACATATCTGGTAAATAGTTTGCAGTATGACTTTTGACATCTTACTTTAGTTGAAATTTCATCCTCTTAGGTCCTGCTGTTGCTGCTTTATTTAAAGTTTATCACATTGTAGCTGACATTTGAACTGGTTACTTTTGATTTTGAAATTGCCAACTTGATGGACAGTTATTTAAGTGATAACTTTTTTTAATTTTTGGTTTACCCTGTTATCTGTAATGTTTTCATTCCAAGCCCCACCCACATGCCAAGGCATTGAATGGAGATCAGAAGACCTCTTGGGAACTGGTTCTCTCCACCAGGTGGATCAGGGATTGAACTCAGGACATCAGGCTTGGTGGCTAGTACCTTTATCTGCTGTCTCTGTGTCCCTGAGAGATAGTCTTGATGATTAGATTACAAGTGTCTTGGAGTCAGAAAAGATTTAACTATGAGGAAACAGGCATAGTATCTGGTGGCTTTTATTTTTAAATCCTAGAAATGAAAACAAAAAGAAGTTCTAGAAAAAGCCATTTGGTTATGACACATAGATTAGGAGATGCTGTCCTTTAAGCTGCTCTCTTGCAAGCTGCTGCTTTTAAGTAAACCTTAGGGTTATCTTGGCAGTCCGCTTGTGACTTGTAAAGATTTCCCTTTGTGATTTTGAGCTGTTAAAATTGTATTACATATATAAATAATTTTGGATAATTTTAATGTGGTTTTAATACTGAGTTTTCTGTCCAGGAATGAGTCTTCAAAAGGTGATTTGAATGAATGATTTTTTTTTTTTTTAATTAAAGTTTGTGGTTTTTTTCTTCCAAAAAAACCCTATAAAGTTAATTTCTAGATATTTCTATTTTTGTTACTGTTAAGATACTACTATTGTTTTTTAGGGTTAATACTAGTGTATTGGAAAGTGTTGTTTTCCATATTTGGTTGAATTCATCTTTTGTAAAAGTAGGTATTCGTTATTTTGAATTTACTAATTTCTAGATGACTACAAATTCCAAGGTGTGTTTCAGAGTTTAGATGGTAACTCCCCCTACTCCCCACATCATCTTTACCTCTGAGAAAGATTAACTGGGAAAATAAAATTTACAGGGGAGGGCACAATAAAAGCTGAGGACAAACCATAAAGCCAGAAAGACGAAGGTGGGAGGGACCTTGAGGCTTGCTGCCTCCTACTGATGTTTGCCTCAGGCTTAGTATACTGGGTTTTAGAGAAGTAAATGTAGGTGTCATAACAATACTAATAAAGCCTGTATACTCTGAAGTGTGTCATTTGAGAGAAAATTATGTGAAATTTTAACAGTTGATATAATTAAAACATGGCATTATTTGAAGACTGTTCTTTTCTGGTAGCCTGTGGCATATTTTATTAGAAATTGCTAGCTAGTGTGCTCACTGTCTGTCTCTGTCTCTCTGTCTCTGTCTCTCTCTCCATTCTGGCCTAGAGACTCACTGTGTAGATCAGGCTAGACTTAAACTCACAGAGGTCCTCCTGCGTCTGCATTGTGAGTGCTGGGACTAAATGAGTGCCATGTATACCAGCCTGGCAGAAGCAGCTCTCTTATAACAAGTTGAAAGACAGATGTTTTGAGATTTGATGATAAGATCTTTCTTTTCTTAAACTACTTCTACAGTGAATATTGTGCCTTCTGCTGGGCAGTGAAGGTTAATGTGTGTGTATGTATTTTCTTGCTGTTATGACTCATTTATGTTTGCTCTGAGTGACTAGAAGAAGAGAGGGTGATTTTTCTTGTACTAAGAAGTTGCTGCTATGGCAATATTAGTGTTAGAACTTGTGAGCCTTTGTACAAATGTTTTGTTATGAATAGTGGTTCGGTTCCCAGCCTCTGCTATGTCAAGGTAATTATTGTTCAGATTTTTGATTAGTATTTATGTAAATATGCTTAGAAATATGGATTGTTAATTTTAAAGAATTGATTTAGCTCATTGGATCACAACTGTTTTGTAAGCCAGAGAGTGCCATTGTTTAGTCTCATTAGCTGAGACCAATGTCTGAAAGCTAGGGAAGATTAACCCTTGTGGCTGAGGAAACAGTGTAGAAAGAATTTTCTGGACCTTTACATATTTGCTTTTGTTGTTTTGATACTTGTAGAGCCGATCATCAGATGTTCATTCATCTGGATCTTCAGATGCTCATGTAAGTATAAAAGAAGGTCTTTTTCTTTATATATGTATGAGTTATATGGTAAATGAATACAGTTATATGTGTGAACATTTGTGTCTTCCTTTGTGTTTTGTTTACATAAACTCCTTCAAATTGTATTAGCAGCTTGACATGTATTTTTTATTTTGCTTATAAAATTCTGTACACATAAATGACCCCTTTCTTGCTGCACCTTGTCCCTGCCTATGGAACTCTCTGCGTATCAGCTGGCGTAGAGTGTGCTGTTCACTTCTTTCTCATGATATAATGTTCTACTATAGAAAGATAGACTTGCTTGTTTTCTTAGTGGGTAAGTAACTTTTATTTAAAGTTTTGGCATTTTGAATACTATAATAAATATTTTTCTACATGTTATAGCAATATTCAAAGTATTATATGCATATTACTACTACAAGTTGTTGAAAATTTTCGGGAGTATGTGAACTCAGAATTATTTTGTAATAGGAGCTTTGGGAGACGGCTCAGTAGGTAAAGTGCTCACCACAGTACCCGTGTTATATATATTTCATTTCATCTTTGTTTTGGGATACGAAGATAGGTAGGTAGATGAATCTCTGGAGCACCCTGGCGAGCCAGCATCTGTGACTGATGAATTTCAGATTCAGTGAGAGACTTTGCCTTAAAAAAAAAAAAAAAAGGTGGAAAGTGACTAGGGAAGATAGATACTCCACACCAACCTCTGGTCTCCAAACTCATGCACAAACAAGTGCACATAAGCTCTTTCCTATTCCTCATGTAGGCCAAAATAAACCCCTTTTGTACAAATGCCAAGGCATTTTTCACCTTTTTCATTATGTTTGCATTTCCCCTGCTTAGTGCAGAAGCAACTTGTAGGCAAACTTTAGGCACATTAGCATGAATCAAGGAAGTGGCTCCAAAATACACTGTTGTATTCATTCCCATCTCATATAGTAAAATATGCTATCTTAAGAGTATTTCAGTGGGTGAGCCTAGGTGGGGGGCCATGCCTATAACCCCAGCATTTGGGGGAATAAAGCAGAAAGATCATGGGAACAGGAAATTGAAGATGACTCACTACTCAAAAAAAAAGGGTATTATTTTTAATGAGGTTACACAATACTTAAGACTCAACTCATGTATGGGTCTTTCATATCCTGTGTGATGAGACAAGTACACATAAGGTCCTCTGCTTCCAGAGTATGAAGATACAGGTCTAGTTTATGAACTGTCTACCCTTCTTGAAGGAATGCCTGACATATAAACTTGTTATCTGACTTGGGTATTTTGACAGATATTTTCTTAACTGAAGGAAAGAACCTGTTACTTCAAGAGTAACAAATGTTTTCAGTGTGATATTTGAGCTTCCAAGGGCAAGTCAGAGTTCATGAAAACTTCTTAAAGAATTTACTTATGAACTTGGTGGTGTTAATAATATGTTTTTAGATAACAGTGAAATTTGTCAGTATGTAGACACTTTAGATAAATTCTAGTTTTTAGTACTGTGGATGTCATATTTGAAACCATTTTTAAAACTTTATCTGAAGATGGATGCATCTGGACCCTCAGATAGTGATATGCCAAGTCGAACACGACCTAAAAGCCCAAGAAAACACAATTATAGGAATGAAAGTGCTCGTGAAAGCCTTTGCGATTCTCCTCATCAGAATCTCTCAAGAGTGAGTATTGCTAAAGACAACAAAGGACGGTCGACGGTTTGCTCTGTCCTTGATTGAATATGGTGGTTTGTACTTAGAACTTTTTTGGTATTTTGAGACAAGGTCTTAATCCGTTGTAGCTCTGGCTGTCCTGAAACTAGCTCTGTAAACCAGGCTGGCTTCAAACTCACAGAGCTATGCCTACCCCTGCCTCTTGAGTGCTAGGATTAAAGATGTGTGCCACCATTGCCTGACCTTGTTTCATTTTATGCTATTTGAAATTAATATTCTTTATTAATGAGAAACTCCCTTTTATTGAAAGAAAAATGTGTAGCTCATATTAGATGTTTCATTAAAGGTGTTTAATTTTTTAATTTTTTTGAAAAATAAACATTTCAATATAAAGTGATTATTGTCATATTTATTGAGTTATTAGAAATATTCAGGCAGTTGGGCAGTGGTGGTGCATGTCTTTAATTCTAGCTCTCAGGAGGCAGAGGCAGGCAAATCTCAGAGTTTGAGGCCAGCCTGGTTTACAGAGTTAGTTCCAGGACAGCCAGAGCTGCACAGAGAAACCCTGTCTTCAAAAAACAAAACAACAAAACAGAAATATTTAGGCAATTAAAACAATCCTTGGATCTGGTGAGATTGCTCAGAAAGGTGCTGGCTATGTAATCCTAGAAACAAGTTGGATTCCTAGAGCTTATGTACAGGTGCATGGAGAGAAATAACTTTAAAAAGTTCTGTTCTGATCTCCACACACATGCCTTGGCATGCACATCCACATACCCACAACATGTGTACACAGTATAAAAAAAGATGCATTCCTAGTGCTCTGAGAGCTAGAATAGATGGTTAGTCATTTGGGTAAATGGAGTCCTAGGACAATCAGGAACATAGAAAGAGGTTCTCTGTGTTTGTAGGTGTGTGTTGTACACATATGTGTGTGCAGGTGCAAGTAGAGGCCAGAGGTCAACATTGGGCATCTTTCTCAATCACTCCACCTTGTTTATTATGAACCAGGGTCCCTTACCAGATCTAGAATTCCTCTTCTGTTCTGCCAGCGTGGCTAGCTGTTGAGCCTCAGGCGCACGGTGCTGGGGTTACAGACACATTCTCCACCCACACTGACTTTTGCATAAGGTGCTGGGGATCCATGCTCAGGTCCCCATTGATAACAGACATTTTACTGGCTGAGTTTCAATCTCCCCAGCCTCCGGGAATTGGGTTCATTACTACAGAGCGTCCTCAGGTCTTCTAGTTTTCTAAAATCTATGCAAATTTTCTTGAGGTAGATATGTAAGTTGGTGTACTTGTCTAGCATGTATGAGGTCCTAGGTTCAATTCCCAGCACTATTTTAAAGTGTACAACTTAAATAATTTTTCTTATGAAAAAGTTCAGAAAATATTAAGTCATCAGCCAGCCAGCATTAAACACTGATCATATTATTTATTTATTTTTTTTAAAGACAGGAACTCTTAATGTAGACCAGGATAGCCTTGAGTTTACAAAGATCTTCTTCTGTCTCCAGAGTGCTGGGATTAAAGACATGCTCCACCATGCCATAGGAACATATCTTAAAATAGCATTTTTTTTTTTTTTTTTAGTATCTTTATTTCAGCAAAATTTAACTTTTACATAAAAGATTGTATTCTTCATTTGAATAAACATTCAGTTTTGTTTGTTTGTTTGTTTTTTGGGGTTTTTTTTTGGCCATTTCTCTTTTGGATATATAAACAAAATTTGAGCATGCAAATTTTGTTTCTTTTCTTTCTTCCTCTTCTTTCTCTTTTCTTTGTTCCTTCTATTTTTCCTCCCCATCTTGGCTTGAGAAGGAGTTTCTCTGTAGCTCTGGCTCTTGAAACTTGTTCAACTTGTTCTGTAGACCAGGCTGCCTTGAACTCAGATCTGCCTGCTTGTCTCCCAACTGTTGGGATTAAGGTGTGTGCCACCATGCCTTACTACAATTTAGTTTCTTACAATTTAGTTCCTTAGAATTGTATTTTTCCTTCTATTTCAATGTAATTTCCATTTGAAACTAACTCTAGTTACAGTGAATGATGGCAAAACATTTTTTCTTTTTTGAGGAAAAGATGATTTTGAATCTGTTTGAAAATTTGATTTTTGGGACTGGAGAATGGCTCCAGTGGTTAAGAGCACTTTTGCCCAGAACTGTAGGTTTAGTTCCCAGTACACCACAGGTGACTTAAAACTACCTGTAACTCCAGTTCCAGGGGATCTGACACTCTCTTCTGGTCTCATTGTGCACCAGGCACACACATAGTACACTTGCATATATATAGGCAAAACTCTCACACAATAGAAATCTTAAAAGAGGGAGAGGGGAAGGAAAAAAATGACTGTGTTATTAACTGCTTATCTTTTATAGAGGGCTTTTAATGTAACCTTCAAAAGAGGTGGCTTCAATGTTTCTCTCCATACTATGCTTCCAAAGTCTAATTTAGTACTTTGTTAGCTTCTCATTTTAGTAAGGAAGAAAAACTTCAGATTTCAATATTTTAGGTTGTATTTAATTAACCACCCTATCTTTATATGTATGAATCCTGAGTAACATGAAACAACTGAAGGCCTATAGATTATTTAGATCAGATTTCAGAAGGAAACTGCTTCTAAATTGTACAAATGAAATGAAGGCTTCAGTAATATGTTTCTTTGGACCAGCTAGGTGGCTCAAGTTGTAAGGGTTCTTGCCACCAAACCTGACGCACCTCAGCTTGCTCCTTGGGACCTACATGGTGGCTGGAGAGAACTAGTTCTCTTAAGTTCTTTGGCCTTCACACATAAGCTTTGGCACATGTGCCCTGTCTCTTATATGCATACATACAAAAACAAAAAAGCAGATCTTTGTGAATTCAAGATTATCCTGGTCTACATTAAATAAGGGTTCCTGTCTTTAAATTATAATAAATTCTTTTAAAATAAGTGAGAATTTCATTTATATATATGCTTTTTGATCAAATCCAGCCTCCATTCTTCCCCTTCCAATTCCTCTTACATCCTCCTTTCCCTCCCAACTTCATATACTTTTCCTTAATTTTAAAATTTTAATTAAAATTGCATCGTTATTTCCCCTTCTCTTTCTTCCCTCTATCCCTGTGTTCCCACCTCCTGACTTCCTCTCAAATTCATGCCCTTTTTCTTTGATTATTATGGATATGTGTACATATCCATATACATATACATATGGATATGTACACATAAATATCTAAATACAACCTGCTGAGTTTTAGTGTTGCTTGTGTATATATGCTTTCAGGGCGGATCTCTTGGTATTGTATAACCAGTTGTGGGCCTCATCCCTGGGGAAGACTAATTCTCCTTCTCAGCAGTCTTTAGTTGCCTGGCTTCTGTCTAGAGGTAGGGTCACTGGAGATTTCCTTCTTCCACTTTAGCATGTCTGTTGGTGGTGTTATTTCAGGTCATGTTTTGGCAATAAGGTTTCACGAGTGTCATTTGTCCTTGTCATTTCTAGGAGACAGTCTCTCAGCAGACTGCCTGGTCTCTGGCTCTTAAAATCTGTTCCTATAGGTGTGTTTTAGATATATTCCTTGGTCTTGAATACCCCCCAATCTCAGTTAGTTATTCCCTATATTTTGAACAGTTGTTTCTGCAGTGGTCTCTCACTGTTGCAAAGAGAAGCTTCTTTGAGAGTGAGGGCTGCACTATCAGGCAAAGTCAGCTCCCGAGCCTGGTCACATAGCTTGGCTGTGCTGATGCCAGTGGACAGGATGGAAGAGAGAAGAAGGAATCCCACTCCGCATTCTTTATGCCCGTGTATTTACTTAGTGCCGCCTGTACAGTATTCTTATATAAATTGGCTGTTATTTATCTGAACTGCTTGGCATGGGAACTTTATTGTATTTTTTTAAGATTTTGACTTAGGGAATATTTTCATATACTGATGTATCTTGGGCATGGGATCCAAGACTAAACATAAAATTCATCTCTGTCTTATATATATCTTACACATACAGCTCAAAGGTAATTTGCACAGTATTTTACACCTGGATTTTGACTGTAACCTGTTCTTTGAGATGAGATATAGAATGTTTCACTTGTGGTATTGTTTCAGATTTTGGATTTTCAGATTAGGAATGCTCATGTGTGTTCAAAAAATATTGATAAAGTTTTATATATGCTGGAATGTGAATGCAAAGTAGATGGTATATTCTCAACAAAAAATGAAATTATGTTTATATCAGTGTTTTTGATATATGAGGTACTTAATTAAGTTATAAATGGATGTGATGTGATTTTTTTTTTTTAATACCTGAAATGGAAGCAGATGGTGACTTCCTGAGAGTGGAAACAACGTCCTTCCTGTTTAAGAATGTTTCCTGTTGTAGCTATGTTTGCCTACAGGTGTCTGTTTGCCCTTCTCTATGGTTTTTTTTTTTCCTCCTAAGCCTTGGTTTTTATTTCTTTGTTATTTTAACCTTTATTTCCATTTTAAAAAATAGGTCTTGCCTGTAACTGACTTAGAGTTAGGAAATAAAAAGTATTCTTTAATTAGTGGATATTTATATCAGAATGATGCCTAATAGGCATCTAAATTTTGAGTATGCCAGTTTTTCTTTGCATTGGTACTTTAAATTAGAAACTCTTCTAAAGATGACATTATCAATTAAAGTATGTTAAATTTATAGGTAACATTAAAATATGTATGCAAAGACAAAATAATCCTTTTGCTTTTTTTTTTTTTTTTTTTACACAGCCTCTTCTAGAAAACAAGCTTAAAGCATTCAGTATTGGAAAAATGAGCACAGCAAAGCGAACTCTAAGTAAGAAGGAACAAGAGGAACTGAAGAAAAAGGTAATGTTTGAAGTATATTTTAAGTTATACTTAGAAGTGAATGCATAAGGTAGCAGCAGCAGCCATGTTTCCTGAAGAATTTGACTTCTTGATGTTTGCAACTCCACACAAGTCAAGTCTAACACAGGAGATGTTCAGAATTTGGGTTCAGCTTTTCTACCTGTCTTCTGATCTATAGCTCTATGTGATGATGTGTTCTTGTTGTCAAAGTGTGAGTGTGTGTTTGTGTGTGCATGTACTGTATTGTACTCATCTCCCTTAGATGGATGCTATAGAGTGAGGGTACTTTTTCTTTGTTTATTTTTTAAATTAAATGTTTTATCTATGTGATTACTTGTAGGATAGAAACACTGAATGTTTTTATAGTGTCATGGGTTTGTAAAGTCCTATTGCGGGATTTGTGGTTTTGCTCTTTGGACATTATATTATAAATAATGCTGTTATGAATAATGTTTTATACAGGTGCATTTTGGTTTTCTTCTAGTTTGCCTTTTGAGACATATTCCTGAAAGGGAAATTGTTGGCATGGTAAATTAATAAATGTGCTTCTTCGGTACTTGTCAGTATTGTTCTCTGTAGGGCAGGGACATTTTATTCTCTTACCTGTAATGTGTTATTGTTTGAATTTGCAGTTCTTTCAGTGGCAGTACAGTTCACCAGCCCCTTACCTCCGTTTTATTTCTTTTTATTTTCCTTCTGGTTTTATTTTTCCTTGTAAAAACTGTTATAATCAGTTGTCAGCCTTTTCCACAATTTCTGTGTTTGTAACCACGTTTTTCCCCCTTCTTTTCCATTTCTGGCTTATAGAGGATCTTTGTATTTTCTTCTAGGATCTGTATTCCTAGGGTATTCCTAGGAGAATCCCATTGGATTCCTAGGCTTGTTTCCAAAATGTAATCTTCATGCAGTTTTCCATGTTACATAGTACAAAAAATTGATTTTGTTTTATCTTTTTTTTCAACTAGTTGTCAGTAAGTTATGCCAGTTTTGTTTCTGGGAAAGTCAGTGTGTTTCCCTCTGATACTAGATGCTGCTTTTATTGATGTATTTACCCCTTTATTGAGGAACACATTTCTACTTGTTATTGGATGTATTTCTTTTTTG
Organism: Mastomys natalensis; assembly: GCA_021653895.1. NCBI lineage: Eukaryota > Metazoa > Chordata > Mammalia > Rodentia > Muridae > Mastomys > Mastomys natalensis. The sequence goes on along the minus strand of JAJTUV010000165.1, from coordinate 643,484 downwards.
ATTTGTTCTATTCTGATGGATTTGGGTTTCTGAGGTAGAGCCTTACATAGCTTGGCCTGGTATGGAATTCTGTCTTCCTGTCTGATGTCTGAAGTGTTAGGAATGTGCCACCATTCTCAGCTTGGTATTTTAATCATATATATTTGAGAATATTTAGATGATTTATAGGTGAGAATGTCAGTTTTACTTTTTTAAATGCCATATCAGGAGTATATAATGTGGCTTTGCTTCTGTTGTATCTCTGATTATTTGAGAATGAAATTTTATATTTGATGAATTAAGTCACCATGCCTTGGAGAGCTTTTTAAATAGTAATAGGATAATATGTTCTTATATAGTCACTTGTCCTACAGTTTGGCTCTTGATTGTCTTTAAATATATTTACTTGTTTATCTACATGTGATAAGTTCTTTTTTGCATCTTTAAATTTCTAGTAAAGGAGCAAAGCCTTTTTGTTTTAATTACTTAACATTTAGTTATTGGTAATATAATATCCACCAAATATTAGATACTAGAATTATTTGAGAAGGGAGAGGTTTGTGTATTCTATTTTTTTTTCTTTTTCTTTTTTATGTATATGGGTGTTTTGTCTGCTTACTGTATGTGTATGTGCCTGGTATCCAAAGAGGTCAGAAGAGGGAATTGACCCCTTAGGACTGAAGTTACAGATGGTTGTGAGCTGCCATGTAGATGCTGGGTCCTCAGTTCTTAGGGAGAAGAGCCAGTGCTCTTAACTCTTGAACTTTTTCACTGCATGGTGACATTTGTCTTTAAGCCAGCATTTGGCAGGCAGATCTCTGTTCAAGACCAGTTTGGTCTTCATATCGAGTTCAAGTCTGCCTGACCTCTACAATGAAATCCTGTCTCAAAACAAAAGCAAAACCAAAACAAAACAAATCACTCAAACCATACTCAAACAGCAATTCTTGTGTAACTAATATTTTGTTACATATTTAGGAGGATGAGAAGGCAGCTGCTGAAATTTATGAGGAATTTCTTGCTGCTTTTGAAGGAAGTGATGGTAATAAAGTGAAAACGTTTGTTCGAGGCGGGGTTGTTAATGCAGCTAAAGGTAAGTGCCGAGATCTGGCTTTGAACAAATCTTGGATGGCGTGACAACAGATTAATTATGGAAGACATTTGACTTTGAATTTCACTTTTCTTTTCTATTAGCACCCTCTAGTGGTTAGATTAATTAACAATATACATGGCCATATATGGAATAACGAAGACTAAATTTGATTAGTGTGACTGTATGAGAGATAATAATAATCCAGTACCCTTCAAGTTTAAAAAAAAGCAAATTTTGTTACAAAATTTTTAATGTTTTGTAGTTTTGCTATAAAGTGGTCAAAATGTGATTTTTATTTTTAGGTTGAGTGGTAATATGTAAATTTAATTTCATGTTCAAATCTTAATACTAAAAGCATATTAATTTTCTTAAGTAAAACTAACAAAAATTAAAATTATATAAAGTATTAGTTTTACAACCTAGTGTTTTAAATTTCAGATGAACATGAAACAGATGAAAAAAGAGGTAAAATCTATAAGCCATCTTCAAGGTTTGCAGATCAAAAAAATCCTCCAAATCAATCATCCAATGAAAGGCCACCATCTCTTCTTGTGATTGAGACGAAGAAGCCCGTGAGTCATTATTAAATAATTGGGCATTTATTTTAGAATCTGGCATTATTATTGGTCCTCTGAGTGCATCCACTATATGAAACTTGTTATGGTTTATAAGTCTTGAATAGCTGTTGAGTTTTGATGTTGTCTAACTCAGTAATTCATGTAGGTAAGCGGTGATAGATTAGGTTAGGACATGGCAATGGTAGTCTTTGAACATTGGTTACTGTGTTCGTATTACGTATTACAAGTCAAAAGGTGGGTTGTAAATGTAGGGTAATATTGTTTTTTTAAACAGTTCTGAATTATAATCCTAAAATTATTAGCAACATGTACATATTTCTTGGGATGGTTTTAGGACCCCTTAGGAATTACTGTCAGAGTTGATATTTCCATTTTCTAAGTTTTCATTATAGAGTTTTTTGTTCATTGGAAATAGTTTTACAGGAAATAATAGATTGATAAATGTGTAATCTGATCACTTGGAGCCATACTTGGTTAATTAAATATGATTATATTAAGTAGTGAGATAGATTTTTCTTGTGTGGCTGTCAAGATACCTCTGAAAACAAAACATAACAGCTTTATTGCTATGTAATTCACATACCTTAAAGTTTGCTCTTCAAAGTGTATGTAATTAGGTGGGCTATTTTAGTATATTCATGGTTACTCAAAAATTGCCATTTTGTGTTTCCAGAAATTTCTATCATTGCAAAAATAAACCATAAATTTTGTTTAATCTTCTTTATTTCAACTATAACTTATTATATTCTTCATAGCCACTGAAGAAAGGGGAGAAGGAAAAGAAAAAAAGCAATTTGGAACTTTTCAAAGAAGAACTAAAACAGTAAGTTTTATAGGAAGAATTCTATCATAGGCATATTGGACTGATAATTATAGCTGTTGGTACATATACTAGTTAGTATCAACTGGTTTACAAGTGAGCTTTCTGTAGCTACAATAGATAGGATGTTCTTGAAAATCAATTAGCATTTATTCAGTGTCTGTCCTGCTTGTAATGTAAAGATTTAATTCAGTTGGCTTATTTTCTGTCTGGAATCCTGTTTATTCACTGGGATAGAAATGAGGTGTCATCAAATCTAGTAAGAGCAAAATCATAAGTAGTAGTTTTATGTTGAATTTTCTTTTTACCCTAAAAGAGTCATCGTTCCTGTCTTGTGATTGAGGGGCTCACTAGTCTTAGTTATGATTATTGCTAATGCAAATGCATTACATTATTTGAAGATGATACTTAGATAAGTGTTACTAAATAAGAATAATTTGTGGCTTACTCTTATTTGACTATAAATATTTTCAACAGAATTCAGGAAGAACGTGATGAGAGACATAAAACAAAAGGCAGGTTAAGTCGGTTTGAACCTCCTCAGTCAGACTCTGATGGTCAGCGACGTTCTAGTAAGTGTTGTTTATCTTAAAGCACATATTTATGACTTATTGTCCTAGAAACTAAGAGTTGTTTTCTTTTCTCCCTCTTTAAGTGGATGTGCCTTCAAGAAGAAATAGATCGTCTGGTGGTAATACCGATTTTTTGCTTTAAGTATTAGAAATTGTCTCGACTTTGTATTTCGCAGGGTGTAACTTGATTTCTCTCCTTATTCTAGTTCTTGATGATTATGCGCCTGGCTCACATGATGTAGGAGATCCCAGCACTACAAATTTATACCTTGGAAACATTAATCCACAGGTAATATAAAGAAAATAAAATGAATGTTGGCTTATGTTCATTTTTTTTTATTGGATAATTAGATAAAATTAAGATTCTGAACTTGACAAATGTAATGGAATTAGATAGTATTTAATAATTGTCTTGAAAACTTGGGACTTACCAGTTAGATCCAAATTGTTTCCTGTACATTGGTGAAGATTTGTCTTCCTTTTTAGTAAATAGCTTGTGCTCTTTGAGGCACCTCTTTCTGATATGTAGCTTGCTTTCTTACGGAGTTCTTCTTTCTTTTTCTCCTTGTTTTCTTGTTTAAGCTGGAGCTTGGGCTCCTTGTTTTTCCTATCTCCCCAGTGCTATGATTGCATAGGTGGAGATCCCAAGATCTTCAAACAGGAAGAGAAATCAAACATATTTGGTTCCAGTAGCTCTTAAGATGCTAAACCCTAGTTGCTTATTTAAATAAACTAGAAGGCTTCTAATATGAAAGTATTTCAAATGCCCTGGTAGGGCAGGGTTTTTGCTCATATAGTTTCTAGTATTTGAATATAATGCTGTAACATTAATATGTTACTTTCTACTTTTTAAAATGATTTTGCTTTCTGAGCTGCATAGAATTCTTAGCCCCTCCCTTTCTTTTTTGTTGCATAACCAAACACTCTGATCTTTTGCTAGATGAATGAAGAAATGCTGTGCCAAGAATTTGGAAGATTTGGACCATTAGCTAGCGTAAAAATTATGTGGCCTAGAACTGATGAAGAAAGAGCACGAGAAAGAAATTGTGGCTTTGTGGCTTTTATGAATAGAAGAGACGCTGAAAGAGCTCTAAAAAATTTAAATGGTAAAGTCCTTAGTGTCCATTTGTAGAATTCAGGTATTGCTTTGGTGTAGAAAATCAGTCATAAAAACTCTACTGAGAATTGTATCAGATTGGAAAACATACAGAGGAAATTTAATTCAGAAATACTTTTTCTCTGGAGCTTGTTAAAGTAACCTTTTTCCTTTTTTCTTTTGTAGGAAAAATGATTATGTCTTTTGAAATGAAGCTAGGTTGGGGTAAAGCTGTACCTATTCCTCCACATCCAATATACATTCCACCTTCTATGATGGAACACACACTCCCCCCGCCTCCATCCGGACTGCCTTTTAATGCGCAGCCTAGAGAACGATTAAAAAACCCCAATGCTCCCATGTTACCACCACCTAAAAACAAGGAGGATTTCGAGAAGGTAATTTTAAAAATGTACATAGGGCTGCATCTACTATGTAAATACTGTATCTGTGGTAGTGTTTCTTTTCAACAGTCTTATAGAAATGTTTGTTACTCTGGCAACTCATAAATAAGTAAATATGTTCCCTGCCTTAGCCCATGAAGACCCTATATTGAAATATTAGGTCATATTTAATATTTTTATTTGTGGCTACCATTCCCTTTTGACCACTCGGTGAGCACACCCTCTCTGCCCCCAGTGTTGTATTCAGTGTTTGGATTTGCTTTGTTTTGAGAACGTGATAGTTTTTCTTTGGTTAAGTGACGACTTTTCAATTAAGAAAGCCCACCTAAATAGTTTAATTATTTGGATGACCGCAAACTAACTTAGCTTTCAAGGTCTTGAGTTATTAGACTATATAATAGCATATATGATATTTCAAAAATAGTTAACTAATCTAGTAAAAACAAAGGGTGAGTATTTTTAAACATAAAACCAACTTAATTTCAAGTTACAAGAATTTGTTGGTTCTATTGTGAGTTAATTACACTTGAAATGCCAGGGCTGGTTTTAAAGGCTTGGGAACAAAGTAGCAAACTGTATGGTCAGAGGTAAACAGTTAATTACTTCACAAATTAAATCTTTATCTGATAATTCTCAGTGTAGTACCTATCTCAGTGCATTGATGTGCATTCTAGCAGGAATGTTCTGATGCTTTTGCATTTGGTGAACATTAATTGTTCACGGTGAACACATCCATTTGCATTTATGTAATTGCTTAGTGTATAGTTACTTCAAATGCAGTGATTGCCTGCAGAACTTGTGATTAGATGTGTAGTGTTTTCAATGCATATGTATATTTTTGCTTGTTACTTGTTAACAATACTCACATATTCTATGTTTATTATCTGATGTGACTTCATATACAGACTCTGTCGCAAGCCATAGTCAAAGTGGTTATCCCAACAGAAAGGTACATGTTTTTCTTTATTATTACTGATCTAAATATAGACAATATCCCCTTCTGAATTGAAAAGAACTGGTGTTGAGGAAAAGGTAATATCTTGACTGAGCAATGGCTCCTTCCCAGTACATTTGGGGGGATGTGTAAAAATTAAGTTTAGTACATTATGCAATTTTATGTCATGTTTTCTTTGGCTTTTTATTGTTATCATTTTGGAGAGTTTTTAAATAGCTTTAGAAGTTAGAATGTTTAAATAGATTAATGTGGAGCTGTTCTGGTAATTTGAAACTATTGTGAAGGGAAAATAGGTATATAAGTAAAACAAGTTTTAAATTTTAGATAATGTTACAGTTTGACCCACTTGATTTGTCTTGGTTTCTGGATTATCTACATTAAATATACAATCTTGGTTTTAGATCTTAGTGGAGGTGCATTTGTATTAGTTTTTTTTCCTAATTGATTTTAAAAGAAATTCCAGTTGTTTTCATGGACACTGGATGTATTAGGATCTTTTAGTCATAATAACAAAGACGTTTGGATCTCTTTTCTTTTTCTTTCTTCTCCCTTTTTTTTCTTTCTTAATACACTGCTAATGGAGAGCAATCACGTAGGTATGCTCTTGCTCAGTCAAGCTCAGCCTTTTCCCAAACACAGAAACACAACACTGGTTGAATAATAAATGAACACAAAAGAATTCCAAATTCTCTTTGACATTGGCCTTGGTGAGCAACACCAGCTGAACTGTCTGCGGCAGCGGGGGACCAGGAAAGCATCATGGGATGGATTGGGAAAGTATACAATTTTTGACCAGACATTGGTACGATCGACTCCAATAAATGTGGTTTTTATTATAACTGAGAGACTTTTTTTTGTTGTGGTTACCCAGAATAAGATAATTACTGTTTAAAAATAAAATAATGCACTTTAAAATATAACATTTTTGTACTACACTGTTTTGTCTTGATAGAAAAAGTAATTTTTTTAAATAAGAAAATTATATAATCCTTAAGGGAAGAGTATGATAACAGCACTTTCCTCTTGATTCCAAGTCAGCAGCAACTAATTGTCACATTTTGATTTTAAATAATCATATGAAACATTTTAAAACTTCCTTTAAACTTGTAATTTAATAAAGATAGCTTTTTATTAGTTACAAGCCTGTTTAATACTATAGTGGGTTATTTATCCACTGTTAAAATGTTTACAGGGAAAATATTTTTTGTAGCATTCAAAAAAAAAGTTCAGGAATTTTATGTATGACTCAGCTTATTTTATATATATAATATTTTATATATATATTTTTGCTGAAAAGTTTTGACTATTAGAATGTATCCTTTGGTTTTAAACTTGATAAACCATTTTTCATGTCCCTTAAATTAACTGAAGTCAAGTTGTTTTTGACTATATTGATAAAAATCTCTGGGTCTATAACATTTGTCCCCCTGGTCAATGGCCATGTTTTATGATTTGCACATAAAACTTCCCTGAGTTTTAATTTACCTTAGGGCAATGGGGATTTTGGAACTGAGTAACAATTGCATGGCCCATTTCTAAACAGTGCCACGAACTGCATGGTGTTGAGAGTTCCTTCTTACTACGGAGCAGTACTGTGTATCTGCACAGCAGTTAATACTTTTATGAAAGAAAATAAATTTTAAGTTAAAATTAAGTGTTTTGTTTTTTAACAATTTGAGTTGAATTGATAGTTCTAAATATATAATTTCCCCTTGGTAAAATTTTAAACCTCCATGTAATTTTTTTGGTCTTTAGAATTAATTTTTTCTATTATATAGAAATATTAGTGTCCATTTAAGTTGGCTTGTTTGAAAACTGTAGAAAATATAGTCCATAATTGAGATTATATCACTGTAGGTACTTTAAAACAAAGTATTATAGAGCCTCCTCATTCCCCCATCTGTCTTTTATAACTGTATTTATATTCTAGCTGTTACATGGACTTAATTGAGCTGAGACTGTTTAAGATACAGTTTATGTGTATCTTACACTGTGAGCCAATATCCTTTTGCCTTTCTCAGTTGTTATTTGGCCAATTGTGCTACTTGGGGACTGGTGAAGGAGAAGTCTAGAGCAGCTTATGAATACATAAGCAGAGTCATTTCTACCTGACACATTAATCAGTGTCTGAAATTAATTTGGAATCTTTATTAAAGATTTTATTTTTAGGTTTATAAAAATAAATAATTTCTATAAATACAATCAATGAAGTGACTTAAAAGTTACTCATATCTTTTTGGCTTAAATATTGGAAGACTAGCATTACAGAAAATAGGCACCTCACCATGTCCCATGCTTTAATATAGAAATTCATTCACTAATGGCTTTATAATATTTTTCATTGGTTAATAATATATAAGCAGGATTACTTGTTAGGAATTCTAAATTAATTTTGAAGTGTGCTTCAAAGGGATGTTGCCTCATTAAAGGTCAGATTTAGTAAAAACTCTACCTGGTATGTGTGTATTAGGAACACAGGAATTTAGATGGATCTTTTTTTTAAATCAGATCTTAAATTTGTTAGTTTTGTAGTTTTGTAAATTAAAGTTATGGTTATAACTTTTCAATATCATTATGAAAGTGACTGTATTAGGAATATTTTCTCTTGAAACAGACATAGTATGTACATTTTTAGATGGCTGTAACATATAAATTGTAAGTTGTCTGATTTTGCATATTTGCAGCTATCCAATTAGTTGTGATTTATAATTTTACCATTTTGCATTTTGAAAATAATACTAAGTGGCATTTAGAAAAGTGACTCTATTACTCTCAGGCTGTCTTGTGGCTTCCCACACTCCTTCCCCTCTCCTTCCTTCCCATTCCTCTGCCCTCACTGTCCATTCCCTCTTAATGCTCAAGGCCTTTAGTGTGTGCTCCACGTTACTTTTTTAATATTAAAAAATCTGTTAGCAGAATGATTTTTTTTTTTAACTGCACCATTATAGTAACTAAAAGACAAGAGTAGTTTTATATAGGGATATGTCTGAATCCATTTTCTTTAACTGTGTTGTTGTTGTAGGAATTTACTCGCCCTGATACACCGAATGATAGAATTTGTTGTACGTGAAGGGCCAATGTTTGAAGCTATGATTATGAACAGAGAAATCAACAATCCTATGTTCAGGTGTGCTTCTTTTATTATGGTAATAAATCTATAACAAATTTAGAGTTAACTATGTTTAAGGGCATTAAGTACATTCACATTACTATACAATATTACCATCTACTCATTTGTTTCCAGACATCTTTTCATCTTCCAGAAACTCTATACCCAGAACCCATGTGATTTTGAGAGAGTGAAAAGAGTGTCCTTTGACTGCCATTTGCTTGCATGAGCAAATGCACATATACAAATAAATAAGTGATACATATCCAAGAATAAAATTCTAAAAAAAAAAAAGATTTTTGCAGGATAAAGTGAGTCTTAGTAGTTAGACCAGAATGTGCTTAGGTTATAGTTGAGTTATTGTATAATAACTCGTAGCATTTTCTAGGAGGAATATAGTATTATGCTTTTCAATGAAAGAGTCATAAGCAAGTTAGAAATTAGCAAAGTAGTTTGACAGGAAATCATCTGAATTGCTTTATCTAAGACAGTAATTTAAATGTTAAATGGGGTAAAGGTTTTTCAAATTTACATACTGAAAAAAGTGTTTCCAATATTCTAATCTTATGTTTTATAAAAAAAGAGCTATGCCAAGTATGGTGTGGTGTTATATACCTTTAATTCGAGGACTTGGGAGGCAGATGGATTTCTTGGAGTTTGAGGGCAACTTGTTGGAGTACATCCTGAGTTCCAGGGCAGTCATGGCTACTAGAGAGACCCTGTCTCAAAAAAAAAAAAACTCTAAAAACAGTCCTATAACTCAATGAGAAGCATGCATTTCAGGTGTTCATGTTAGTTTGTAAGACAGTCTGGGGTGGGGAAGGTGGATGTGATAGAAGGTGAGAGGACTCTTTTTCCTACTCTCTTTTCCCAGTATCTCTGCTTTTATTCTTTAGAAGTAAGGAGGCAATAGTATTTCTCACTTGTTTTATTTAATTGATAGTAGCATTTTTTTAATTTAATAGGCTGACAAGTAGTTAGTTTTATGTAGACACTAAAGTAGATAGCTCTCTCCTGAAGAATATGGTGTTTAATTAATGTTTTTTGTTTCTTTTGTTTAGGTTCTTATTTGAAAACCAGACACCAGCCCATGTTTACTACAGGTGGAAGCTTTATTCTATTCTCCAGGCAAGTAGGAGCCATTACTCTGTTGACTTTAACTGTGAGGTTTAGACTGTTCAAATAACATTCTGGGTATTATTAGGGAGATTCTCCAACGAAATGGCGGACAGAAGATTTTCGAATGTTCAAAAATGGATCCTTTTGGAGGCCACCACCATTAAATCCATACCTTCATGGGATGTCAGAGGAGCAAGAGACAGAAGCATTTGTAGAAGAGCCTAGTAAGAAGGGAGCACTCAAGGAAGAGTAAGATTTTTTCTCTTATGTATTCAGGAAAGTTGCTTTAATGGTTGCTTTCATTAGTGTCTTGCTGTAACTATTTCAGCTGTAAGATAAAATGGTGTTTTCACTTGGGAATGTTTTATTTATACTTTATGATTTAGACATCTTGGGTAAACGTAGTAGAAAATAGTTATCCTGTTGACCTCGACCTCTTTCTGATGAAATTAGTGGTCATCTCTTAAACACAGTTGAGCTCTTTTTATAGCATTGCAGTACTTAAAATTCTTACAGAAATTATCTAGAGACTCTTAGAATTCTTGCCAGAATGCAAGATAAAAGAAAAGTTACTGTATAGCTAGTTGGGTCATGCATTGGCTATGCAAAGCCTTTCCATAGAGTTTGTGTATGTAGTGGTTCTGAGATGGCAGCTAGGAAACTTTAATATTAGTGCTCACTGGTGAGATGACTCACCTAATAAGAGCACTTGCTGCTCTTGCCAAGGACCAGCATCTACATGGTGGGCCACAACCATCTATCTGTACCTCCAGGTCTAGGGATGCAGTGTCCTCATTAGGACTTTGTAGACACCACATATGAATGTTGTGCATGTTCTTTCACACGTGGAAGTAAAACACGCAAACATAAAATGCAAATTAAATCTTACCAAAAAAAAAGAATAGTGCTTGCTCAGAAATGGTATACTGAATTATCCATATTTTAAAAAGCAGATGTACTTAATAAGTGTTTAGAGGTTCTTAATATCTCATGAAAAATGTTTGCTAAAAGATTTTAGTATAGGGGCTGGAGAGATGACTTAGTGGTTAAGAGTACTGGCAGTTCTTCCAAAGGACCCTGGTTCAATTCGCTGCACCCATATGGCTGTAATTCCAGTTCTAGGGAATCTGACACTCTCATACAGACATGAGCAGGAAGAACAGCAATGTACATTAATTAATTAATTAATTAATTATAAAAAGACTTTAGCACATAATGTTAAATAGTTCCTTGTAAATGTGTGAGGCTTAATACCCATTGCATCATTGCATTGTTGGTGACAGTGGTTATTAGTAGAGTCCTTCAGCTGTTGAGTGTATTTGTTCTTTAGGTTTCTGATGATTACATCAGCTGCAGACCCAGTCCTTGGTTTAAATCTAGCTATCACCTGGTTTTGTAAATAAAGGTTAAGGTTCTGATTACATTGACTTACTATATTTTGTGTTTTGGGTATACTCTATGGCATATATGTGAAGGTTAGGGGACAATTGCAGGACTCTTGTTTTTTTAGGTTTGTTTTTTTTTTGTTGTTGTTTTGTTTTTTGTTTTTTATTTTTATTTATTTATTTATTTTGCCCCTTCACCTCGGGGTCCAAGAGATGAAACTGAGGTTATCAGGCTTGGAGGCAAGTGCCTTTCCTGTTGTGCCATCTTGCCTTCCAAGTAAATAAAGTTTTATTGAAACACAATGGTGCTCGTTTCTTTATATGTATGTAAGAGTGCCTTGGAGTTATAGCAGTAGAGGACTGTCTTACAGAGACTCTGTGGCCTGCAGGACCTAAAATATTTATGTTTTCCTTACAGAAAAAACTTATTCTACTTTAATTCCTTGTAAAAGTGCTAAAGTAATACTTCTTTCAAAGGAAGAATATGGAGAACTTGGAAGTTTTCTGTTTTAAGTGGGGATATTAAGAATGAAATACTTTTGGAGACTTAAAAAATAACTTTAATTTAAAGTTTACTTATTTTAAGTTTTAAAAAAGTACTCTTCTTTATATAAGTTCTTTAAAAAATTGTCACCAATTTGGGGAACGTAAGAAAACTCAGTCTTCAAAACCATTTTATCTGAGTGGGTTTTAAACTAGTTTTTGTGAGGTGAACATGGTAACTGGTGTGCTAGAGCAACAGCCATGAGAAGCTAGTCTGTGAGCATTAATTATTGGGACACTTAGGATGTTAGGTTTAAATACTTATAAGTGGAAATTTATATTCAGACAGCGGGATAAATTGGAAGAAATCTTGCGAGGATTAACTCCAAGGAAGAATGATATTGGAGATGCCATGGTTTTCTGTCTTAATAATGCTGAAGCTGCTGAAGAAATAGTGGATTGCATTACTGAGTCGTTGTCTATCTTAAAGACTCCTCTTCCCAAGAAGGTAATAGAAGTGATTTTTCTTCCTGAACATTAGTTAAGAGAAGGAGGGGTAATAATTGACTTTAAATTGGAACTTTTTAAAAGTTATAAAAAGTTCTTTTTTGACATAAAGAGTTTGACTGATGACATCTTTTCTATATAGTCTTACTTTTCTTCTGTCTGACAAACTGGTTGAAATGTAAAGAAATTGTTAACAGATTGTATTCTTGCAAAAGTCATGATTGTAATGATGTTGGTTCTCATATAACTCTAATGGTCAGTAGTTACTATTAATTGTCGCCAGACTTACCTTCTGCCACTACCTCAAAGTATGAATGTACAGGATTTTTTCTAGATATGCTATTGGCTAGGGTTTTCATCTTACCTTATTTTGTATTACAGATTGCCAGATTATATTTGGTTTCTGATGTTTTATACAACTCTTCAGCCAAAGTTGCCAATGCTTCATATTACAGGAAATTGTAAGTATAAGATATGAGCTGATCCTCTTGAAGTAATGTATTTAAGGATGAGGAGACCAAAAAAGAGGGTGGTTCTTTTAGAATTCTTCATTAATAATTTTAGAGGTCGTTGAGACGGCTCAGTAGGTTAAGGTGCTTGCTGTGCTAGCCTTGAGACAGTTTGACCTAGGAACTCGTGAAGGGGGAAGGAAAGAAATGACTCCATAAGTGGAGTCTTTATAATGTCTTCTAACCTGACTTCAACCCCAGCCCCACAATAGTAATAATAAATAAAAGGTTTTAAAGATTATTTTAATCTACTCATTTAATAGAGTTTTTAAACAAGTAAACTCAAGGTTTATTGAACTAATAAATCAGTGTAAACTAAATTAGCAGTTTTTTTCAACGACATTTGTCTGTGTGTGTGAACATGGACCATGATCTACAGAGGACAGCTTGTAGGGTTGAGTCTCCTTCCACCACATGGGGCCCAGGGATTGAACTCAAGTTGTTCATCTTGGCAGCAGGTGTTTTTATCCACTGAGCCATGTTGCTGGCCATTATTATTATTATTATTTTTCATATTGAGCTAAAGTCTCACTTTAGTCCAGATTGCTTAGAACTTAGCCCAGACTGACCTTGAACTTGTGGCAATCTTCTTACCCTAACCTTCCAGGTGCTGAGGTTTTTAGTATGAACCACCTTGCTTTATATGGTATTTCTTAAATATTGACAGTAGAACAAATAGGTGGTGTTTAAAAAAATGAAAACTACATTATTTTGCCTATTTAGCTACTTTATAATAAGCATAAATAGTATAATAAATAATGGTGTGTAAAAACACCCAAAGCTTTAACATCATTGTTTTCTTTTTAAATCACTGTATTAATTTTTTCATAAAAAGATTTGTTTTTATTTTTTCCATGTGAGTACTTTGCCTGGATATATTATGTGCACACATGTGTGCCTAGTGCCCATATAGGCTAGAAAGTGTCCGGTCCCCTGGAATTGTACTTGTGATCTGTCATGTAGGTACTGGGAGCTGAATGAACCCAGTGTTCTGACAGCTATCTCTCCAGCCCTAGTCATCGATTTTCCTTGTTCTTGTTTGCTAAAGCAGGAGGGAGTGTAGTGAGCATCATAATTCATATGTAAAGCTTCAGTTTCACAGAGTTCCCCTTCTGTGCTTGTTAAATGATCAGGTTCAGGGAAAGGAATTGACTCTAAAAGGAAATCAGAATTGTGGCCTGGGCTGGGAATTGTGCCCAGTTGTTTAGTGTTTTCCTGGCATGGGTTTGATCCAACGCCATTCATAAACAGGTGTGGTGCTGCACACTGCGATCCTGGCAGTCCAGAGGTAGAGGCATGGAGATCGGTAGCTCAAGGTCATTCTAGCTAAGCTATACAGTGAGAAAGTAGCTGAGGACTGATGAGCATTTCTGTCCCTTAAATTCCCAACTTTGGAGTCTGTCTGATTCCTTTCTCTTCAACCCCATCCATAACACTTTTTATTGATATAAATATATTTTATATCTAGAAGCAGACTGGGGCTACTTTGCTGGCTGCTTGCCCATACTGCCATTGTCTTGCTAGAATTATAATAGTATGTATAATAATGGTTTTCCTTCTTCTACACCCTGGTCTGTTCTCTATACAGCATCCAGGTGATCTTTGAAAAAATAAGTCGTCATCTAGGTATAGGTGGAGTTCAGTTGGTAGAGTACTATCGAGTGTGTCCAAAACTCTTGGGTTTGATCCTCGACACTGTAAAAAATGAGGTGTGTTGGGAGGATAAATTCAAGGTTATCCTTGGCTACATAGCAAGTCCTAGGTTAGCATAGGCTACATATGTATGTCTATGTGTCTGTGTGAGTATGCATGTACGTGAGAACCCTACTTTCAATTCTGTTAATACTTTTTTGCCTTATGTATATCACTTACCTTTTAAGTTTGTTTTTTATGACATAAAGGGCCAGATGGCTAAATTCATCCTAAATATAAAATTGTTTGCTAAGGAAGGACACTGGTATTGTGAATTTTTTGATTTGCTTTATAAGAACAGGAGAGGTTTTTCATTGGTGAGTTGGCTGAAGAGAATGTGATTTAAAAAAAAAAATCCTGTTTTAAAGACTGTATTGTTTGAATTTCAGTTTTGAAACAAAGCTATGTCAGATATTTTCAGACCTCAATGCTACTTATCGTACAATTCAAGGCCATTTACAATCTGAAAACTTTAAGGTATGTATATTTTATTGTTTCTGCCCTGATGTGTGAAATGGAGGAGGGCATTAGAGGGCTGTAAAAGAATGTGCAGTGTGTAATAGTTACAACTTGGGTCTGTTCAGAATTACTCTGAAGTGTTGTTTTTTAAAGCTTTATCTTATGTATATGAGCACACTGCAGCTGTCTTCACACACACCAGAAGAGAGCATCGGATCCCATTATAGATGGTTGTGAGCCACCATGTAACCATATAGTTGCTGGGAATTGAACTCAGGATCTCTGAAGAGTAGCCAGTGCTCTTAATCGCTGAGCCATCTCTCTAGCCCCTTAAGTTTTTTTTAAATATTGAATTGTCAGGTAGCTTTTAGTCTTATGTTATTTAAATATTTTATTAAAATTTCTTTAATGATTAATTAGTTTTAATTTTGTATATGTGTCTCTTTGTGGGCATATGCACATGGTGTGCAGGTGCCGACTCAGGCCAGAGGCATAGGATTCCCTTGGAGTTGACGTTACAGGGAATTTTCTGAGCCAACTGATAGAGGTGCTGGGAGCTGAACTCAGGCCCTCATGCCTTATTTAAATATTTTAATACTGTGTTTTTTTCTTCTTCACATCCTGCAGAACATATTCAGAAAACTGTTTGTTTTACAATGGTATATAAAATTTGTCTGGATTGGGAACATATAGTTATTTATGATTGTTTAGAAAGTATCTTCAGGGCATTGGTGGCTCTAGTATGGCAGGTGTTTGTAATATGTGGCCTCACATGCTGTGGCATAAGGCCTAGAGGTGCCACTTAACCCTGAGTCTGCTGAGGGACCTACCATGCTCGACTAGGGTGAGGATCTGAAACTGATCATGGAGGGCAGCAGCCATCCACATCTTCCAGGGTCTCAGGAGGGCCTGGACTTTGAGAAGACTGAGTAGACTGGCTGTCTACCACAGGATGCCACTAGAGGAGCATGGTTCTGTGGACCACAGTTTGAAGTATGTCATTATGAAAACAGTGCCATTTAAGACACAGTTCTACACAGCTGTGTCCAGGTGCAGAACTTGGTAGAGATACAGTAGATGTCACTGGTTTCCCAGTTTGTAAATGCCAGCTTGAAGTGGACCACTACCAGCTGAACAATGGTGGGGGCACAAAAGTGGCTTAAGAATGGACTTGATAATGATTTGAAAATTTGATCTTCCAAGTTCTTCTGGAGTTGTCTGGAAGATTCAAAAATTTAGGAGTGTGAGGAGTGCTGGACACTGCTTTTGTTTAGATCGTTAATACACATTCAAGATAGGTTATTAATTTTAATGAGCCGCTTTCAAGGAAAATAAAGCCTATTCATTTTTTTTTTTCAATAACCTCTTAAATGAAAGACTATGAGGCTGGGCGTGGTGGTGCATGCCTTTAATCCTAGCACTGGGGAGGCAGAGGCAGAAGGATCTCTGTGAGTTCAGGCCAGCCTGGTCTACCAATCGAGAGTCTAGGATAGCCAGAGCTATTACACAGAGAAACTCCGTCTCAACGCCCCCCTCACCACCAAAAAAAAAAAACGGGAAAAAAAGAAAAAGATGGAGAACCTTATGTTGTAAACCAATGTTAGGAAACAGCCAGTTAAAGCCTGAGGTAGTAATTGAATAAATAATATATTACTGTGGGGAAGATTTTGTTGAGAATATTTCTTGAGCTTGGGCTCCCATGACTCCATTACATAGGTATTCAAACAAATCCATTGAAACTTTCATCTTAAATTTTGATTGTTATACTTTATAGGAAGGTGTGGGAAATTTACAAAGGAAAGTATTAGCCAGAACCAGGATGTGCTTCATTGGATCCTAATGAATTCAGTAAAGCTTGATTGCTTTGGTTTCTAGTGGTTAGAAAGTCCTGTGAGATAGTTTTTCAGGATTTGGTTTATATACACTACTGACAACGTGAGAGTTGACCTTAATTTAAAACAAAAACAAAAACCCAATTTTTTTCCCCTCCCCAGCATTTTTAGACGTTTATTATGTTTACTTGGAAGAAGCACTGAATTGCTTTAAAAATTTGGGAATGATATATGTAGTTAAGGTTTTAATTTGAAAAAAAAAAAATATCTAGCAACTTAAAGGAAAATTCAGCAGTAACAGTGGTCTTCCCATGAGCTGAAGTTTGAGACATACTGTCAACTAGACATTAACTGTCTGTTTTCTCTTAATTTAGCAACGGGTAATGACCTGCTTCAGAGCATGGGAAGATTGGGCAATTTATCCAGAACCATTTTTGATCAAACTTCAGAATATTTTCCTAGGACTTGTAAATATCATTGAAGAAAAGGAAACAGAGGTAGGTATTCTGCATTCAAAATTTTTTCGGGGGGAGGGAGAATGTTACATATATAATATTTCTTTGTGAAAAATACCTGTTTGCCATTAAATAATCTAGGAGTCAGTGTTCCATAAGACAGGGATTTTCACTGTGTTCTTATGTGATAGTGGCTGTTTTTTTTTTTTTTAATAACTTGAAAAGATTTATGATATATTAGGAAACAAATATTACATAGAAGCTCTTCAATTAACAAGGGAGCCTTCATAAACTTACTTTAAGTAAATCTCATCAAGTTAAAGATAAAGATACATTGAATACGTGTACCAGCATGACTGAACCTGAGAGATTAGCCTAGCCTGGTATGAATATTTCACAGAGCTTAAATTATCCTATAGCTAGGCAAAATGATCTAATAAGAAACCCAATTTTAAAGAAAGTATTGATTATGTCTTGTAACTGAACAACTGTGTTAAAAAATGGTTGCAATGCAACACTGTAGATGTAGATGTTTACCCATGTGATCAGATGCTATAACTAAGTGCCACTGCCCAACATGAACGTACCATACTGTATAGCAAACATCACAATTTGGAGCACAGTTATTACTGAATTGTATTGCTTTATACCATTGCAAATTTTTAAAAAGTGTAAGTCAAATCATCCTGAGTTGGGGATTGTGTCTATATAACAATTTCCATTGTGTTAAAGCTAGTTAAAAAAGTAAATGTACACTTGGAAAATGCAGCATGATGGCATCAGATGTGTTTGTTCGTGATCACTCTCTTGCTCCTTTCCTCCTAAATAGTTCCTGTGCTCTTAGTGCTTATCTCAGCTTTCTCATGGCCTGTGGATGATTTGGTTTGGACTCCTGACCATGGTCTAGAGCTCTTGGATGTTTGTGGTCATAATTGTTTATTCATTTGTTTCCCTTAATGAGTGCAATATTTCATCTACTTTGTCCTCCATACCTGATTCTTCTGCTTGATAGAGTCTGTTGGGGATGCTTCCTACTGTTTTGTTTTGCTTTAGATTTATTTTATATGTGTGAGTGTTTTGCCTACATGTGTGAATGCACAACCCATGCATGCCTGGTGGGATCAGATCCTCTGGAACTAAAATTACTGATGATTATGAGCCACCATGCGAGTGCTGGGAATCCAACTCAGGTCTTCTTGCAAGAGCAAGTCCTCTTAACCATTGAGCCATCTTCCTAGTCTGCCTCCCCTCTCCAAAAAACCCCTACTCTAACCCTCCCAAAACCTTTTCTTTTATTTATTTATTTACTTATTTGTACTTTTTAATCTTATAGCATGGGTAGGCATATGCCTGCTCCAGCTCTTGAGAAACAGACAGAAGACAACTTCAGGATTCTTTAATCTTTCTTGTTCACTTTACTTAGTTCAGGATTGAACTCAGTTATTAAGCTTATGTGTAAGTGTTTCAATGAGCCGTCTACTGTAAATTTTATTTAATTCATTGAGGTTTTCATTTCGAACACTGCAATTCTTTTTATCCATATTGTTATTTTTCTTAACAATTTTCCTCTTTGTTGCTGACTCCTTTTTGGGCCTGGGTTGTATTATTTGTTATCCTTACAGAACTTTTGCAAAATTTAGTTTCTTCTGACTTTTAACCTATATTAGTATCTTTTAGTTCCCTAGTAGAGGACTGTTTTTCATCTTTCGCATGTTACTGTGTTGCAGCCTATGTATCCTTTTGGACTTTTGTAGTCTTACTGAGTCTTGCTTTTTTTTTGGTTTTTTTTTTTTTTTTTTTTGAGACAGGGTTTCTCTGTGTAGCCCTGGCTGTCCTGGAACTCACTCTGTAGACCAGGCTGGCCTCGAACTCAGAAATCTGCCTGCCTCTGCCTCCCAAGTGCTGGGATTAAAGGCGTGCGCCACCACCGCCCGACCGAGTCTTGCTTTTTGAGGCTCTGTCTCCCATACCATTTGGTGAGCTTGAGGTAAACTGCTTTTGCAAGCTGGGGAGCTGTGCTTTGTGCAGCACACATCTGATTCTGCTCTTCTCCAGTATCATCATTTCACTTCTTTCAAGGATGTTTCTGACTCCCTCACCAACTGGTGAGGGACAGCTACTCTTCTGCTGTCTTCTCAGACCCTTGTTTCAACTTTTTCAGTGTACAGTGTTTCTCTTCCACTGGTCTCTGTACATGTTCTTCTCTTCCTGGACTTTTTGTGTTACCGGATCTCAGCCTAAGTGTAACTTCAGAACACCTTTTGACTTCTTTAAGGGAAATTGAATTATTAAATAGTATAAGATGGTGATGTATATTGTTTTAACATTTTCTTTTTGAACAACAAAAAACTTTACTACTAAGCTCTGACAGACAACTAAGCCTGATATTTTTATCCTTGACTCATATGCTCTTTTATACCAAGAATAAGCAGTTAGTATATATTAGGTAAATAAATGTACAGATAGATGATTACTGCTTTTGTAGGCTGGATAATAAAGCATATATTTACATTGTGTCTGGAAATAAGGATATCCAACCATGTTGATATGTACTGGATTTTAAGTTATTCTAACAGTGAGAGACTTAAGTAAGTAAAAAAAAAAAAAAAAAAAAAATACTACAGTAGTGCATGTTTCTGTAGGATGTGCCAGATGATCTTGATGGTGCTCCCATTGAGGAAGAGCTTGATGGTGCTCCTCTGGAAGATGTAGATGGAATTCCCATTGATGCTACGCCCATTGATGATCTTGATGGTGTCCCTATAAAAAGTCTTGATGATGATCTGGATGGAGTGCCTTGTAAGTTTTAATTTTAAACATTATGACTAACAAGTTTAGTTGCCAAAATGCCTTAAGTTTTTTACATGATGGTATGGAGAAATGTTTTAATTTTTGACTGTGTCAGGTCACTCACCTTTTCTGACATTTTAAAATTTAGATATCTGTCAATGTTTGACTGTGGCAAAGGAAAGGGTTTGATGACTATCTTTGATCCTATAATATTAGCAGGTTTTTCTTTTTGATTCAGTTGTCTGAAAGTTACAGGCAACATCTTGTTTGTTTTATAGTCAGATGCCCAGTTTACCTCTTTTGTTTGTTTTTTTTTCTCCCCTCACCTCCATATGCTTCACTTGTACCCAAATTTTCTATGAAGTAGTTCCTCCACACCCATTTTTTGCCTTGCTGTTGGTGAAGTTACTCACTGCCAACTCTGGTCTGCAAATATCGAGTGGGAAGTTCAAAAAATTTATAAATTGTAGCTATCATAATCCATTCTAACAGTTCTTTCATGTTTGTTTTTATTACTTTTTTTAGTGTGCTTAATTTATAAAAGTATATGTGGATAAGAAAACAGTAAAAGTAAAATTCAGAGCTGGTCATAAGCTCAGGCATTTATCAGAGATCTTGGGATATGAGTAAAAGGGTTTACTTTGCTCTGCTTAAAAATTTGGTCTCAAGCAAAACAGTGAGTTAATCATAATCCTTGTTCTTGGTACTGTCAATGTTTTCCTACATGTGGACTTATTTTTATTTGCCTTTTGATAAGCCTGTTAGTTTGAGTCATCTCCTAATATATTTAATAGCTTATCTTTTCTTCAATAGTGGATGCAACTGAAGACTCAAAGAAGAATGAGCCCATATTTAAAGTTGCCCCATCAAAATGGGAGGCTGTAGACGAATCTGAATTGGAAGCACAAGGTGAGTAAAGTGCAACCACTGAGCTTTTAAACAATTGTGTACTGGGATAGTGGTGTCATTGAGTAGTATAGTACTTGCCTAGCATGTACAAGGCACTGGGTTGGATCGACAGCACTTGGAAAGGGGAGGGTAAAAAATTGATTTGTTAAAATTACTGGTACCTTTGTATTTATGTGTATTTACTTTATGTGTAAAACCTTTGTTTTCAGCCTTCAGACTCAGCATTACTGTGTTTTAGTCTATCATAAGCATCCATTTATTGTTGGTGCTCCTGTAATAATGGAAGCTTTGAGAGTAATTAGATACATCTCCCCCCCAGCCCCCCTTCCAGGCTAAGGTGTTTCAATAGGAAGTGTAGATGGGAAGCAGTATGCATTTGGAAATCTTCTTAGAAGGCCAGTTTCAGAGAACTGAACTTTGACCCTCCAATAATTCTTGTTCGATTGATTTTACACTTGCCTTTCTCTTTATACTCACTTGGGGCCATATCATTTCTGAATGTGCGTATGGTATAAGGTATGAGAACAGAAGATGTGTGGCACCTTGAGTTGGCTGCTGGGAAGAGATGAGCTCCTGCGATGCAAACTTTGAGCTCTAAAGTTGGATGTCTACTGTGTTGTAGCAAAAATAGTGATTTACCTTACGGAATTCCATTCTCTTTTCTCTGTAGCGGTAACGACTTCTAAGTGGGAGTTATTTGACCAGCATGAAGAATCAGAAGAAGAAGAAAACCAAAAGTAAGAATCTTAAGTTTCAAGCATACCCAGTTCCCTGCTCTTACACACTCCCTCTTTTACTAACAGGTTTGGTTGAAATAATAGTCCTTGGAGAAAATCATGTTACTTCTCCACCTTTTTTTTTTCCCCCAGTGAGTAGAGAGCTTTGGTCTCTAGTCTCTACACCAGGCTTCACCTACTGTGTTTTCTACCTGCCTTAAAGCTACTATTTTATCAGTCTATAGTTGTTTCAAATCACTGTTATCAAAAACTGCTTGAGATCCACAAAAAGTGATTTTTGAAATGTTAAGTGGAAGATTATACTCCTTTTGGATAGTGCATTGCTAAGTACTGTTTTGTTATTTGAAATGTAAACATGTCAGAAGAATGCAGAGCGTATAAAGGGGAGCTTTGTAAGTATAAAGAAATTGAAATTTTGATAGTTTTCTCTTGTAATTACTAGAGAATTATTTTTGCCTTTGAGATTGTGGTGGTAAGAAAATGTTTGTATTGATACATTTTAGGAAGCTTCATACTTCTTAGAGTCATTTCTGTGAATATTGAGTTTTACAATAGAAAGAGCTGGTATATAAAATATTAGAAAGAGCCTTTTGTTTTATGAAAACGAAATAGTCTTATTTTCAGATGGAAGAAGAAAAAGGGAAAGCCAGTTTGATGTCCTAGCACAGAGTATGCATTTGTGTGCACTCAGTAAAGCAAATGGACAGGTAGACTGCAAGGAGGTGTACTCAGTCAGCAGTTTGTAGAACCTGACAGTATGTCTTCAGAGACATTGGTGTGACTGGAACAAGTTAGTCATGAGGAGATACTTAGAAAGTAGAAGTGTGACTTACCAATGGAGAGAGGTCTCTGAAACTAGAGGGTACTAGATTTGAATGATTCAGTTTAGCTTGCTTCCGAACTGGTTTTGTTGACTTTTTATTTTCTGTCCATTACCCCATCATTAACAATACCTCAAAATGTTAGCATTAAAATACATACTCTACTTGTCAGATAATTCTTTTTAATTTACAGTGAAGGGTAGAAAGTCCACGAAAGAACTCCAGATATAGTTAGATTCATTTTATTTCTGAAAGCATTAGGATTTTTGGCATAAAATTGATTTTATGTTACTTATGAGTGTATTTTACTATTGATGTTGCAGTAATCATTAATAGAAGCATAGGTCAGTAGAAGTGAATTCATATTTTTAATTTTTCCTGTAGCTCCAAGTAAATCATGTTAACATAAACATAGGTTTATGAAACTACATTGCAAGAAACTAATTTGCACATGGCTTTCTGGTCCTACAGAATTTCTTACAGCTTACTACTGCTCTCTAGTGGTTGGATCAGAAATATTAGGGCTACTTCATAAAAATGTTGCGTTTGCAGCAGAGATGGAATTTAAAATTAGTACTTGTAATACTTGGAGAGAAATGATAAAAATAGTAGCATTTGTAATGAATTTAGTACAGATTTAGAATTTTGAATTTCCATTTTTCACAAAAGTATAGCAGGAAGCTATGGCTCAGAGGTTAAGAGCACTTGTTCCTCTTGAAGACCTGAGTTTTGATTCCCAGTATGCGAATTGACGTTCACACCCATTCTTAACTCAGTTCCAGGAGTTCCAACATGCGCTTCTGCTGACCATGGGCAACAGGCATGCACATGGTACACACGTGGATGCATAAACTTCATAATGTAATAGTTTTCTAATACTCAGACTTCATATAGTGCTTTACTCTAGTGTAATGTGTTAAGCAGGTGGGGTCCTTAAGTGTTGGATTGATTTTGTTTTATAGTGGTTGTTATTATAGTTTCTAAGGAAGGGGGAGGTAAACATTGGGCTTTTAAAACACAAATCTTCTTGAGTTTACTGAGCTAAGGAGTATGCAACACTCATTGATCATTACATGATGGTGTTGCAGATCACATTACCATGCAGAATTTATTAAAAGTGTGATTATATTATTATACTGAAGCTAAGTTTTTCCGTAGAGGATATGTTTTTCAAAACTGTCTTAAAATACTACCTGACCAGATATTTGCAGAATATGTTTTATAAATGCTTTTATGTTCTGCAGTATCATTTAAATTCCAAGAAAATGAAAAACAGATACCTAAGCTGAGAAATACCACGTTTTGTTTTCCCTGCTGTGACATGCAGTGTATCCTCTGTTTCCAAAGTCAGGAAGAAGAAAGTGAAGATGAAGAAGACACTCAGAGTTCCAAGTCAGAAGAACATCATTTGTATTCTAACCCAGTCAGAGAAGAGATGACCGAGTCTAAGTTCTCTAAGTACTCCGAAATGAGTGAAGAAAAACGTGCTAAGCTTCGTGAAATTGAGGTTTGTATTGCATTCAAATCACAGCTACATTAGTGGTCTTTAACTTTCAGTACCTGATTGACTCATTGCCGTTGTTCTTTATATATCCTGTTCTCTCTGTGTAGAAGCCTCCATATGAGTAACCCTCTGCCTCTTAGTTCAGATGCCCCCTTTTCTTAATGCTAACCTTGTCTTTGTCTCTAGATTTGCGATCTTTTGTGCTTCTGCTAGAGTAGTTGTTTTAGCATGCAAAAGACTTCAATCCTCAGGGCTGAGTGGGGAGTAGGTTATAGAACTAAAGATTACGTTCAGTAAAAATATATTTCGTTGGTAATTGGGGTTATAGTGTCAGTATAGGGCTGGGGAGATGACTCAGTGGGGAAAGGTGCTTGCCACCACGTCTGATGACCTGGGTTTGATGGCCATCACACATGTTCAGAAGGACAGAATCCAATTTGACTTCCACATGAATTCCTGTGGCATATATTTGTGACACATGCGTGTGTGCATGCACACACAAACACATACACCGATAAATGTTTTTAAAAAATGACAAAGTTGACTGCCTAACTTTTAAAATGTTGTTTCATATTAATGTAAAGAAAAAAACCCACATAAATAGCTTTTAGTTGTTAGCTGAGTTTATGAGCATTATCATTTTCAAATTCTATATATATATATGTATGTGGCATATATATTTTGTGTGTGCACATACATACCTATATATGTACTGTATATGATCTTTTGTAACCTGCTCCTTAATTATCTCCTCAGCTCTCATAGTACCTGTCTCATAATTGGGAAGATAATCAAATTCTAGATTTAAAATACAGGTTTTAGCTTCATCTTGGTGTTGCCTAAATTATTTTCCATTGTTACTCTGAGACAGTTAAGTCATGGAACAAAGTTTACTGCTGGTAGCAGATTTAAATTAAATTAAATTTAAATTAAACTCAGGGCTCACAAACTTGTTTCACGCTTTCTTACTTTGCTTCCCTGTCTCCTTATCAGTTTTTGGTTTAGAATCCAGTGACTTATTAGAGAACCTTAAGTAAAGAATACAATTCTAAATTAGTTTCTCTAGGTAGTTTTATTATATGCTATACTTTATAATATAGTTTTTCTACTTGAAAGCTATTCCTTTCCTATTCCCAAATGCATCTTAATAAAAATACCTAATGTGATTAATAAAAACTAATGGATTTGTAATATTTTCTACAAAAAATACTTGAAAACCTATAGCCATGTATAATGCTGACTAGATGTCACCTAGATCTTTTTAAAGCCAGTATTGGCTTTAAAATCCCAGCACTTGGAAGACAAAGGCAGGAGGATCTCTGAGTTTAAGGCTAGCCTGGTCTACAGAGCAAGTTCCAGAGCAGCTAAAGCACAGTTACATAGAGAAATTCTGTCTCAAAAAAGCAACCAAACAAAACAAAACTCCATAGTGTCAGTATTTACTCTTATTGTTTTAAAGGTACATTCTGAATATGGTTTAACCCTTTGTGTTTTGATGGTCAGTAGTTACACTGTGATGTAAATAGAATAGAGCCTTCACACTGCGCATCTGTGTATTTTGTTCTAAGGAGCTGTAACTAGAACACCATTGTTTTTATTGTTGCTTTTAACCTATTTTCTGGTTATGTCTTGCTGACTCTTAAATCTTGCTCTAAATGTGCTTGCCTGTACCTTACCTTTTCTTCTAATTCTTAACTAGATAACACATATCTGTTAGGTGAACATGTATGTTCTTGTTGGTATTTGATGGCCTGAATTTTGTGTGGTGGGCTTGTCTGACAGGCTTCCTATTGAGATTATATTTTGGCTAAGCCCTAATGCTTGAAAAATTGTGACAGAAAATTCTTATTTAAAATGTCTTATTTCACAGCTAAAAGTTATGAAGTTTCAAGATGAATTGGAATCTGGAAAGAGACCTAAAAAACCAGGCCAAAGCTTCCAGGAGCAAGTAGAGCACTACAGAGATAAACTGCTGCAGCGAGTAAGGAATAAGTTTATTCAGTAGTATGCATTACCAAAGTTATGTAATTTGGCTTTGTAGACTGTTGGGATAATAGCATTCCAGATGGTAGCCTTTGATGCATAAACATTAAATGATGATTAGAAATACTTTATTCTGGATACTACCCATAGATTAGACAATCTTGTTAAGAACGTACTTTCAGAACTGGAAAACCCTATGGGAAAAC
This sequence comes from Mastomys natalensis, assembly GCA_021653895.1. Classification (NCBI taxonomy): domain Eukaryota; kingdom Metazoa; phylum Chordata; class Mammalia; order Rodentia; family Muridae; genus Mastomys; species Mastomys natalensis. Next base: position 617,487 of record JAJTUV010000165.1, on the reverse strand, counting down.
ATTACATTGATGATAGCAAAACCCATTAATTCTAGGAAGTCACACAGGTGAAGGTGGAGATGAGGTTTGGGACGTACTGTTGGGAAATTCATCTCCGAGAAGGTGTAGTAAAAGGTAGAATACCTAACATATCCGGGACTTCTGGGCTTCAGTACAGTGATTGTCCAGGACCTGAACAAGGGCCCCATATGGTGCCTGTTGAAATGCCCAGGACTTCTGTTGGAACTGCTGTTTTATCTGTACCTTGGCCATCATTACAATGGTAATAACATTATCAAACAAGAAAGGGCATGCCCAATATCTTACAGTTACAGAGTTGGTGGCAGGGAGCTGCCTGGTAAAGTGACTGTCAGCTGTGCAGACCAGTGGACCCCATGTCATTCTCTGCTGTGTGCCACGAAGGATTTCTCTGGTAGATCATAGCTAGTGTTAGTATTTTTGTTCTGTGGTGTTAAGTCAGAATAAATAAGTCAGTTTAAAATAAGTCAGTTTCAACTATAGTATAGTTTCTATAAAATGTGCAGTCAATCAGAAAATAATTTTTATCATTCAGGAAAATGTATACTACACATCATTAAGGGAAGTTGGTCTCCTTAGTACTTCTTTAGATTTATATTCCGTGATGTAGTTGGAAAAAAAAGATAAATGAGATTTATAGTATGGTCTTAGTTGTCTGTACCCCGTGAGTCCCTTTAGCCATGGTATCAGGTTATTAGTCTGCACGGAAGATTTCATGTTGAGGTGTTCCCTGCATCTTGGTGGTAACACACTAAAAAGAGATAGATAATACATCAGTTACAAGTTTAGTCTCCTATATGCCATGACTGTTAATTGGAGACAAGATTGTGTTTTAGAAGGCATATGTTGAAGGTCAGCTAACTGTAGTCTTCGTAAGTAAATTTACTAGAACATAGCTATGCCTCTTTACCTAGGTATTTTCTGTGTGCTTTTCTTGTTGCTATGGTGCAGTTGAGCAGCTGTTAAAGGATTGTCTATGATCCAGAAAACACAGTGGGTTCTTTTGGTCTGGTTCTGTAAAAGATTGCCAGTGTGTAGTTATAAGGTCTCCCCCCCCCCCCACTTTTAAAAATGAGAAGCAGTTAATTCAACATTTGATGCATGCCAGTCATATCTGTTATTAAAGAACTAAGTTAGTTCAATATCTTTAGGCACTACTTTAATTATTCTATCATTAATAGAAATTAGAATTTTTGTTGGGAAGTGGCAGTTAGGAGAAGTAGAGACAAGCAGTTATTTTTCTGGTTTATATAATTATGTCATGTAAGCAGTTTGTAAGTTAGGATTAAATTTCTTTTTATAATTACTTATAAAATCTTTGGTAAGAACTTATTTATTAAGTGAGCTTGCTATATATAGGCAGAATTGCTTTTCTTCAGTCTGTGTTGGGAAGGTCATTATATTAACTTTTTCTGATGTGTTTGTTTCTTCTTCCCTTCCCATCTTCCTCTTTCCTTCCTTCCCTCCCTATGTCCCCTTCCTCCCATTTTGATGTGGTAGGACAGGAGCTCTTTGACTAAGTTCCTGACTATCTAGTGTGACTATGGTTATTTCCGAGTCTAGCGTTCCATATCTAGATTGAAAGGAATAGTCTTGTAAAGGATCCCGTGATTATTTGGTATATGGGAAATTGTTACTGGATTATTTGGACTTTGATAAACAGTAAATATTTAGCTGCTATACAAAGATGATGATGATAATGATGATTTAGTTAATAAAAAATGACTAGTTACCTGAAAGGATAGATATTTTTTGAAAATGAGATCATCCTTTAAATAGTATATTAAAAATTCCTAAAAGAAAAATGGTTAAATACATGGGATAGACTAGAATGATAATCTTTTTAAGCAACTTAATATTTTATTTAAAAAAAAAACAAAACAGGAGAAGGAGAAAGAATTAGAAAGAGAACGAGAAAGAGACAAAAAAGATAAAGAAAAATTGGAATCTCGATCCAAAGACAAGAAGGAAAAGGATGAATGTACTCCAACGAGAAAAGAAAGGTATGGCATATGGTAGTTAATCTGCTTTATTTTAAGATTTGGAGTGTTGTTTGATTTTAAAGTATTTCCATTATCAGTAACAATGTAGTTTTCACAATAAACATGTTTGGCTTCTGCCTGTAAGAGGCAGGGTTAGCTGAGACTCAGGGCCGCTAGTTGCCACTTGGCTTAAGTAATTAGGACATCATCTCTTTACTTGGTTCATATGGTATCCTTAGCCTTAATTCACTGCAGGAATTCAGTTACACTATTGGGTATCAGCCTCATGACTTAAATAACAGCTTGTTACATCTCTTGTTGCTGCCACTGTAAGCATCTTACTTTCTGTTTTGAAAGGAGATTTGAAGAGACCGTGACTTGTTTATCATGTTGTTTCAGCTTTTCTTTTTTGAGCTTTTTTTAACTTTCTTAACTTTTAACTTGTTTAGTTGGGGTGGTGGTGGTAGTATATACCTGCCACTGTGCTCCTGTGGAGTCAGATGACACTTGTGGGGGTTGGTTCTTTTCTTCTGCCATGTAGGTCCCAGAAGATCAAAATCAGTAAGAGAGTTCAATGGTGATGGTAGTGGTGATGGTGGTGGAGGTGGAGGTGGAGGTGGTGGTGGAGGTGGGGTGATGATGATAACTCTTGTACTCTTACTTGCTAAGCCACCTCACTGGAGCATGTTTCTTACTTTTATAGTTTTAAGTGCCTAATGTAGTGAAGCATTTGCTTTAGTTAAACAGAACCAAAGTTTTCCACTTTAAAAAAGTGGTTGCAAATGAGAAACCTGGCTTAATCACTCTGTATATACTTATAAGTAACAAAATTACACTGATTGGTCTTTTATATCTTGATTATGTATAGAATTTGATTATGTATATAATTTAGAAAAGTTACAAAAATCGTGTAAATAATCCCTATGTACCTTTCATCTACATGCTCCACCTATTAAAATGCTTCTGTTTCTCTTCTTTGACTTCACCTCCATCAGTTAATTATAATTAGCCAGTACAGTGTCCTGTTCTCTGAACTGTATCGTTTAACTTTAGTAAAAGAACCACATTAAGACATTAGCATTGAAAAAATAAATCTTCATTGTTTTCTAATCCAGAAAGGTCAGGCTTATTTCATCTTTCTACTTTTACAGCAAAAGAAAATTCAGTTTAGTTGAGTTCATTTGTTTTGGGGCAAGGTGTCTAAAACTTGTTCATTAAATAAAGGACAGTCAACGGTGTTGGAAAAAAATGCTAGACTGTCTAGTGAGTTAAGTCAGCATAAGCTAAGAGACACTAGTAGCTAGTTAGTAAACTTAGAGAGTGTTTATGTGCTTTGTTTTGTAGGAAGAGACGACATAGTACCTCCCCCAGCCCATCTCGAAGTAGCAGCGGTCGACGAGTGAAGTCCCCATCACCCAAATCAGAGCGGTCCGAACGGTCAGAAAGGTCTCATAAGGAAAGCTCACGATCCAGGTCCTCTCACAAAGACTCTCCTAGAGATGCTAGCAAAAAAGCCAAAAGGTAAGTGCAAGAAGTGCAAGTCAGTTGTACCTGTTTCAGTTCCACAAGCTTCAAAATAATGTGCTTGGCACTTTTTTTTTTTTTTAAAGGATTTGAGAAAAACAGAACTAGCACTCTTATTCTGGGTTCTCTCTCTGTTCCTCCCTCAATTTTTTGTCATGATTCAAGTATAGAAGAGTTCTAGCGAGTTAAAGACTGACCAAGGATTTTCACATGTTTACTATTGGAGACTGGGGAAATGTGTTTATTCTTTTCTTTGTTTTTGTATAATAAATAGACCTAGATTTGTCAAAGCTGAAAAAGAATACCCCTTCCCTACAGAAGTAAGTGTTTGGATAAGGAAAAAGAATACTATTTATTGTGTCTTCAGTTTGTATTTTAACATTTTATATATTTTATTTAAGCCTTTTAGTCCCACAAAAGTCGTTCATAAATGTATTTGATGTTACAGAGGGGCATTTTCTTAAGAGCTGCACCTGAATTTATATGTTAATACTTCATTATCATAATCATTTTCTGTAAAATCTTTATGAAATAGACCTTTTTTCCCCCACTTGTATGCATGTGTGTATGTGTAGATGTATATGTATGTGTATTTTTTTTTTTTAACAAAACTTAACAAAATTCCTGGTGCCAGATGTAGTGGCAGATGCCATTAATCCCATTACCTGGGAGGCACATGCTAGCTAGGGCTACATAGTGAGACCCTGTCTCAAAAACAGCAAATTACGTTGTTTTAAATGATGGCCTTGAATGAAAATATTTTTTCCCTCAAAATTATAGAGTACACAGCTTTTTTGCTTTTTGAGTTGTGTGAATGTTTTAGTTGCCTCTTTGAACTTTATCTTGTGGATTAGAGGTTCAGATTTGGGGGTGGAGTATTAGTTACCAGGGAGCTTATTAAAAAACACACATTCTTGTTGGAGCAGGATAAAGGCTCAGAATCTGTCTTTTAAAACAAATACTGTACTGATTACTCATGAATAGTAAGTGCAGAATAAATCCATGTGTGTGTACATAATAAAGAATAAATTTGAGTTTGCTGTTTTATTTAGTTAGTGGCTTATATGCCCTCTTCGAGCTCATTTTAAGCCATAGAAGAATGTAAGCAGTTTTGTTGGCTGGTTACTTAGGCATTGTTCTTGTTTGTTTACAGGTCACCGTCTGGTTCAAGGACACCTAAAAGGTCTAGGCGGTCTCGGTCTAGGTCCCCTAAGAAATCAGGGAAGAAATCCAGATCCCAGTCCCGGTCTCCACACAGGTCTCATAAAAAGTCAAAGAAAAACAAACACTGACGTATATTTTTAAGATGCTGTCACTTATTGGAAATGCAAGTTTGTTTTGTGCCTGAATGGTTTTTTTTTTGTTTGTTTCTGTTTTTTTTTTTTTTTTTTTAATAAAAAAAAAACCATACACACAAAAACAAAAAAATTCTAATGAAAGAGCATTCCTGGGTTTTGTTTGTTTGTTTGTTTGTTTGTGAATGCATGTGTAAACTCATGAGTAACTACATCTGTAGACCTGTCATTGTTTTATATTGTATAAATTACTTTTGTTGTGGCTGTTTTCTCAAGATGAAATTTTTATTGTGCTAATGAATTTCATCAAAAATGTGTCCATTGGATCTGCTGGCAGTAGTAGTATTTTGTTTTAGGATGTTGTGACTTAGACACATAATACAGATGTCTTCCCCCCTTTTGTAGCTTTGACAATTTGAATTAGATTTCAAATAAAATCTGAACAGAAAACTATAATGTTGTTTTTTTGCCCAGTTGGTGACACCAAGTCCCTTAAAGACCTACTAAGTGAATTTGGCACCATTGCTGTTTCTTATCCCTAGTGCACTTTACAAACTCCAGTGTTCAAGTAGCTAGTGTTTTTATAATTACTAAAATGATTTTCAAAAGTTAAGGGACCCAGCACTCCTTTTTAGTAGGTTTTACTTATTCATTTCTGTAAAAAGGGTTTCATACCCGGAGATGAGAAGGCTCGAATGAGAGGGTCTGATGTGTATCTGTTACTGTAGTGCCTGGTTAAAACAGTTCTTTCTTTCTAAAGAAGCAACATGACTTCAAAACACTCAGCCCATATTCTGAGTAACTAACGTATTTAGGGTAAATTAATTTTTATCTTCTATCATGAAAAAAGTTTATTTATAAAAGGTTTTATAAAAAAATTTACCATAGAATTCATTTGTAATAGTTGACTTTTTATAATTGTCTGTAGGTTATCTTTAAAACACTGGTATCATGATATTTGTACAAATTTGTTTGAAACAGCATTTTTGTTTTGAAGGATTTGGTTTGAAGTACAGCTTTAAATAAAAATTCAAAAATTAAATGGTTTTCAGGCAATTTTAACATCCAATGATTCATAAATTCAAGGCGCAAAAAGTTGACTTAAACCAGCGTTGAATTCTATTATAAACAGGAATGAACTTGGCTGTGGTCTGGGGAAGAAATAGGAAACCTTGTGAATGTTGATCACAGTCCCGCAGAGAATATGATGTAATAAAGGTCGTGTGGACTTGAACTGACACTAGTATCTGTCAGTCTTGCTTTCAGGTTTCCATCTAGGTACTTTATGTAGTGCTTTATGTTTTTCTGCAATAATGGGTTGTTTGGATTTAACTTTTTTTTTTTTTTTTTAATTTTTTTTTACCTTGTTTACTTAATCTTGCCCAATCACAAAATAAGGTGTCTTCTACCCATGATTTGGGGAGTAGTCATATCAACTGTACAGTAAGGCATGTCTTTTCCTTATCCAGCACATCTACAGCAGCTTTAGAAGTGAGCCAGTCATATTGCTTTACATTGTGGTCTTAGCATGAAAATACTATTCAGTCCTTTGTTTACCTACTTCATTAGGAAATGTTAATTCCTTAAAGTTGCTCAGATAATTAATGTGAACATTTGGTGCTGATTCTTAAAGATACAGCCATTAAAAGAGGAACACATTTTTCATTGTTTGGGAGAATCTCATTTTATATCATCTTTCTTTTAAGAAAAATGGTGTTGAATTGCTGGTAGTTGTGGTATTCCTCATTCCCTGGGTCTTTAGATAAAGAAATAATTGGTCAGAAAGTGATTTTCTTTTTTCTTTTTTTTTTTTAGGCAAATTATGAAGGGTAGTTACTTTTCTCTCTTGATTACAACACTTTAGCTTGGTTTTGGGTGTTTATTTGTAGTGTTTTCTACTGCATTGAATCTATATTGTAAGTATTATAATCTTGGAATGGATAAAACTGGCTTCCTTTTGGGTAGGTGGGCAATTACTTAGACCTGATAGAATAAGTTTTGGAGTTCTTTAATGTATATATTAGGTTGCTTTGGATTTTATTTTCTTGAATTGTAAATATCATTAACTAGGTTATCTCTGTCTCTCTCTCTCTCTTTTTTTTTTTTGAATGAAGAAGCATCTAGAATAAGCTGTTAAAATTCACAGTGGATTCAAGTGGCACACACCTGTTATTCCAGCATTGAGACTACATGACTGTAAGCTCAGGAGCTGAGACCACTTTGGGCAATAGAGAGAGATCCTGTCTCAAAAACAAGGTCCCTGTAAATTTAATGGGATCAGAAATGGGTCTTTGAGAAGGAAGCTATTCTGCATATTTTTTTAAATAATAGCATAGTTTTCATATCTAAAGAACAGATAGCATAATTTCTGTGAGTTAAAGTGTTCATAAATGACCTGAGAGTTACAGGAAAGATAGTTCTGGCACAGCTGTGGGCCTCTAATACTTGTATTTGCGGGGAGATGCTCTGTTGTCCATCCTTACACTGTTCCTAACGCAAGGATTCCCTACCAAGGTGATGCCATTTGCTTCTCTCTACATAGACATAGAAGTAACATGTTGGTTGATTTCTTACCAAAGAGAGACCTGTGACTAAAGAGGTTGTGAGGGTAGTTTTCTTTGGCTTTGTATTTCCGTTTTTCTGTGAGTTAGCATGTGGAGGTTTCTAATTGTAGTGAGTTAGAGATTAAGGAACTAGGGAGACAGCCTGATCTCAAAGGATCCTTTTATTTGGTTCACAATATTTTTGGCTTTTTTGCTAAATTTTGCAGAAATTGCTCTATGTTGACCTAATTTTCTTTATTGCAGACCATTCCTATGGGCTTAACCTGAGAATTGTATTCTAGTTAGAGAGTGTTGGAAGGAATACTTCCTTCTAACCTATGTATTTTTCCATTCTTTAATATTCTTGAGTACTTGAAAAATACCTTAAAAGAAATTTTGTTCATGATCTAATGTATGTTTAATTAAAAATATCCTATACACTTGCCTTGATGGTGGTGTAAGTTCTGAGAAATTGAATGATCATGATAATAGTTTATCATGGTTAAAAATAACCCTGTTGCAAAAATGAATTAACCTATTCTGATGACCACAACTATGTGATTTCTTTAGCAGAGAAAGTTGTTTTTAAAAATAAACTACCACTTTTATAACACACTGCATTTTCAAAATAAGCTTTTGTTTGTTGTTTCCCTCTTTTGACTTTTATTGGACAAGCCTACAAAAACTTGAATGCAGGTATTTGTTAAGACAGTATAAGATTAAAGGGTCTTGTGATGAAAAACTCACATTTACAAAATTTTGGGAGTTTTCACATTTTCACGTGCATGTTTTAGAATAGATTTTAGGGAGTGCTTATTATTATTTTGGAGTTTTCCTGTTTTTGTTCCCTGCTTCCTAAGATTTAGCTAATACACGAAGACAAAACCTAGGGAAGTGTAGTGGCAGACTAAGAGGTGGGAATGTGCTGCTCTTCAGAGTGAGCCTGTTCAATGCCTCTGCTTATTCAGTACCGCCTCCTGCAGTGCTGGTGTAAATGGGTTATGTGTGTATGTGTAGTCTTGTACATAAAATGTCCTCGTTTACTTTCATATGTAATTGTGCTTAGAGTATCAGTGACTTTATTCTTTTAACCTCGGCTCTTATATGTTGTGTCTCTAGTTTGAAATAGCAGAGAAGACAGATTTGTAGAAATGGCTCAGCTGAAATGCTCTGCCCTGGGACAGATGCATGGAAGGCTAGTGAGGCTGCCTTCCTTCCGGATGAGACTGGCGCTTATAGAAATCACTTTGTTGTTGGTTTTTTTTTTACTTTTTAATTAACTTAAATAAAACACATTATTTTCATAGTAAATTTAGACTGCTTATGTAGTTTTCTGTACACGATTTTCTAATGGGAACCCTGTATGGCAATCTAACTTCCAGCAGTTTTCTCCAGTGCAGACTAGTGATGGGAGGAGCTTTGTCTGTTCATTGTAGCAACAGAGCCACTACGTTTTATACAGTAAAACTCCTACCAGATAGTTTCATGATACATGATTTTCTACTAATTAGTACATTTCATAACCTTATTTTCTTTGTTAAGGAAGTCTATTCTGTTTATTTCACTGAGGAAAACTTCAGACTCCCAGCATACAACAATTGCCATCTCACCACCAACCTATACGTATCAGCTCGTTAGTATATCTGTTTTGTTTTTAAACATAACACGGCATCATCACACTAAAAACTCCCGGTTCCTTTTTAAGATTTCATTTATTTTTAGTTGTGATAAAATGCTCTTGACAAAATTTACCATCTTAAGCATTTTTAACTGTACAGTTTGCTGGTGTTAGGTATGCTCACGTTGTTGCAACCAACTTCTTTATCATTGGAAAACTGAAACTCTGTACCTGAGGTCCCCTCTCTCCCCCGCTCTGCCCATAGCCGTATGCTACTTTGTTGCCGTTTGACTAATCTAGAAAGTGAAATATAAACATCATTTAATTAAAATTCTTAACCATTTGTACAACTTGGTGTGCTCTGTGGTCTCTTTAGTGGTTTGTATGAGGTAATTTCACACCAGCACGTCATAACCTGGGATACTAAAATATACTTAGGAAGCAAACTGATTTTGAAACTGCAGTGGATTAATATTAATGAACGTGTTCAGATGCTTTTCTGGTTTATTTATTGCCTTGTGGAAAGGAATGGGGCTTTTTAGTACTTGCTACACTTTGCACTTGCTTTGATACTTATTTTGCTACCAAAAAAGGGAAAGATAAATTGCTGGTTTGTTTTTAAATGTTGTTTTCCCCTGTCTTAGAAAACACAGTATTTTCAAATCATTTTAGAATGAAGAATGTCCTTTTGCATCTTTAAAACTTGGTGTTACGTGACATAGAGCGGTGGAGGAGGAGGCAGAGGAAGAACCTCGACTGTGGACTCACGTGGGTGTGTGTGATGTTTGTTTCTTCTTACCTAGAAACCGAGGATGATAACTTTAGTTACTACAGGGTGCAGCCACGTGTACACTACTGGTATAGAGCTGTCTTTAGTGATACTTAATAAACACTCAGTGTTCCTGGGAACTGAAGCATCTTATAGTTAAGCAAAAACAAATTCCAAAACACTCAAATATTTTTAATAATAAAAAATAATTACATTTGATCAACTTTCTTAAACTCTGGTCTGTTGGTGTGTGTGTGTTGCTCAGTACTGACCACTTGGTGATGTGTTAGCCCAGGATAACATTTTGTTCTCCCTTCCTTTTGAAAAAACAATCTTGTTAATGTCTGGCATGGTGGTGCATGCCTTTAATCCCAATTGGGAGGCAGCAGCAGCAGGGAAGTTTGAGACCAGCCTGGTCTACATAGTGAGTTTCAGGCTAGCCAGAGTTCCATGATAAGACCCCGACTCAAAATAATAACAATATAAAGTAAAAATACCTTCTGTCAGTTGTGTGGAATTCCACTGGTCAAGATTTCTAAAAGGAAATCTGACCATGAGTGGCTGAAATACGGTGTGTGGCAAGAACCTGACGAAGAAGGGTTGCAATCCCGAAGCATGGGATTTGTTGTACAAGTTCAAGGTTTAAAAAAGTCTACACAGATTAACAGAACTGAGTAACAATACGCACTTTTCATAAAATTGACAATAAAGTCCCCTAAGAAAATAAAGAAGGGATGTGCGGATGTGATCACACTTGTATTTTATATGTATTTGCAAGTTGGAATCATAGCTTCAGATTATGCAAGAAGAAATGTGCCCTGAAACTACTTTTAGAATAGATCTGTAACTCTATGGAATTTGAAAAGGAAATCATACTTTAAATTCTATTCAGAAATAACAGCTTTGTTGTAATGTCCCCAGGACTTTGGCAAAGCTCCTTTGGAGTTCTCAAAGCTGTAAAACATGAATTTGGAGGAGCCTACCTGATTAAAATCATCATGTGATGGCTTCATACAGTTGAAACACCGCCCTGAATAAACACCTCATTGCAGATAGCAGCTGAATATTCCCATTATAGGAAGTGGTATGAGTTGGTTTTTTTTGTTTATTTCTTTCAGTGTATTTTACAGCAGTGTGCTACTGGGTATGACCAGTCTATTAAAGGGTTCAGGAAACTGCTTTTCATCAAGTTTGTTGTGCTAACATTCCTATAAAGGCTGGCATATCTTCACAGGCCTCTCATGGAGTGTAGTGAGGTGTTAGACACTAGAAAGTGTTTATTAATAAGGAGCTGTTTTTTTTTTTTCTAATTGCCACACTATTTAGCTAGCATGAATATAAGCCCTTTAAGTTGCAAAATTAGATGCATGTGTAGCTTATGTTTTACAGAATGTACAGGATATATTCTAAGAATTTTTTTTCCAGAATGTTCTGTAGTATGCCCAACACTACCAATTCTGTATATGTAAGTGCCACAAGGCAGAGGTACCACTCATCAAATATTTCCCAAGAAGCATTTACATCTGTGTCTAAAAATAGTGGTTTAATTCTGAATTGATTGCCCTGAAAGTGTGCTTAATTTGACTTAAATAGCAGGTATGTTACAGAAAGTCTTTAAGTGGGGAATGATCATTTTACTTGTTTGTTCTCATGATTGACATAAGAACTTGTTAAAGCTTCCCAGAATATTTGCATATATTTTGGAATGAAATCTAGTGGAACCTTTACTTTGTGAATATTAAATGATAAGACCAGAATTAACAATTGTGGAGAGTGGGAGAAGGTCTGGTGTTAAGAATTATGCTGCCTACTCTGTATATTACATCTGTTCGTAAGAGTCAGGACTTGGCTGTCTACAATAGTTCTCTCTAAAATATCCATGGTTATCCTGTTAGTGAAGAGTTCTGGTGATTTTTGGTGCCAGGTGCCACAGTGGAATTCAAAGTCCTTAGTGACACAGACTGCCAGTTTTCCAAGAACCTTCTACCTTCTTAAAGAACTCAAATGATTGGAGGAAAACTGCAGTCTAATTTGGTGTCTGATGTCACACTTGCACCCTTTGTTGGTTTATAGTGTGTCTTTGCAGAATAGCCTCTGGAGAGTTGTGGGACTTTGATAGTCTTGCAAAAGCTCCTATGACTGTTTATTATTATTTTTCATAGAAATGAAAGATGTACCTGTAGTGGCCTTTTGAGGGGTAATGGAAGAATTGTCCTGTAACCCTGTCCTCTCCAGATTTCTTCTCTGCAGCTTTTAGCTTTCTTTTTCTTTGCAGAGTGTGCTACAAACAAGCTGAAATGATATCTGGTCTTGTCTAGAAAGATGTGTCTCTTCACTGCTTAATGTGTACTTTAATGCTTAATGTATATCCTTTGACAAATCTGCCCAATTCAAGAAGACTGGGGCAAGGGTACTCATGCATGAATGAATCTAAATGTCAGACGTCAGGACTTTGAGTTTTTTAGGTAGTTTGTATGTAAAGTGATTTTGGTAGCTGTACTCAAGGTTTTTATTATCTTTCGTATAGATGGGCTCCCACAGAGAAATCTGTTGAGGAACTCAGTAATGGGAGGGGCCAGCTCCCAAATTGAACAGGATGGTTTTGAATGGCAGAATGTTCTCGAAAATGGAAAACAGTATGATGGGAGAAAAATAAGTGGCCAAAAGGAGGTTGGTAATGTCTGAGCTGAGGGTTCAGTAGCTGTGGGAATGGAGAGAGTTCCAGACTGAGCTGGCTGGAAGTTAACTTGTCTTAAGGGGACACAGTACTCCTGCACTGACAAACAGGAGGCACTGTGGCAACAGGAGGAATGGAGGATGGTACAAGACGAGGCCAGGTAGAGCCTGGCATTTTATGCGAGGGAAGCAAGATGCAGTTTGAAAAGATGACTCTGACCACTGTGCAGACAGGATGGGAAAGAGGAGAGCAACAGGGAAACGAGAGGAGCCAGGTTAAATGTGATCGTGCGTAAGGTATCTAGCACTGCCCCAACATGTAGTGGCTCTCTAAATAATTTAAACACTCGCATCGTTTCCTTGGACCCTGTGGTTCCTACCCACAGCAGACTAAGTCTTCACCCAGATTGACTTCACTTGGCTTCTTATGCAGACCTGCCAGCAGATGAGCAGGACTTCTTGCTCTTGCTGGCACATGAGGAAATTGTCTACTACATGGTGATCCTTTCTGTCCTCAGTTCACTGTTGTCTGCCGCCACCACCTCCCTCCTGCTACTTGGCAGAGGGTTAGTAGAGTATTTAGAAAACCGACTTGTAGGATTATCTATGTTGGGCCAAGCAGGCTTCTTTGTAGGAGCCCTTCTCAAGTCCATGCATGCGTACAGGGTCTCCTCAGGCAGAGGATGGCATTTCTGAACCCGATTTCAGGAGGCTAAAGGCCTGCCAGATATGCTTTGGAAAACTCTTTGGAACTAGGTAGGCAAATATTTTTCAGGCTGTCTTTTGGTTAAAAGTAGATGATTTCTAGTTATATTAAAAATTAATTCTCTTGGAAGACAGAGAATTGACAGTGTAGCTGGAAAATTAGGTGTGGGTCATTGCAGGACTGGAGAGAGCAGCAGACTTAGGCACCAGTCAAGGGCAATCTGGCAAGTCCCTGCCAGGGGTGGTTGAAGCGCCAGTCTTCAGCCTCTTGTTTTGGCTAGAGGTTCAGATTCCAGGAAGGGACTGACTGATAGATCCCCTCCGACCCCAATCATTGTTAAGAGATCTGTAGGGTACTTATGATCAGATAATTTACTGTAGTTTACTTTGCCAATACCCTGCTAGCAACTTTACTTTGTTTCTTTTCCTTCCGTTCTACACAATGCTGCAATGACTGTCACTATGTCTGATATCTTTGTTAGTACTCATAAAAAGTTTGGAGTTATTTTTACATAAGGGAACTATTGGGTCAAAGAATATAAACATTTTAAAGTTCGGTGATGCATATTATCAGCTTTGAAAAAAAAAAAAGGCAACAACAAAAACCCCAAACAACAACAAAAAACCCCATTTTTTTTTTTTTTACCTGTAATGTTGGGAAGTGAGTGTGTACCACACCTCTGCCAGCACTGGGAATTTGTGACACACTGTTTTTAAAAGGAATTCAAATTGGATAAAATTACTTGTTCCCAGCTGGGGAGATTTCTGGTCTCTGTGAAGCAGGGGAGATTTTGGCAGGCTCTCTAGATGACTGAAGTAACTGGTTTAGTCATCTGGAGAAATCTGTGGGTTGAGAGCAACCCCACTTGCATAAACCATGCTGAGTGGCAGCCATGTCCCTAGATACTGATTTCCTCTGACAGCTGAGGCACAGAGCCAAAGACACCAGTATGAGTCTTTTGTAGCCCATTTCCCCTCTTTTTAACCACTGTACTATTTATAAAGAGAGAAAATATATGATTACTTCAATGCATGTCTTTGAATGACTTTACCTGTTTTCAATTTTCATGTGTAATTTTGTTGGATTAGTTTTGTGTATGTGCAGATATGTAGCTCTATGTATGTGTGTGTTGCCAGGTATTCAGACAGACATTCAGAAGGGAATACATTTCTTATGTTTAAAAAAAAAAAATCAAGCTGAGCTATAATTGTCCTCTTCTAAAGAAGAGCTGTCCGGTGAGTTTCTAGTTTTCTACCGTGCACTGGTAGATGGTTTGATGCATATTCTAAGTGACAATCAGGATGGAAAGCTCTGAAGCTCTTCCCCAAGAGCTCATCAGAAACTATACATTCTAACCTCCAAATCTTATTTTGTGCTTATTATCTACAAAGTAGCAGGGATGTGCATCAGATGGGACCATGTGGAAGGGTAAAGCATCCCTCCCTTCATCATGAGTGAGTCTGCCCAAGCATGTGGTCAGCTTTTGGTGTGAGTTGCCTTTTTCCAAATAGTGATCAGGTTGTCAGATTAACAGTGACAACCCATCCTCAAAAATCAAGAAGAGACCCACATTAAACCAGATGCTCAACCCTCCTTTTCCTATTGTGATTTCTTACCACCTGATCTACCACTGTTCCTGTCATCTTCCTATTAGGTCATGGACCTTGAGGCTGCCACTCAAGCCAAGCCACACCTCCTTGTGGTTGACAGGCCCTGCTATGGTTAGAGGACACAGATCTCAAGGTATATGAGTTAGAGCAAGCTCAGCCTTTCCCTTTTTGTAGCTACAAGATAAATGTATGGTCCTACGAATACTTGCATCCTTGGCATATAGGCTATGCTCCGTTCAATCCTCTGATGGTAAACTTCCCATCATCCCCTGAAAATCTATAAGAGTTGGAAAATCTCTTTGGTGGGGAATTTCTCTGGATTCTCTCCTCGCCCCCCAACCCCCATGCTCTACATGAGGTTCTCCCTCCTGCTCTTTCAAGCTGTTACTCCTCATATTCTCAGAATGCTCACAATACTCACCTCAAGGCCTGATCAGGCTACCACAGTTGTGAGTCTTGCACTCCTAATAAAGCTCATTCTTAAGGTTAATTGGTCTCAACTTCCTTCTCTATGAACCAACTGGATCTACATTCATTTTGTTACAACACAACTGTGGAGGTCTGAATGAGAATGGCTCTCATGGGCTTGTGGGTTGTGATGCTTGGTCCCCAGTTGTGAAACTGTTTAGAAAGGATTAAGAGGTGTGGCTTTGTTGGAGAAGGTGTGTCACTGGGGGTAAGCTTTAAGGTTTCAGAAGCCCAGTCATTCTCTTTCTGCCTGCAACTTTTGGATCAGATGTGAGCCCACAGCACCATGCCTGCCTGCCTACTGAAATGCTCACTGCAGTAATGATCATGGACTAACCAAGCAAGGCCCCAGTTAAATGCTTTCTTTTATAAGAATTATCTTGGTCATGGTGTCTCTTCACAGCAATGGAACAGTAACTAAGACAACCACTAAGGCTGAAACAGTTTTCTTCACCTCAGGCTTTTATATAGGCCATCCCTCGCCTCCAGTATCCCTATACTCCTGGGACTCGTGCCTCCCTACATTGTCCATCATTCAAAACCTGGCATTGTTGGCAAACCTCAGAAGAGTTATATGTTATTTATCTGAAGAAAATCCCATGAAAGTGAGGAGATAGAGAGGGTTTTGCTAAAGCTACACTTTGGCGCTGGAGGGCACTGGGTGTGTGACCACCCATATAATCCTATTCAGAACTAGCAGCCTCTGTGAGTTAACCTGCACATGCAGCAGACGTCATAGTCCTCGCAGATCAAGCATCCACCTGAGAAGGACGTCAGGCATGATGAAAGACCCCTGACATCTCCCAGGAAACCTGGATCCTTCTGGATGTGTGCATTGAAACTAGGTCAGAGCATCCTGTTACTTAGGAATGGAAAGCTCACAGGAACCCGCAGGTATCTCAAGAAGGACCTGGGTTAGAGCGAGGCAACTTAGGTTCTCCCATGAGCCAAGCCCGGGAAAGACATTGCTTGTCCTCTTGCTCCAGCTCCTTTGGGTCAAATCAATTTCCCAGATACCCGCCCCAGGCCAACTCCAGAAGAGTCACACAACTCTCAGAAACTCAGATCTCTGGTCCAGCAAATCTGGAGAGGGGCCTGCGACTCAGTGTCTATTTGCATTAAATTCTGGAAGAATTCAAACTTGAGTAAAAGAAGAAGGAACAGTACAGTGGGCCCCAGCCTCTCCAATCTGCTTTAGTCTGTATAATTCCCAGGCACAGGACTTAAGTCAGCATGCTTCTTCACAAGATACAGAAAAAACAAACAAACAAAAAAACAAAGCATGGTACCGTTGTGCACCACAAAAAATTACTAGTGACTCCTTGGTATCGTGGGAAGTCCTGGCTGTATTCATGAATTCACAATTGTCTTAGAAAATTTTTCTTGTTTATGTGAAGCCCAAATCAGGCCTAGTCAAACAATCTTCAATCCATGAATGTGCCCCAATTTCAGTTTTCTTTAAAGAAACTGTTGCGTTCTTTTAGCCTGACCCACAGTCTGGGGTTTTGTCAACTGTACCCCACCTATGTTATACTTCTGAGAATTAGTAATTTGACCTGGAGTCTAGGTTGGGCATAAGTTCAAGCATTTTGACAAGATTACATAACAGGAGGTTGGCTATAATCCATCAGGGGCACATGGGGTCTGCTGTGTCTCTGTTGTGACAGAACAGCTGTTGGTTCCTAAGTCCACTGAATTTTTTTTTAATTTATTTTTTATTTTTTGGAGTTGCAATTAGCCATTGCTTTTCACTGACTAGCAGAGCACTTCCCTGTGAGGACTGTCTGCTTACCCCATGATGCAGTTCATTGAAGACTGGCAGCCTAAACGCTGGGTTCTCTCTCATCTTTAAAGTTACTCTGGTGCTGGCTATCACTATTGTCCTCCAGAGTGGCCATTGTTAGGTTCAGAGTCTTGTAACCTTGTGGATCTGGTGTGTTTGATGGACTTTAGTCCTTCACAGTTCTTATCCTTAGAATTCCTCTCTTTGGCCAGTGTGACCCTGTTTAAACTGCCCTGAATACTTTGATAGATAACCTTGCTCCCCACCATCACCCAGAGCATTCTCGTTTTCAGAAATAACGTATTTCTCAGGCTCCTCTTGTTCACTTCTACTTTAGACCTGAAACAGCCATTTCTCCAAGGCGCTTTAAGATGCCAGATATCAACTTCTGGCCTCCACATGTGGGGATGCACGCACGCACGGATACACACACAACACACACCACTCTTCAGGTGATTCTGACAGGACATCAAGCTTAAAGATTGTTGAGTTAAA